>VZSZ01008659.1:642380-756851 GCA_013398815.1 Ibidorhyncha struthersii
TGTGTGTGTGGGGGGTGATGGCGGTGGTGCCGGGAAGGGCACAATGGTCCCGGCGGCGCGGCCGGGCCCCGGCTGAAATGCGTCCTCCGCTCCCCGGTGAGATGGACGCCCTCCCCGGGGGGTGCGGAGGGAAGGAGGTGCAGGCTGGCGGCTCGCTGCTGGGGGGGGGGCGGGGGCAGCCGGGCTCTCCGCCGAGCCTGGGGGGGGGGTGGGGGGGGAANGGGGAGGATGGGGGGGAAAGTGGGAGAGCGCTTTAAAGCAAACCAAACAAACAAACAAGCAAAAAATAGAAGGAAAGCCGGTTTCTGAAGAGCCAGGCTGTACCTGGGTGTACGGCTTGTGAGTGCAAAATGGAGAAGAGCAAAGCCTATTGATCTGAGAGCTGCAACCAAATAGGATGCTGTTGTGCCTGGATTCTGTTTGGATGATGTGGATGGATTTAATAAGCTGCTAACCTAATGTGTAGGCACCTAAATCAATGAGCACATTGATTATCCCCTTATTGCTTTTAATACACTGTGTTCTAAGGGAACTTTTGTGTTGAGACTGAGTGATACCCATTTGATGCATCACCTGTGTATTCTCCTCCAGTATTTTTTCCTCTTTGAATCTTCATCTTGCCTCCTTGATTAGGTAGAGAGCAGGTGTGGGATGAGAAAGGAAGGCAGCAGAGTTTGCAGTAATCTTGCTGCTCCTACTTCAAAGCAAAAATAATCTCATTAGTTCATCATGTTATCAAACTCATTAATTTCAAGTCCAAAATAAACTTCATGGCCTTTTCCACTCTAAGGGAAATAGGCTAGAGTCCAAGATTGCATGTTTGCATCAGTGAATTGCTGATACGTACAAGCATGTTTGGGAGTAAAGCGGTTAGCTCTCCACTTGTCTTGGCATTGTTTCTTTCGCGGTGACGCTCTTCACTTGAGGCTCTTTGCTTGAACTTGGGCAAAGTTCAACATAATCACAGATAGGTACCTGTATTTTTTTTTTTCAAGCTCGATTCTACAAGCAGTAAAACCCGTACAGTTTCTGTTCATTTTCTTTCAAGACTGCAGCTGTACAGGGGATGATTTAAACATAAATGTTCTGGTCTTTCCTGTAACTTTCACAGGAGCTTTGGTTCCTGTCTGTGTACTTTAATCTTCTCCCCCTTCATGTTATTGTTATTGAACCTTCACAATTAAAATGATGTGCATTACATTACCCTTTTAAAGGGCAATCTTACATACTCTTAAGAAAGTCTCATTATCCTGTTCTCGCTTAATGCCTACCTTCACCTCTCCACTCTTGTATGCACTTAATTGGAGAAAGCAGGATGGAGAAGAGTTGGTCTCCAAGTATAGCTTGAATTCAACAAGCACAGGAAAAACACCTGACCAGATTGTCCCTGCTGAGCATGATTAAAATGGCAGGACCACTTATCAAAACTTTTATTGCAGTTTAACAATACATTACAGATAGCTCACGCACCCTCAACTGAACTGTACCTGACAAGGGCTGAAACCAGGATGGACTTTAGTTGAGGTAATGTTGGAGAGGAATAAGGAAGCTATTTCCTCTTCCCAGTGTGATTTCTTTTATCTCTGAAGAGGTGCATTAACAAACTGGACAAAATTCCACTTACAGTTACAGAGAACTCTACTAGCACAAAGTGTATGTTCTTTTCCCAGCCAGAGCCAAAGCTTTCTGCCCTGTGTTAATCTTATTACAAAACGAAACTATTGCATAGTCCTGTGCTAGCTTCATTTTTTTTTGTTTCTGCCTCAGTTTGCAGAATGATGCATTGTTTTCCAAATCCTAAATGGTGTTTTGTTTACTTACAAAACTATTACAGAATAATTGGATTTGAGGCTTACATGTTGTGGGGAACCGGTGTGAATAAAGCGTTGCTGTTAACTGTAATGAGTTCACCTACACTAAACTTATGATAGCCTTAAATTAATGGTAGGCTGCTTCTACGTGTTATGCAAATACTAAAAAAACCCAAGAAAGATTGCATTCAGTCTTGTTCCTTTCGCTTATGAGAACATAGTTCTTGATAGGAATGGCCAAGATACTGACAAAGACAGACAATTATATAATCATAGAATGGTTTGGGTTGGAAGGGACCTTGAAGACCATCTAGTCCCACCCCCCCGGCCATGGGCAGGGACACCTCCACTAGACCAGGTTGCTCAAAGCCCCATCCGGCCTGGCCTTGCACACTTCGAGGGATGGGGCCTCCACAACTTCTCTGAGCAACCTGTTCCAGTGCCTCACCACCCTCAGAGTGATTTTTTTTTTTTTCCTAGTATCTATGCTAGGTCTACTTTCTTCAAGTTTGAAGCCATTATGCCTTGTCTGATCACTACGTGCCCTTGTAAAAAGTCCCTCTCCAGCCCTTCTTGTAGGCCCCCTTCAGATACTGAAAGGCCGCTATAAGGTCTCCCTGGAGCCTTCTCTTCTTCAGGCTGAACAACCCCAACTCTTTCAGCCTGTCTTCACAGGAGAGGTGGCCATCTTTGTGGCCTTCCTCTGGACCTGCTCCAAGAGATCCATGTCCTTCTTACATGGGGGTTCTAGAGCTGGACACAGTACTCCAGGTGGGGTCTCACAAGAGCAGAGTAGAGGGGCCCAATCACCTCCCTCGACCTGCTGGCCGTGCTTCATTTGATGCAGCCCAGGATGCACTTGGCCTTCTGGGCTGCGATTGCACATTGCCGGCTCATGTTGAACTTCTCATCAACCAAGACCCCCAAGTCCTTCTCCTCAGGGCTGCTCTCAATCCATTCTCCAGATTATCATCTGTAATGGCTAAAAATGTCCTGTTCTTTCAATGATTTTTTTTTTTTTTTTTTAGTGTTAATACTGAGTATTGGTTTATGCGTGTTAGTCTGTAGTCAATGCTTGAACAAAGAACAGGTGACTAGGCAATTGGTACCTTGAGCATTACAGGATAAAGAACAAAAGAAATGACAAAAAGAAAAGGGAACTCAAGATTTCACTGTATCTCAGACTGTTCCACCACTTTCTGGTACTGAGTCCCCTAGTAATAAGGATTCTCCGTCTATGCTTGCATTTCAGGCTAATACCAGGGAACTTTTGCTTGTGAGTAGCTCTTCGTAAGTAATTGTCCCGGTTTCATCTGGGCTAGAGTTAATTTTCTTTCTAGTGGTTGCTGTGTTTCAGATCTGGTATGACGGGAATGTCAATACTGCATATTGGTTGTAGTTGTTGCTAGGTGATGTTTATACTATTCAAGGACTTTTCTCAGTTTCCCGTAGAAGCTGAGGAGCACAGACAGAACAACGGAACAGCCAGTGGGATATTCTATACCATAGACATCATGCTCATACTTATAAATGGGGGTTGGCCCAGGGGTGAGAATCCACAATCACTGCTTGGGACGAGCTGGGCAACCAATTCACCAGGCAGTGAGAGTGAGTTGTGTTGTATTACTTTATCTTGTATATTCTTTTACCATTATTATTATTGTTATTTTCCTTTTTCTGTTATTGTTCTACTAAACTGCCTTTACCTCAACCCATGAGGTTTTTTTTTCCTTTCTTGTCCCCTCCGTTTCTCCTGCTTCTTCCTACCCTGCTAGGGTAAAGGGGAGAACTGCGTGAGCGGCTGCGTGGTCCTAGCTGCTGTCTGGAGTTAAACCATGACAGTAATCAATACCATCTTTTTAAGTAAAACTAAGAGGAAGGGAATGGAGAGGCACTAGAAGGCGTTATCCAAATTTCTTGTTTACCTGTGATATTAACCAACATAAAATGAAAGAAATGCCAATCTCAAGGCCTCTGCTGTGTGTTTGATGAAGATACTCTTAAATGGTGTGTTACATGAAAATCAATTTGCCATCTGATGCATGATCATATCAGGATTCCAGGAGTGAGTCGGCACCTAAGTTGGGGACTCATTATCGCTAGAACACAGGTACCTGTAGGTAAAATCAGGATAATCTAGGAAGTGTTTAGTTTGCTGGTGCACCAAACCAATAATCTTTGTCTCCTCTTTTGGTTTACTAATTGCAGAAATCCAAATTTCAAATGGTTAAAAAGGAGATGAAGTCTTGCTTACATTATTATTTTTTTTTTATGCTTCTAAAATCAGTGGTTACTTATGATTTACCTGTAAAATTTTCTTGTGCCTCTGAGCCTGGACACATTTAGGAGTGCGTAAGATGTGACAGTGGTGAGAAGCTGGGCACTTCCAGCTGTTCCACATAAGTCATAGCAAAAATGAAAGACATGCTTCTCTCTTTTGTAAAGATCAGTCTAGGAGTGCTGCCTTTGGATCCAGCCCTTCACAACAGCACCTCCTTCTGCTGTGTCTTTATCTGTAGCTGTCTAACCTCTCGTGGGGTAGACGGCATAACTGTGCAGTTTAGTAGACAGGGCATTCACCTTGGGAAGCAGGAGGCTTGGGTTCTTGTCCTTGTCCAAATGAGTATTCAGTGTTGTAAAAAGGAACTAAGAGCCACAGGGACTCTTCTTCTGTCTGTAAACCCATGCCAAATCCAAGCAGTTTTAGGAGGAGAATGTGGTGACCAGCTGTGCCAGGGTGCCCTGGTATTTCCAAGGAAGTGCTGGGTGGAGGTTTATGATACTTTCCAGGGAAAAGGCAAGGAAAGCTGTATCGAAATGATGTAGAGCTCAGACTATGTGGGGATGCTGCCCATCAGACTGATGGGCAAATGAGCTGATCGGTTCTTACCTGTTTTATGGGAGGGTTGGTATAGTCTTGGCACCCCGAACTTTCCCCCAAAGTTGTTGATCTCTACCTGACATAAACCTGGGGAAAGCTGGGATTGAGGTACATGTCCTAGCTGGGTATTGCTAAATCAGCCCAGCTGCTCACGTTGCTTCCCTTGTGTCCCCCCTTTTGCTATTCTCAGGCATGCAACTTCCTTTATTTTGTAGGGGGAACAGGCATGTAATTTTTGGGCTGCTTCTTCCCCGGGGATTGGAGAATATGGGACCTAGGCCCTGAGAGGCTTGCTACTGCAATGCTGCATTTTTTGTGCACACATAGGTTCCAGTTCTTTGGTAGAGAGCTAGGACGAAATAAAGAAGAGAAGAAACTCTCTTCACATCTTGGATGGGGATTGGAAGCCGGTGTACTGCCTAGTCCTAATACTGTTTTTTATCTTGCAGTAGTATCGATAATGTGGTGTTTGCTTTCTAAACAAAAGATGTGGTCAGTGTCCCAAAGAGTTTAAAGATCCTTTGAAGTTCTCTGTAGTGAAAATGGTAGTTCTCTCAGCCAGATGAGTCTTCGCCCTGGGTGCAGCCTTGTTGCCTAATTGTGATTACTGCTGCAGTTCGAGACTGCTCAGAAAAGAAATAAAATGCTTATCCTTGAAGTTGCTGGTGAGCTCCCTATGTTTTATGAGAATGAAAGGGTATATAGATTCCTTATAGTTTTGGCATGAAATGATAGAAATTTTCCTTACAGAAGAGGTGTATCTGAGTGTATGGCAGAATATTTAGAATCCAACACCTCCTGTGTATTTGCGTATTCATGGAAAAAAACAATTTAAAACCTTTCCAGTGTTTCTGCATCAGGGTTGAGCTATTTAATGGTCAGGCATAAGTGGTATGACATTGGCCTCTTTCTGTGTGTAGCACCTCTTCTCCATGCAGACAGACTTTCTCATTTGCTGTGAAGGAAATGGGATTTCAGTGAAATTTTTAGTTGCCTTTTTTTTTCCCCTGTTGTTGTTCTCATGCGTTAGCATTACCTAGGTAATTATAGTGTGTTTGTTAGGAGCCCTGACAGCCTAAACTGAGTTCTTTGTCAAAAATGCAGTGTTTCCCTTAATTAAAGAAGACTAGAAACAGCACCTGAATCTATTAATTAAATAGTCAAAGTTGATATCTATTTAAGATATATTAACAAGCAAACCAAAATACATTTCTGACTAAAGTGTTGCCCAGAGTAAATGAGCTTCCATGAGGCTTTTCTGTGGAGAAAAATAATACATTGGTGCTGCAACTGTCACACATGCATGGTCGTGCAAAATTCATGCGAGATCTTTCCGAATTCTATGGTACTTAGAACAATAGCCACTATTTCTTCTTCAAAGCTCTTCAGAGATGTTAAATAATCCTTGTGACAACCCTATGAAGTGAGTATTGTAGTAATTTTTTATGGATGGCAAAACAATTAATCGGCATTGTCTCCAGCTGTACTGCGAAAGTGGGATTTTCAAAGTGCTCGCGGCTTGGCCCGCTGCTGAAACTTGTGATTGCAGGAACAAGGGGTGGGTGAGCACATCCTTCTGCCTCTTCTTTGAGCTGTGCCTGTGCCAATGAAGACATTTTGCAGATGCAGTGGTCATCAGCATGCAGGTGCATACATCAGGCTGGACCCTACATGTCCTCACAAAGGATGAATTTAGCTTGTTCTAAATTATTCTGCCCGTGTTACTGGCATCACTTCTTGGAGGAGAGATGTGCAGAGCTGTTGGCTGTGCTGGTGTCTGTAAAGGTTGTCCGTGTGTGAAAGCTGGGTTGCTCGGACTGGCTTCAGAGCACAAGCTTGCTTATTTGTGGGATGAGGTCCTGGTGGGACTCTTTCCGCTGGACTCTTGCCAGGCTGGGTTTGCTCAGAGCTACAAGTTGCCTCGAGGCTGGTCTTCTAACTCGCTTTGATCCAAAAAGGCTGCAGATCCAGCTGTTTCCTCTGCTACATGAACACCGGTGGTATCTGTAAGGTGATGGAGGTCTGGATAAGTAGGATGTAAGTTCCCATTCGGGTTAGACCAACGTCACAGCTTTTCTGCACAGCCTGGCTTTGGTTGCTGAGATTTGCGTGTCTCTTCTTCTTTTCCACCAGCTCTGCCTGCTGCCCTTCCAGGAGTTATAAATGCCACAGCAGATGGCTTGGGGAGGCAGTGTCTGTAATTACTGTTGCAAGAGTTGCCTAAGCTTGACTCTGTACAAAGAACGCTTTTTTCCCTAGAGATTCGAAGTTGTCGGTACTTCAAATGCAGATTTGGTCTTTTCAGGGGAACGCGATGGTGGAAATGTGTGCATTATGTGCCTGTTCAAAAACAGCCTGTCTTTCCTCTTAACATAATTCATATGATGGTTTAGTGTTACCGGTTTTCAGTCTTCTCCCGCTGGGTCAGCTTTCAGGTTCCTGGTGGTGATATAGGCTAGACTGCTTGTGGGCCCAGATTTTCATAATGTTTCACACACCAGTAAATAACACAGCTATAATCAGTTTATTTGATAAAGGTAGATTTTTAAACCCATTAGCCTGACTGGTAGTGTTCAGTCAGGTTGCAGTAAGAATGCTGTTCCTCTTCCCAGCTGAGCAGAGATGTGTGGCTATACAGTTGATGGCTATACATCTTTAATGCCTAATGCAAGCGTTTGTCTCCCAGTTGCAGTTGTGATTGATTGATCCAATGTTATGCTGCACAGTGTGTACTTTTCCATGGGCCTCCTCCCTCCAAATACCTTCCTGCAGTCTTGGACTCCCTACTAGTGTGTCTGAGTTGAATGGCTCCTCTCGCATCCATATGGCTGAAACCAAAGGGAAAGAAAGGGTTTCATTTCTTGAGGTTGTTGAAGATGCTGTGACCCAAACCGCCGAGGCCTGCTGAGCAGCATTGGTTTTCCTTCCGGTGGTCATGGCAGAAGATGATGCCTCTGGTTCCTCAGCTTCCTGGGGTTGCTCATGGTACAGAGGGTACTCCTCTCTTCCTCAGGAGTGTGGGGCTCTTACCTCTGTTTTAAGGATTTTTTTTTAATAAATTCACTTTACCTGTAAAGTACCTTTGGCTAAAATTATAAGCAGCAGTGGGACTTTGAGCCAGATTCCAGATCCTTACTCATTTCCCCCCCTGTTTCCAGTGAAATAACCTCATCACTGGGATCATGGGATCAAGGTGGTTCTTTGTATTTTGTGTTTTGAGGTTTTCATCTTGTCTTTGATTTCTTGGCCAAAGAAATCTTGCTTTCCTGGCTACCCTATGGCCAGCTTTCCTTCAAGAGACAGAGTGCCATGCCTTTTAGCAGTCTCCGGTCACTCTATTTGTCCTCTCAATTTGAATTTTTTTTGGTGGTGGAAACTGAACTGGCTAGCCCTTGGATATGCCTTTTTCCCCAATGTCTTTCTGTGATGGTAGAAGAGCTGTTGCTGCCAAACACTGCTGGATTCCTTTCAAGCTTTCCTGCCCAAATATTCATCAGAAAACACTCAGCGAGCCCCTTCCCTCTGCCTGCTCTGAAAGGACTGAGTTTGCATTCATTTTCTAACAACTGTACAGCAGTGTGTCTTAAGCTGAACTCCGAAGGCAGTGGCACCACTTCTACCTTGAGAAGTGCCTTGGCTGCAAATAGCTTGATGCTGGGAGGTTAAGCAGCAGCAGGGTTGCAATAGGCTTGCCCAGGTCCTCTGCTCTTCCCTGGCCATTGTTTGCTGGCCGCTACCAGGAGATGTGTCGTGAGACTGGGTGGACCTTGGCTCTGACCTGGTACAGACTGTTCCCAGCTGAGCAGAGATGTGTGGCTATACAGTTGATGGCTACACATCTTTAATGCCTAATGCAAGCGTTCGTCTCCCAGTTGCAGGATTGATCCAACGTTATGCCTGTTTGCTGCCTGGGTCCTGCTCAACCCTAGAAAAGGCACTCAGCCTTGCATTTGACATTATAACTTTGGTTAAAAATGGCATTGCTTCAGCTTGCTTGTTGCAGCTGTACCCATGGCTGTGAACTGAGGACCATAACCTTTATTCATGGGAAACTTCTGGAGTGTAGTCTTAGAATGAAGATGTGTCTGTTAAACATATGTGTATGCTTATGCTACTAGATGCGCACTGCTAGCCAGCTCTCCTGGATGCAGCTATGCCTGTAACAGAAGCCCTCTTTGTGGTACTTGTCTTTTTTTTTTTTTTAATTTAGAAGTTGCAAGCAAAAGTTTATCAATAAGGAAGGAAGCTTTACTGGCTGAAAAGCTTCATTTTAATCTGACTGTGTACTATAGGATTTTTACAATATACTTCAGTATACTGCTGGAGTAGTGTATTGGCTTTTCAGTAGTAGTATTATGCTGGAGAAAGGGAGCTGACTGAAGGGGTAGTGATATTAAAGGGAACTTTATGTACTAGCTTGGAAAATAGGATTTGTAGCTTTCCAAGATCCAAAGGTGTCCTTAGCTTTACTGGAAAAAAACAAAGTTTCCTTGTTTAGTTGTTTGATGAACTGGCCTTCACAGTATCATCTTGGTTATATTTCCCAGTAAAAGCCGGATAGACAGTGTTCATCATCACTTAAATAACAGGACCTGGTGTATGCAACCCACCGTGAGCCTTACTTCTTTCTGGTAACGTGCCTGTACCTTTCTCTACAGCAAAAGAAACTGATATAAACCTTTTCTTTCTTTTTCTCTTGCATTGTTTTATTTTCCTGTCATTTTTTTAATGTCCTAAACCTTGAACATTTTCTACAAATGCAGTAATCTCAGTATTTGTCAAGCACCCCTATGGTAGGTCTGCTTTGAAAGTTGAACTTTTGGTTTTCGTTCAAGGCATTACAGGTGACAAGACAGGACTTTACATCCAGCTGCACTAATTCTTCCGACACCAATTTAAAACCTGTCTTGATGGATCCCAAAGGAAGCTATGAACTACTGGGAAGGGTTATCTATGGATAACTTGGCTTGCTGGGCCTGAGAAAGGCAGAGGATGTGTTTTTGTGTGAGGGAAACAGGCAGAAGCTTTACTGCACTTGGTGTAGCATTTGAAGTTTACACTGATTGCTCTTCACATCCTCTGCTGCTGTGAAGGCAGGCACATCCATTGAGGACATAATTGAGTTTATAATGGCAGAGTGAAGACTTACTTTTCAGTGAAGGAATATCCAAAAAGAATGTGGGTTTCAGATGGGTTTAATGAGCATTTTCTTAGTTGATTTACTTTAATAAAACTTTGCCTAGATGGCTTTTTTAATTGAATATTTAAGCAAGTTGAAAGCAGGCATTTTACTGTCTCGCTTTAATTTGTGCTGATACGTGGTTTAGCATAATTATTTTTTAATGTCCTTTTTAAAAGTGTGGTGCCCTCATCCTCCTGACCCTCCTCCTTCAAGAAAAAGTAGATTTAATTTGTTTGGAGAGAAATGTCTACTGTATCACTGCTCTGTGACAAGGAGTGTGGGAGGGGCGGGCTTGGTGAAAAAACTGATGGCTTTTAAAGTGATGGGTTCAGGCCAAAAAGCTTTAAGAATGGTCTGAAGCATACTGTGGCGTTTGTAAGCTCCCTTTCTGGACCTCATGAATTCAGTTCTAAATATGAACCTTACAGCATTACGCAGATGCTTTGGTTTTACTGGGTGACCTAAAATAACACACTTACAGCTTTCCTTTTTTTCTTTTTCTCTTTTTTTTTCTTTTTTCTTTTTTTCTTTTTTTTTTTTTTTTCCCTCCTCCTTTTTCCTTTTTCCTCTCCTCCAGCAGGCCTGTCCTTTTCTTGTTGATCGGCATTAACTTTCCTGAGATCTGGGTCCCTAAAGAGGGCATGGAGC
Organism: Ibidorhyncha struthersii; assembly: GCA_013398815.1. Classification (NCBI taxonomy): domain Eukaryota; kingdom Metazoa; phylum Chordata; class Aves; order Charadriiformes; family Charadriidae; genus Ibidorhyncha; species Ibidorhyncha struthersii. The sequence goes on from VZSZ01008659.1 coordinate 652,903, forward strand.
CGTATTCTTGTGTGGTCAGGTTCCTGTCTGATCCAGCATGGGGAGTAGCAGAATAGTGGAATACTCCTGGGTTGGAGCATTTTGTCACAGGGCAAATAAAACTGGCTGCTTACCTCCTCTCTAGCTGGCTCCTTGCTCTTCCCCCATGCGATAAGAATATCAACGCTGAAAAAAGGTTGGCAGCATCTTTTCTAGTGGGATTGCAATTTAGTCTGGAAGGAAGGAGTCTGTTTGCTGGTACTTTTAATCCCTCTCCTTGAGTAAGATCAACCATAACACCCTTAGTTTTGGTGATATCATTGCCTATGTTCATTTGTGCCTCTATACGTATGCTGGAGTCTCTTTAATGCTATTCATTAACACCGCTAGGTTGGCAAAGCATCTAATGAAAAGAAAGCCCCAGGCTTGCCTGTATTCCTACCAAATACCTGGTTTGATAATAACCAAAAATGTAGTGCTTCCACTTAGCAGTTTGCAAACTTGAATGTGAGTCAGTCTTACGTGGTTGCAAGAAAACCCCAAACCCTCCTCTTCTCTCTGACCCCAGAATAAAAAAGCAAGCACAGTAGATGGACATGCATGCATGCTTCTGTGAAATGGTTCTTCTTGGCATGAGCTGGACTGTGGCATGCAGATGGAGGCATCGCCTTTTGAGAAACACCTTTTCCCACTGACAAAGCTGTAAGAAAAATTGAATGAAAAAATTCGCAGGGATGTCTAGAAAAGGAAAGTTTACAGAATGAAGGTTGTTTTACAGAAGAACATCTGAAAGCCTGCTGCAGAGAAGGGAGTGAACTGCTCTACATGCCTGCAGTAGAGAGGACAAGAAGTTATAGATTTAAGATGCAGACGGGAGAGCTGGAAAGCTTTGGAAAAAGCTTTCTGTTGCCAAATGGGAGTTGTGAAATCTCTGTTGCTGGAAGGAACTCACAAAGAAAAGATCCTGGCAGATGCCTGTGGGAAGGGTTGGGGTTTAGTGCTCCTGTACTGGGGACTACAGTGCTGGGTCCCTGGTGGGAAATGCACCCTTACAAGATGTGGACAAGGGGCAGGGAGGAGCCAAAGAATGTAAATTCTGGCTGTTCCTGCTCATCCCTAATGTTGCCGTGCAAAATACGAGTGGGAAGGGGGTGGGAGATAAGAAGTTAGTGTTCATGATGAAGAATAGAAGTTAAAGGTGATGGAGAAACTCAGCTGTTGCAGGTTGGGGGCAGCTGGGTTAGATGAGCTCTTGAAATCCCCTTCAGCTGCACACACTGTAATTTTATTTTGGTGGAGACTCGTGCTGCAAGCCTGCTCCGCTCCTGGAGCCTTGTGTGCTGCAAATTCCAGCACAGGGCAACACTGATCAATCTGTGCGTCAGACTGAATGACCCCAGGAAGGGTATTGGTATTTTAGCTTTTCTGACAAGGGGTCCTTTTAATTAGTGTCTGCTTCATATCTTCCACTTTAAGTGTGTGAAAACAATTAACTTGCAGCCCATGTTTGTTCCATGCAGAAGGTGGAGCAAAGCCTTGAGAGTGTTGACCTTACAGATCAGCCTCAAAACCGGAGCTTGAACCCAGCTTCCGCAAAGACCCTGGTGCTCATTTCCTTTGGTTTGCTATTTTTCTGCCATTCAGCTTTCGGTGAGTTTTCTGTGTCACAGAATTAATTCCTGACCACCAGCCAAAGTACCTTAGAGTCTCTGTGGCCAGAAACAGTAGCTACCAGCAATGCATGGAGGGCACTAAAGAAAAGCTGAAAGGCTGGGTAAACCTCATTCAGAAGCCAGCTGGTATGTGCCCGCAGAATTTCAATGCAAGCGCGGGTTCTGTCTACAACAGGGTACTGCTTGCCTTTTTGGTATTACAGCCATTGCACAACTGGTGGGTGCTGAAGGAGTTTTGCAGAATGATAGGCAATGAAACAAAATCTGAGTCAAGTTCCTGGCTCCCTGTCCTGGCGAACACTTCACTAGCAAGCATTTACAGATGAAGTACCAGAAAATTTATGGACTGTGATGGTCTGTCACTCTGTATGAATAGAAAAGAAGTACCATGCAGCTTCCTGAAATGCTTTCTTTTATACACGGTATGCCTAAAATTGTTTGGCAGGACATATGGTCTTTGTGTGTTGGTAAAACACAGGCGATCTAGGATGCTCCATGCAAGGAACTTCTTGTTCTTTGAGTTCTTTCCCCAGCAATGGCCAGTGCTTAACCTTGGCAGTGCTGAGCTGTCACCAACTGCATCTGAAAAACTCATCAGAAGTGTGTATATCTTTAATATAAATGAGACACAGCTTGCCTCCTTATGACCATGAGGAACTTCAATCTTCCTGTCACTGACTATGGAGTGTGTGCCTAGGTAGGAGAGACAGAACTGAGATAAATCGAGCCCCTGTTGAATGACTCAATAGCTGTTGGGGGAATTTGTAATGCGCTGCTTTTTAAAATGCCATATGCTCTTATGAGAGGGGAGCCCTGCTGTGTTTCTGCCTTAATTCCAGAACAACATTAAAATGGGATTCTGTACATTGGAAGCATTTTGGATGTTACTGTTTGGTAAATGGACCTTGCATCTTGGGAGGCGCTGTCTTTTGCAGATAACGTAATATTTGGAGTTCACAAACCTGGTGTAATCTGGTGGAATTGTACCTACGAGGGAGGGTATAAACAGCAGAAAGCCAGTACCTGCACTTCACAATGCATATTTTCTTTGGCTAGCCAGCGAGTCCTCATTAGCTATGTGCTTCTAAACCTGAGAATAATAGTTAGACAAATTAAAAACCCACTGCACTGAGACAGGCCCTCTTTGCTGGGGTGTGTGTCTGACAGTGGCTGTATTTAACAGGTTCTTGTGGTGCCAAACACATACAGCTTCGTTACCAAGTGGGGATTTTTTTCCCCACTGAGTTTTTTGCTTGAAACTTTAGCTTGCAGGTCTTTGGAAGAGGGTGGGTCTTCTCAAACAGGTGAATTTGTGCATCTCCAACTTATCTTGGTCTCTTGGGCTCTTTTTTAAGCATTTGATTCTGTTGCCAAATTACAGTAACAAGCAGGTAAGTTTAATGCTGTGTTGCACGACAGATGAAGTAATTATACTAGCAATGCTTAATCTTTGTGTATTTCATTTTTTTGTACTTCCAGTGTAATTAGATCAGGTTTTCTTTATTGTACCTCTAACCATTTTCCTTCTATACTAGAAGTACATGGGGGGGGAGAGGAGAAGGAGCATGAAGGTAATGAAAAGGGCCTTTAACTATTTCTGGGTTTTCTTGAGTTTGTTTATGTAAGTGTGTCTGCCTCTGTGGGGGCTCTCGAGTCCATCATGTACATAGCCAGCAGACCTGAATGTAACAGTAACCAACAGGTGCTGCCATTATTTCAGCTATGAATTAAGACAGCAGGTTTTTGGAAAGGATCTTGCCTAAAATAGAGGAGGGTGTAGGGGGAGATGCTGGGGGGGCTGTGCAGGTTCATCGGCTCAACCTGTCACTTTCTGGGACTCGCCGTTACTTGTGTTGCTCCAAATTCCTACAGCACATCTCTCCTGTCCTCACTTACTGCTTCCCAGGATCCATCTTTCGCATCTTGAATTTGCTGTTTGTCAAATTTCTTTATTTCCTCCACCATGAACCCGTTGGGTTGTTTCTGCTTTTTCTTCCCCCCTGTACCCAGCCAAGACGCTTTCCGCTGCTTTGTCAGAGGATGAGAAGCCAGGGCTGCTCTCTGCAGGGCTCGCACTGACATTTAAAAGCTGCTGCCCGTTTTTTAGGATGGCAATCTCTCTTCTTTTTCTTGGGAGTCCTAGTTTCCTGCTTCAGGTCTGGATGCAATCCTAATTTATGTAGAGATCCTATCTTAAGGCTCGTTTGGATGTTAACTTAGCAGAGACAGCTTTGCAGTTCCTGTGATGGAAATGATAAGTTTCTGTGTGTGGAGGGAGCTGCGTAAGCTTGCTAAAGACCCTGGATATATTGGCCAGTTCTCAACTGCTGCCTTTTTAGTTGTTTGATGAGAGGTTATTTTGGGAAGAAGAATGTAATCGGGGCAAAAATCAAACTTCAGCCAAGGCTGATTTATTTTGTATGTGTATGTTTTGGTTGCTGGGCATTGCTCACAATGTAAGTTGGAAGAATTGAAGTGTTCAAACTGATTTTTACTCGTGGTTTTTCCTGTTGGCAATGACTGGCTTTCCTGACATGGTTTCATTTCAGATTCCTGAACACTAATTTCTGTTTTGTATTAAATGTGCTTTTGACTGTCTAACAGAAATGCTTTGGTGAAAGCAATAAAGCCCAAACAGGAACAAAAACATTTCCTTTTGGCTTAGTGTTTTTTCTACGGATCAGCTGTGGCTATGTTTTGATTTGACCTGTTTCATTCCTAGTATGAATTTGAAATTTAAAGTCCTGCCAGTGATCAGAGTAAACTTAATAAAACACTTGGGTAAGATAAGGTGGAGTACTTGGAGTCTTAAGCCATGCTAATGTCACCTTTGTTCATGGTATCATAGTAGTTCCCATCAGTAATCCCAGTGGCCTTGGAGAACAGGGTAGCAGGTCTGTGCAGGTAAAAAACGCTTTCTGAAAGAGTGCTTATCAGGTAATTAATGTCTCCAATACCTAAAAAATGGGGTTTTGAGTTCATAATGTGTGCTCTTCCATATTGGAGCCTGATTTTGCTCTTTTTTTTTTTTTTTTTTTTTTTTTTTNAACTGCCATGATCTCTCACAAAGCGATAGAGGGAAATAGTGTTGTAAATCCCCTGATGTGTTGTGAAAGCCTGGTCCTTTCATGCTGCTATCTTCTGTTTGCCTTCTCGGCAGCTCAGTTTTTAGTATGCGCTCTTCTTCTCATGGTCACTCTTCTTAAAAGTTTCTTCAGTTATTTGTCAGACTGATGCCATGCAAAGTATTCCAAATATTTACTCTGAGAAAGCAGCTTTCCTTTCTGCACACTGAAATCATGTAGCCATCCACCAAGTGAACTGGCTGGAAAGGGGGTACAATGGAGGGGCCAGGATGGTTCTAAACCCAGTTGTAATCTTCTCTGCTTTAGTTAAATGCTGTAGAGGCTAGTGGGGCAACTCAGATATCTGAACGTGTGAATGTCACTGTAGGCTCTCTAGGGTATTTCTCCTGGCCTGGAGCCACCACTCTCAAAGGGTATAGGTTTCCCAATGGTCTGATGTTGCATCTGCCAGTCCCGTGTGGATGTGTCTTGGAAACATCTAAAAATTATGCTTGGCACCTGTGTTTAGGAACCTAGATCTCTTCCATAAGTGTTTATAAGAAGGAGCCTTCATAACAGATAGACTTTTCATCAAACCTCAGTTGTCTTTTTACCTGCTTCAGTGTTTGTCTTTAACTGCCGACATTCAAAATACACCCATAGGTTGCACTTGAAGGTTAAAACCTTTAAGTGCCAATATGCAAATACACTGAGAGGTCAGTGTATGAATTCAGTCTGAGATTATGTGACTCTCATGAAGACGTAATTTCATTGCTATAAGACTCTTTTAAATCACTCTGAAATTAAGACGCCTGAGTAATCTGTAATAAAGGAATGTTCCATGGATTCAACACTGCAAAAATGGAGATGTGGAAGCATATGAATAGTGTGCCTTCAAAGATAGATACTTAAAGGACTGCAAGTGCTGTAAACCGTAATACTTTCATTGTTGGCGGGATCAATATTTTTATTATGCATTACATAGTTTCTAGGCAGCTGAGCAAAGTAGCATCTGATTGTTTGCTTTGTTCCCTATTCCTGGCCCACAATGTCATACCCATTTCAATTAAATAGCATGTCTCTGCTATGATGAAGGCAAATAATTAAGGTAGTGATTGATATGGTGAGATTTTTGTTTTTTTGTAGTTTCCCATTGTCCTTTAGCATGGTACTTCCAAACTAATAAATACATTTGAACACTATGTGATAGCTTTGTATTAAATCTGATGTTCTAAAGAAATGAAAGAAAACATCTCCAGAGGTTTCCAGCTTTGGAAGAATATTTGTCATGCGAAGAGCAAAGTCATTCCCTAGCAAAAAATTACTTGCATCTCTATGCTTCCCAATCCTCTGTTACTCACTAAAACACTCAGGTATATGTTTTAAGTCCTCTTCATTTCAAGATTCCCCTGTGTCCTGAATGAAGCTGCTTTATTATTGTTGTTATCGTCATTCATAAAGAGTATTTTGGACTTTGATAAAGGGGCCATAGTAGTAGAAAATAGGACAACCATCTTGAGCTATGGAAAGCACGATTAGCGTGGATATTAAGAGAAAGTTCAACCTCTGAAAAGCAGTCACATCAATGGTGCAAATTAGGGTAAGATTCAAGGAGGCTCTGAATGTTGTTGTTCTTGGTGCATGAATGCGTATCAGAAATTAAGGTGATGCAAATTACTTGGTCACTGAGCATTCTGTTTTAATTAAGACTCCTTGTACGTAGATCCATATAAAGGGTCTAAATAGATTCAGTTGTTTGAGTAAGCATTTCATGTTTTAAATACCTTTCCAGGAGGGAAGGCATACAGTGGAAGGACAGAAGGGTTTTTTTTTAAGTATATATTCCTTTTCTCTTATTTTTTTCCACGTCCAAGAGAAAGATAGGAGCATAGCTGGCTGCTTTTAAGAATCAACCAATGGGCAGAGCTTTAAGCCTAGAAATAAACAATTAGAAACCTTCCCTTCAGCTCAATAACTCATGCTCGTCTCTGTAGTAACCAGCACTTCAAATGATGTTTAATCCAAGTTATTGCACTGCTGGAAAGCAAATGTCCTTTCCTTTGGAGTGCATCAAATGCTGGTTGCAGTTGTAGTTAATGTTTCTGATTTCAGAAGGTGTTAACTCTGTGCTTATTTTTACCTATTTTTGCCTAAAAATCACGCAGTACTTTGTATATGAGTCAAAATATATTCTGTTCACCAGTATGTACACTGAAAACAAAGTCTTATGACAGCTTGTTATAACATTATATTGAAATGGGTAAATAATACTATAATTTGTGCTTTCTAAATTGTTCAAATTGTCTTTGAGGATTGTAATAAAATGCTACTTTGTGCCGTGACAAACCCCTGGCTGTGAGGCTGAGTATGTTTCCAGGGGGGTGGGTGTAGCTTGGGTAGGAGGTGGCAGCAGAGCCTGCAGCACTGTGGTCGGGGCTGGGCAGTGGGGCAGGGCACCAGACTGAAAAGCCAAGTCTGGCATCTGGCGAAGTGCACTTGTGAGAAATCATAACTGTTCCCTGTGACTGTAAAAAGCACTCAAAAAGAGGTATCTGCTCATACTGACTTGTGCCAGTCAGTAAAACCAATTGAAGTCTATGACAGTATTTCTCAAGTTCACCTGCTTGCATATGAACAGCGCTACGGTTGGCCTCAGAGATCCGGAGGGCACTTGGATGTTTGCTTTACCTGTGCACTTTACCCTGGTTATGTGACTTTTCCAAATGGTATTTATATTTTAAGCAACATGAGTTTGCGGCTGGATCTTTGAAGGATGTGAGTGGTGGTGTGCACGAAAGGGTCAGTACATACTTGCTGTTCCTCTCTGGATGTGCTCCGCACCAGCACGGGCTGGCGCCAGCTGTTTTAGCAATGCCTTCATAATCTTTTGACATAGTAGTGGCGTGTGCAGCTGGACACATCTGGTGGTAGCAGGGTGTGCAAACATGCGAGCATCTGACCAGCTGTCTCTTGTGCTGGTGATACGGTGGGGCACTTCATCTGCCAAAGAGCCTCGGATAAAGGAGAACACGTGAGCGTGGGGTTGGCCATTCTTTCGGGGCACTGAGCCTAAGCGGCGCGAGGTGAAACCTGGTGAGCCGTGTGAGGTGTAGGTGAAGTCAGGGAGACTGCTCCTTGGGCTGTGCCTTGAGGCCCTGGCCCCATCGGGGCAGCGTGTGGTTCCTCTGCTTCTGGAGCAGCAGTCCCTGAGGTGGGTCAGCCAGCAGCGCTTCTCATGGACCTCTCTGCAGGACCAAGCCTGCCTGCTTAGCAGCTGCAGGTCTTTGGTGCTGCAGGATTACCTGTTACTTAGCAAGAGTGGTGCAACCTTATTTCTCGGTTTGCTAAAAGTGGATTGGGATTTGATATTTTAAGGTGATGATTGTGCTGGAGGGTAAGGTGAAGCTGGGAACTTGTAAAGAAAAGCTGTAACGCCCCTAGATGTCTCCTCTGAAGTGTGTGTGAGGTCTTAATCCATTTACCACTGAATGTGCTATACTTAGGATGCTCTGTTGATGTGGAATTTTATTTTCCATGTGCCAGTAAATATTTTAAACTTTAATTATTCATATTGTTTTATTGGTTCCATATTCCTGAAACAACAATCCTTTTTAAAGTCTCTCATCCACTTAGGAAAAGTTGTCTTTATGTACGAATTTGTTTCCTGTGAGGATAATAAGGAGACAGCTTTTGCCTCCTATGATATGTGGAAATAAATGAATATGATGGATCTAGAGAGGCATCTCAATTTTTTTATTTTATTAATATTTTAGTTTCTTATTAGTGTAGGAAGCGGCTCTGCTGTTCCATTTTAGCCTCTTGTGGCATCTGGGAAATGAGAATAAGAGGAAACCTAACCCTATGCTTAGGCTGAAAATGAGTTGTGAAAACAGGCTTCTGACATGTAGATGTCATTGACTCTCTTTCATGGAGCTTGAAGGCAGACAGTCTTACTGCAGGACCCAGATCTGTCAAACTGAAATAAAAAAAAATCTGATTTCTCAGGATTTGACTGTTCGTTTCTCTCCTTTTCCTTTGCCATTCTTTGTGTTTAGAAATTTTATACAGAGAAAGAAAAAAATATTAAAAACTGGCTTATTTGGACAATGTTATTTTCTTACAGTCAAACATGTTTTCTTTTTTATTTCTTTGATTTTAAAATTTTAAAAATCGTGCTGTGAAATTAATCTGAAAAGCAGTAGGTAGATTAAAAAGGAATACTCTTTTTAGCACAAGTAATGGAGCTCCCAGGAGCAGAGTGATTGGAAGCAGGGGGAAGTGCACACATGAGAAGGAATAGATCTCTGTATGACTATGCTGTTTAACACTTAAAAGTCTTTCTGCATGGGGCGTGAATAAACTGCCAGCTGTCTTTAGTGTTCAGGAAGAATTACTCGCCTTTCCTTGAGTCATTCTGGAGTCATTCGAGTATGTCTATACATGAGCAAGGTTTTTTCTGTCTCTCCTCCTGATACCTCCAGAGTGAGCACTGCTTGGGACCACTTAATGCAGCGTGGGGATCACTGAGCTGATCCAGAGTAGTATTACACAAATTGTAAAGAGACTATTTGGGACTGATGCGGGGGGAGGGGGGAATATGTCTTTGAATGTCTGTGGTTATTGTGTTTGTTTTTTTCCTTTGTTTTTTAAATCTCACATGGAAGATGCTGTGTGGATGAAATGTAAATGTAGGTGGAGGCAAAAGGGAATGTACCAAAACTCCTTGGTTTTACATACCTAAGGCTTTTAGGATGCTTATTTTCCCTGAGTTTGAGTTTTGCCCATGACTTTTTGTGTACATGTACGATGCTGTGCGTATTTTCTGCCTATGTGCTTAGTTGCAGAAAGTGTAAGCTTTTATGCAGTGTTTATCCACTTACAAGCTTCTGTTTGTGTTTTGCTGGATGTGATTTTTTTTTTTTTAGAGCAAAGATAGGAGTAAACTCAGATCTGATGAGGGAATTGATCCCTCTGTCCGCCTCCCCCAGCAAGTTACCATCTCACACCTAGCAGAGGTGAGAGGAGCCTGCTGTGCTGCCCTAAATACACTTTCTTGCTCTTGAGAGGCTGATTGCTTTCATTGATAGAGCTGTAAGCGAGACAAATCAGCCTGCTTTAAAGCCTCTGTGGCTAATGAATCAGTCAGTACGTTTTGATCTGTCCTATATAGTTTGCCACCTCAGTTCTCTTGACTATAAAGATCAGAACTTACACCATTATGTGGCAGACCCTTTTAATTTGGTTATTGTTACTTGATCCTGTAGTTGTTGCTTAAAGAAGCCAACAGAAAGAGCCCAGCTAGGTAGTCCCTTGCTTCCTGTGCTGTTGTGTATCTATATCTGCTCTCCTGGTGTCTCCTTTCCATTCGCATAGATCACAATGCCTGCACACATCCGATCCCCCATACAGCTGGTATCCAGGTAAAGTTTCGCTGCTGTATCTTGTCACAGACCTCAAAACAATGAAGTAAATAAACAACAGCTGTATTGATCAAGACTGCATGCAAAAGAATACAGTCACTTTAAAAGAGCATCTGCTTCCATGTTTTACTTGGGCAGGGGATCACTAAGTGTAAGGATTTGTCACCTGGAAGAATTGGGCTGTGTGTGAGTGTGACTGGGGGCATGTTTTAGGTTTAGCATTTTTCTGCCTTATTGTCATGTGGCATTGTGTACTGCCTACACAATGCAAAGCTGGTCAGCGTACCACTTGGCAAGCTGGACCTGGGTTCTCTGGTATGGGGAGTTTTGTGTTAGGAAAACTCACTGTTGAAATACTTGGTGACCTGAGGAAACAAACAAACAAAAGTTGTTTTCTTTTCCCTCATGTTGCCAGCTTGCCCCCTCTCCAGCCCCAGTTTCCTGCACAGAATTGGTTTCTCATGTTCCATTTCTTTTCTTCCTCCCATGCATCTTCAACTAAAAGAAATAAAATGATTATGTACATCCTCTTGCTTTCTCTTTTTAGGCTGCTTTTACTTGTTCTGCTGCATTATCAGTACGCTTTCTTTGTTTCCCTCTGTATATTTTTCTGTACTTCCTCTTACTTTCTTTTCCTGCCCTGTTTTCATTCCCCAGCCACTTTGCACACCCACCCCTTGGGTCCGCAGGTCACAAGCGGAAGGTAGAAGGTGTAGGAATTATCCCAGGGTTAACCCTGTGTCTTATAAATCTGTACTCAAACAGTACCTTGCCTCCAAGAAAAACTTCCAGACTTCGTTTAAAAAATGGTTAGTCATGAAGACTATCTTGGCCCTCAGTAAGTGGTACCAGTGGCTGATGATCTTTGCTGAAGTACATGGCTTGTGACGTGAATTTTTTTAGTTTCATCCAGAAGCTGATGGCTCTTGTTTACCAAGCTTTAGTTCCAACAGCTGGGGTTTAATCTGCTGTAAAATGTGTTTCCATGTAGGGACTTAGACTGCGATCAAGTTTGTGTTCTTGGTTTTGTTTTTTTTCTTTAAACTTGAAAGAGCTGTCCTTGTTGAGTCTTCTGAAGACTTATTTTCTGGTGGTTGAAATTGTTTGTGAAGCTCTTCCACACACACTTTTCAGTCTGTGTACATAATCCTTGAACTACTGAAGGCAGAACTGGACATGGCGATGTGGATGCATGACAAGCCCGTCTCTTGTTTGTATCAGCCCCTCGCTACAGCAAGGCCCTCTTTCTTTTTCCCATTCCTCCTCATGCTTCCTGGCCACCACCCTGCATCTTCAACATCTTTGTTTGCTCTTGTTTCTTCTTCTGCCTTTCCTATGGAATTTCCTTTACCTGCTTTGCTTCCTCTCGCTCAAGGACCGTCCCAGCTTCTGACAATGTATTTTCCTCTTTACCATTTCCCCAGGACCTAATCTTTGTACCTTTTGGGTAGAGGGACTGACTGGTTTGAAAGCCATTGAACAAAATACTGGAAGACTGTTCATATGGTTGTACTCTTCAGGATGGCTTTAGATGAAACAATGATCCCAAGGTATGAGGCTCACCAGGCTCAGGAATAAACTATATATGTAGTGCCCTGCCTTTGTTTTCAGTGGCTCAGTATTTAGAATTAAAAAAAGCTACCTCTGTGCTTTTCCAGGTGCCTGTCAAGGCTTCTGTGGGGAAAGCAGTCCTTTTGGTCACCTGGAAGAAAAACAGTGGAAAAAAACAACAGGGCTCATACACACGACTCTGTGTTATTAAAATCTTGATAGATAGACAGAGTGTAATAGTTTTATTTGTACTACAACAGTAAGGCCCCATCTGCTTTAAGCCTTATACTTTGCAGGGCTTGAAATAAGTCTTGGAGGCTGTTAATTTCTCAATTCACAAAGGTAGCACTGGAAGATATTTGAGGAGAGTGAGTGCTGCTGTTCCACTCTTCAATTTGACAGTCAGACCGAGCCTGTTCTGGGGAAAACTGTCGCTTGCCTTGGAAAGGTCATTTATGTATTCAAACAACAGCACGCAAGAACAGAAAACTCTTTCAGAGCAGGTGTCCAGAGATGCGATAGAAGATATCTGCTTGTCTCTTATTATACCTGTCATCACGGAAATCTGGTGAATGAGTCTCCAGTTGCCAGCAGGAGAAAGAAGTTACAGTGAACAATAAATAAGAGGCCCACAGGGAGCACCTGAGGCATCATCTTCCACGCAGACTGAAAGCTCTTTTCTGGCATGCAGAAAAAGAACAAATAAGTAAAACTTCAGTATGCCACTGATGGGACACATGTGAAGCATTAGCAAAAATTAAAAGGTCGGGTTACTTGCAGTTCTCGCTGAAGTTAGATCCTTATCCCTACGCAGACAGAATCGAGAGCAGGTTTTATTTACTTTTCGAAGAAAGGAGAGGATCTGCCAGTCTGGCATAGGAATACAAACCCACTTTTGTTCCTCAAAGTCTAAAATTGCTTGGTGAAATAGAATGTATTACGTGAAAAGCTCTTGAGGCATATAGTTGGCATTGTAGTTTTTCATTATGTGGTTCTTTGTCTTTGCAAGAGAGTACATCAGTCCTAAAGGTGGGATATTATCAGTCACTGAAAATGTTGCAGGTGGGAAGACTGTTAGTAGTCCAGCAGTAAACTAGTGTTTGGTTGAACAAAAACGTGTAATGCAGTTTTGTTCCATAAGATTTCTCTGTCCCATTAAGGCAGCTTGGAAATAAAGGCTATCAAAGCTGAAGCTGGCTCGTACCTTTTATTATGGGTCTAATGTAACTGATCTCTGACCTGGCTGGAGGAGCAGGAGGATGCTGATCAAATCTTTGTTAACCGAAAAGGGCCGGTTAGAACAGTGCTTATTTATCAAACTTCCTCTTACAGGCAAGAGTACCTGGGAGCTTTATCTTGTGTGATGAGTAAAGAATTCACCTTGTACAGGTGTTTGTTTTTTTAATAGTGGTGGTAGATTTTCATATGAAGTACTGATAATTTATTTTAGATAAGGGCTTGTTGCACATAAATACTCCAGTGCAGGCGTGCATTTGCATAAAATTTGTCATAAGAGTGAAATAATCCCGAACATGTCCACCTGATGGCTTTGACCTACCTCTCTTTGAATCAACATACTTGCATGGCAGCTTGGTTTTGCAAGATTAGCAAGCTGTGGTCTCTTCACTTACCTGCTGTTTGGTCTCTGTGCTCTGGGATTCACTTCCCAGTTTGTTGTAGGAAGCTTTTCTAAGGACACTAGATTTTTGCAAGTGCAAGCTCAAATACCTGTTCATGTGATTCTTCTAACCTTTCCATTCCCATTTTTGGGTTGCTGTCAGACAGCAAGGTGGAACTGTTGCTTGGTGGCATGAATCCTAAGAATCGTTGAGATATTTAAGCTGCAGCATGCGTGTGTGTGGTTGCGCAGCCTGGCTGCTCAGGCTGTTCAGTTGCTGTGGCTGCTCAGCTGATCTGAGTGGAGGAAGAAATTGAACTGCTGCTTTTGAATGCCCTTACCTGCAGCAGCCTCTCCTGGAGATGTTTTTGCATATGGAAATGAGCATGACCTGATCAGGAGAGATAGCTGCACAGGGCAAGGGCAGCTGCCAGTGGAAGCGCAGCCTCTGCCTGCTGAAGGTCAGCTTGGCAGCACTGGTGCTGGTCCAGGGGAGCTCTGCGTGGGAGCATATGGATGTGATAGTTCCCCTCTTGCCTGGCTCTTCGTGCAGCCATTGACACCTGGGAAACTGCTGTGTATCACTGTTCCTTATCTGTTGCTTCCCAGTACGGGGTCTACTTTTCATGTAAAGAGCTGCTTGGCAGTATGGTGAAGGGCATTAGTGCAGCAGTGGCTCCAAGAGTGTCTTGGAGTGTCTCCATTAGCCTTGAGCCTTCCCTTTCCCAACCAGGCTTCCTGGTGTGTCAGTAGAGAATTGGCCTTAATCTTTTTGGAAATTCAGTAACTAGCAGGGGCCTGTGATGTCAGGATCCTTAAACTCCCTCTGGCATCTTCGTCAATGAGAAGAGAACTGCTTCTGTAGAAAGATATTTTTCCTATGGTTGCTCTGGGCAGTGGCTTCTTGCCGTTCCCGACTTCGTTGTTTCCCAAGCAGTTGTTTTCTAAGGTGGATGGCAACCTGGAGGATTGTAGGGAGAGCATTTGTGGCAAGGCTTCATGCTGTAATCTTGAGAGCTGCTTTTTGGGTGCTTGAGCTTGTCTGTGAGGGGAGTGGGAAAGGGGAAAGGTGGAAGCCTCATTTAGCGTAAGAGGTGCAGCAACCTCTGCAACACGCTGAAGAGGCAGGAAGACTGCTGCTGCGAATTGCAGCAAGTCCATTGGGCTGCATAGTGATCTTACCTGGGCTTTGCACTCCTGTTTTAGTCTCAGGGCTTTTGAAGGTTTTTATAAAATTTTATAGAAAACACTTGAAGTTCATTTTGCATTTAATCTTATGAAAGGTTACTGAGTGAAGGTAACAATGCAGACCTTAAGCTAGTCGACCTCAAGTTGCTACAAAAACTATCCTTGAACTAATACAGATTTCATGGAATATGGATGTATATATGTCACAAGCTCACAGATTTTGGATGCACGATTGATACAGTCCTTGAGAGGACTGCATCAATACGGGTTTCCCTTGATCTTTGCCATGAGATAGAGAATGTTTTCTGTCTTGCTGTTACTTGCATGTACAGTAGCAAAAGCCTTGGGTTTTGCTGTTCCAGCATTTTGGAGTTGGAAAGCCTGTGGATTTCCTAAGGGAATGTGCTTGTTTTGTTATGTGCTGTAGGATGTGCTTGGCTGGGGATGATAATTTTGGCCAAGAACACTGCACCAAAATGTTTTCCACACGACAGGCTGCTCCTGCATCGAATTCAGCAGCTGTTTCCTCATATTGCTATCTTCTGCAGCGCTGTCCTCTGCCAGTTCTCTCTTCTCTCCCTAAGGAGAGTGTACACTGGTGAGCTGATTCATCAGCCCAGTGATTAGCTGTGCTCAAATTAGTCCTTTCCCCAGGCTTCAGAGTATTGTCCAAACATGAAGAGGAGTGGATGGTACTAAGGTATTAGTGTACAGCTATGCTCAGGATTTATCCTTGGTGTTTCTGAGGGTCCTGTTATCCCATTTGGAGGTGGAGCCATTTCTGTCCCCTTTTGCAGGCAGCTGCCAAATCTGCTTAGTCTGTTCCCGATATTGATCTTTTTGATTCCTTTCATCCATGCCCCCCAGTTTCATTGTTCACTGTTGCCTGCTACTCCAACCCCTAGAAGCAAAGTGAGTTGCCTGATAAAGAGATTTTTTTTTTCCTTTTGTTCTGCAGGATTTACATCTAGGTGGTGATAATGTGAGTGTGTGTGAGATTTGGTATTTCTCAGATTTCAGTGGCTGATAAATGCTTTTGGTTGGGGGGATAGGTCAGCATGCAGGAGCTGGGAAAGCACAGAAATAGGACAAGAAATTCCTGAAAAAATATTCCAGTCTTTAGAAATAATGATAAAGATCTGGGTTTTGTTCTCCCCTCAGTTAAAAGATTGGTCCTCACCTCCCTCAGATTTGGAGAGCCCTTATAAGGTCAGGGTGAGCCGGGATGCGAGGAAACATTCCCTCCATCCCTTGCAATCTCCTCTATACAGGATCTAGGTAACCGTCCAGAATCATGAAGGACAGGAAGGGCCAGGGTAGTAGACATTTTATGTGTGTGTCTGTAGAGGAGTCCTTGTGTGGGAGGCTGGTGATGGTTCACAGGAAGGCAGAAAGGGGCCACATCTGGAAGCAGTGGGTTGATAGCAAAGCACTTGGTGTAACTTGCTGGAGTGCTCTGGCTGCTGCGAGACCCAAGAGGATGCTTCGGTTGAAGAGGTCCAAAAAATGATCATAAGGACTGGAGCCCTTGTCATCCACCCTGCTTGGCTGTTGGCTTGCCACCTGACTTGGACCAGCCTTGGCCTTCTGGCCTTTAGCAGCATCAGTCTAGTTGTAGAGTAGTGCCTCAAGCAGCAGTGGCTGCATTGCCTGGCAGGGCGTGTGCCAAAATGGAGTCCTAGCCTTGCCACTCTTCATGTGGCTTGTGAATCAGCATCAAGTCCACTGAAGAAGAAATAGGCTTCTACAGCAATTTGCCCTGAACCCATGGAATTCAGGTCCTGAGGGGATGTTTAATATTAGCTGTATGTTTGATAACCTTGGTTTTTGAATGTCATGTTTGGAGGAGGAAGGGGGAAAATAACACCTATGTGAAATGTTCAGGCTCAGGATATTGCTTAATCTGTAAATCAAAGGACTATATGGTATGCTTTTCTGTCCTTAATAATTGTTCAAATAAATGTGGTAGTCTCTGTTTTTTCTAGCAGATGTGGTGATTATAACCACAGTAACAAAGGTACATATTGGAGGGGAGATTGAAAAGGCACCTGTCCATCAGATAGCTGAAGCAAAAGTTTATTAAGATGAACAAAACCCCCAAGCAACAGAACCATGCTGCAGTATGGCATGTAATACTCATAATGCTTTTTAGCAGAAGTCATCTCTTCCCCGCAGTGCCAATACTGGGCTTTGGCTGGGATTTTGGAACTGCTCTCTGTGGATTTTTCTCTACGGGGGAGAGAATCTCTTTGCCAGGGGAGTTGTGGCTGGCCATGTCTGCATTAACCACATGTGCAGTACAGCAGGAGCAGGCCAGCAGATCATGTTTGTTTTACGTGCTTTGTCTACTTAATGTTCTTTGAATTTGAGTTAGCCTACTCCCTAGACTGACTGTCCTCCCTGTGTGTGGGCTGTGGAGCTCTCTCAAGGAAAGCTGTCCCACTAACCTCTGCTCTTTGGACTGTTGCTTCAGGAAGTGTCAAATCGTCCTCTCCCCTGTTTCGCAGGGGTGATGCTAGCCTGTCATTGCCCTGTCAGTAGTGTCAGTGTAAGCCTCTTGTGGGAACAAACTTTATTTCTCTTCCTGCTCGCTTGAGTGACATATGCAAACTGCTGCCTGGACCCCCCTTGACTCTTGAGATTAGTGGTATCGGGGAGATGGGTGTTTTTCACCGTCAGCTGCTCCAGGAGCACACCCAAAAGATCACACTGTCACCTTCCTGGACGTCCTGTTGTTTGGGGATGAAGGCAGAAGTCAGAGCTTTCTCTGAAGCTGCTTTTTCTCTGGCCCTGGTGGAGAATCTTGGTCTGGTAGGATGCCATTGATCTGGAGATGGGAAATGACCAGCAGTGGGCACAGAGCTCTTGTGTGCAAAGAGTCAAAATCAAGGCCTCCTGCCATCAGATGGTACAGCATCTCTGCTGTTACCGAATGAAATTTTAGAAGCCCAGACCTTGCGCAAAAGAGTGACTGTCATCTGTAAAGTCTCGTGACCCTCAGTTCCTACTACTAGTGGTGAGCTGATGTGGGGTGAGCAATTCTGGTCTGGGTGTAGTTACGATCAAGGTTTCCAAGGCTATCTTCCAAACCTTTTACCTCCATGTAGTGGGAGTTATCAGCAAGATAACCTGGGCCTTTGCCCTCTGTGGATCCCAAGGCAGTGTGAGCAGTATTGATTTAAGCCTAGTGCCTGGCACAGGACCACCATTAGGTAAACAGTGGGGGCAGCCCTTTGGCAGTCCTGCCAGCTTTGGACTGTGGAAGGGTATTTCCGGGCCATGGCCTCGTATCTTGGGTTATTGAAGTGGAACATGCTGCCTGGTTCCACCTGCACAAAAGGTGAGACATGAATATTTCCAGTGCCCTCTGGATCACAGGTGGCTACTGCGGACACTGAGCACGGAGGTGAACCTTTTCTGAGGCTGTAATTTGTGCCTACCACATCCGCTTCAAAAAGTTGGAGCACCCAGCATGATACTCATCTAGGACAGCTATCACAGGAAAACCACCGTGAGCAGTGGCTGGGAGCAAAGTGGAACAGGGGAACAAAACTACGTGCCATGACTTACCAGTGCGTGAACGTGTCTGTGCTGACTAAAAAGCAAGAGATTCCCGATGCTACTCCGGATCTGTTAAACCTGCCCTCCCCATGTTTGCATGCCTATATGTACACATGTGTACAGTGTGTGCACACTCTGTTCCTGGTGGCACTGAAATCAATCATCCCTTTTTGTCCCTTTTGATTAGCCTTGGGCAGCATTTTTGCTGGGCCTCCAACCCTTTGGGGCTTCCTTGTGTCCAGGTTTGTCTGAGCTGCCACCTCACCAGGCTCTGCCCATCTGGCATTGAGCTGAACCAAAATCCTTGTGCCAGCTGAGGGTCTCACTCCTCTCATCTCTCCTCCTCCCCTTCCTAAGTACCCTCTCAGACTAGGGGTGCTACAGGGGGTTGGCCTGCCACTGTGTATATTGCCCCCCTGCCTGCAGAAACTTTGGAATAAGATGCCTGGGCTTGATGAATAGGGGATATCTTTGCCTCTGAGACCTCCTCTACATCAGAGGACCTTATGGAGGAGAGAAACAAACTGTTTGGACTTTGCTGTATTGATATAATGCAGGACTGACTAGTTTCCCCAGTTTTGTAAAGACAGATTTCTGTAGCATAGCGGGATCAGCAGGAGGAGATAGAGATCCTCCTGTAAGGGACAGGTGAAGTTGAGCTGTGAATAGGATATCCTACCATGGACGGTAATTATCTTTTTGCTATGGCCAGTGCTGTAGTGCAGGAATCTGTCCTGTGACCTCAAATTTGCAGCAGGGGAAGGCAGAAAAGTATGGGGAACGCGGGGAGAAGGGGAGAGGCAGAAAGCAAAAAGGAATAAAAAGGGCTCCCCCCAAAATGTTGATCCCTTAAGGTTTTCTTTTACTGGCCTGCACTGAAGGGAAAGGTAGCTGGGAGTACCTGGTGGCCTTTAAGGGCATCCCATCAGTAACTATTGTGAATCTGCTCTGTGCCACACAACAGCCCGCCTGCATCAAGGGGTGACCTAGGCTTGTGTGCTTTGGGGTTGTGCCACTACGCTGGAGAAGGAGGGGGTCCCAGTCAGGGCCTTTGTGGGCTGTGTCAGCAAAAGATGTTGTGTGTGGGTGTGCTTGGTCAGCGGGACTGAGCAAGGCTGTTTGTTGTGCAGGGCAAGGAGTGGAGAGATGCTTTCTAGTTTAGCTCCTTGCCATGCTGTGAGCAACAATGATCTTCGCCCCTTGTGGAATCACTTTTAAAAGCATGACAGCATTCCCAGTCAGACTGCTGGTGGTGTTTGGCTCTCTGCAGACGCAGGATCAGTGCCCTGTAATTCAGCTTTGTGGCCCGTATGCATACATCCTTCTTCCCTAGCAATTGGTATAGAAAAGCAGTGTGCTTACCTGGGCTGGAATCAGAGGTGTTAATGTAGGAGGTTGCTGGTGTTGGCCGTGGCAGAGAATGGACAGAGGGAAATGTCCATTCCCCGAACATCGATATTCCCTCATAGGAGTTAGGTGCAGCATCTGGAAATGAGAAGCATAGAGACTGCGCTGTCTTACAGTATCTCCTGTGTGATGACCCTGGCCCCAGCTTGTGTCACCCGTGGGGTTCAGAGTCACACTCTAGGTGGATCTTCAGATTTGGTTTCATGCAAAGGGCATCTAGCTTGTGGTCCAAAATCATTCTGTGGTCCAAGTTGAGGAAGCAATAGAGAATTCCCTTCAAAAGCAGCCCAGGGCTGTGGATTAATGTGTAAAACAATTGAGTCTGCAGCCTCCCTGGTGCGTTTGATGCTGGCTATGGGTAGGGCTTAGTGGTGTTCTTGCGGGACATCACTTGTTGCTTTTTCCAGCTTTTCTTAGTAGGGGCAGGTGCTGGAGATCTTGTTGCAGTCTTAATTCCTCTGAAAGAAGCTATTTTTGTAGTTCGTGTGCTCTTGATTCAAGCATGGCTGTCTTGGGAGTGACCTTCCAAGTTGTTTGTTTGGATGCATCCTTGTGAGTCTTGTGTTTGTGGCCCATGTTAAGGAACCAGCTAGTATCTGCAGGATGTCTGCTCAGAGAAGCACATCAAACAGTTCTAGTGCTGAGAAGGGTACGTGAGCAGCTCTGTGTCTGTAGTTCCAAATGGGTTATACCTAGCTGCATATTGTTCTTTGCATGCACAGGTTACGTGTGGTCAGTTTGACACCTGAGTACTTTTCTTGACACGCTTATTCTAGAATTTAATCCATTTTGAGTAGGGGATTATCCAATTCATAAAAGGTAGACAAATTGTCTAAAAAAAAAAAAAAAATTTAAAAAATGTCAGCTGAATAGCTGTTAATCCAGGAAATAAGAATACATTGGTTATGCTGTCCCTTCTCCCACAGGTGTACTTCTCTGAAGCAAACCCTAACTTTGTTTTGGTTAGAGTATGTATTTTTTGGTTTGTTTTTTAATAAACAGAGAGGATATGCAGCATTTGATTTCTGTCTTTCTGAGGTTTTGGATGTTTCTGTTGCCTTGCTTTGGGGCACTTTACAATGATAAAGAAAGTACTTTTTGGTAGTAGGGGAGGAGCTGGCAATGGTTGAGGGAATTTCCTTTTTTTTTTTTCCTGAATTTTGTCCGGCTACGAGGAGAGGATTCTTAAATTCAAGCTAGCTATTTCCTTGTCTTTAGTTTTCTACAGAAGACTAAAATGAAATCACAGTTGGATGGGAAACATTTGAATCCATAGAAAAATAGTTCATAACTGAGTAGGCCAGTTAAATGGGTTTGCTCAGTTGAAAGCCTTCAGAGCAGCTTGTTTTAAAATTGCGTAAAATTAACCTGAAGTCTTGCTGCCTTCCATAGTGCAATAATGATGCAGTGCAAGGTCTTCAAAGACAAATATACAAGGGTCAGTCTGAGATTGAGGTAATTGAGGCACATACATTTTTAACTTGGGAAGCCTACAATTTTGGAAAAATCCACTTTTTTTACCTTGTGGCAAGTTGCAGACTAAAGTGATTTGCAGTGTATGAAAGGAGTAATAACCTGCCACGGACCAAACTTAATGATTTGATACCAGTGCGTGTGCTGAGATGTTTCTGGTATAGTTTTGTACTCTGGAGTCCCTCAAATGACTGTTGTTTACCCTGCGATCAGAGAGCTGTCAATGTGTACGTAATGCCAGTTAAAAAAGTACTTGGAGGATATGACTGAGTAATGAGACATGTCTGTCTTGTAGGTAGGGAATATCTATAAGGAAGACAGAGTCCTTCAGGGTCAGAGGAGAGAGAAGTTTCAAGTTTATATACAGAGGTAAGTATTTTACCAGTATCTTCCCACACACTCCCCCTTTTCCTGGTTTGACGTCTATCTTAAGAGAGTTAGTGTAACTAAAAAATCTAAAATAACTGTGGGTAGGTAATGGGTATCTTTCTAGAGCAGGAAATTCAAATACTGTTAAGTTCAAAATACAAGTTATCTTCCAGTTTTTGTGGATGTAAGACCCTGACTCAAACTACTTTATTTTCTTTCCTTTTTAATGAAAGTCTACTCCAACTAGGAGAAACTTCCTTGACACGGTTCTGCTTTTCCTAACTATCTGATGTATCTCTTCCTGTACAAATAACCCACACCTTTGATAATCTGTATCCTGTCCTTGAAAATAAATCTTCAGATAATTTGTGTTAGATCAGAGGCACAAGGTTGTTAGAGTGAACACATTGGAGGTAATGGGGCAGGAGTCTTCAGGTCAAGAAGGTGACAGCTATAAGGAAAGAGAATAAGGAAGAGATAAATAGTGTTTTATTGCCTGAATATTTGTATGACCTGAGCTGCTGCTGTTGCTGCTGACTTGGGGTTTTGTTGAAGTATGGTGTATCCTGGAGTTGGGGGTGGTGGGTTTGTTTTGTTTTTTAATGGCTAACCCACAAAGTGTCTTGAGGTTCTTTTTGGATTAGACAGTTAGAAATCAAAGTGGCAGTTTTTAAGCATGAGGCTGAAGCATTACATCTAAGCAGAATGACAAAAATATTACGCTGAGGAGTTTGCTTTTTGGGTTGGTTTATTTCTTTGGTTTTTTATGCACCTCTTTGAAACTGAGGAAACATTGTGTACACTCCTAAACCCTTAGACTTGTATGGTTGATTGAATGGGTGGCGTGATATACTTCTTGCAGTGCTCATGTAGCTAAGATTCATAAAGCAGACTTTGCAGTAGCATATATTTTCTGGTAATGCTTCATCAGAGATCGTGCTTTTTGTTTTAGATAGACATAAAGGAATAAATATAGAACAACTCAGGTGCTAAAAATATCTGCTTGCACTGATGTTTTTTTTTTTCTTTAAAAGAGACCTTTTAGATATTTAGCAAGATGCTTCATATCTGTTCAGAATCATTTTGGCTGCAATGATTTCGAGGGAGAGACAAGGCAGCTGATCTTAGAAAATAGCTTATCTTGGTTTGATTTAAGAGTGCAGTGTGGGAATAGTGCAGATGCCGAGGAAGAGACTTGATGTGGGTAATGGCATGAGAAGTTGGTTTAATTACTGCAGCTGTAGAAGCTAGGCATTTGCAGTCTCAGAGATTAGAAGACTGCTCAGCTCTTGTGTTTATGGGGGGGAAAAAAGATACTAAATACCTCAATCAAACCCTAAGATAGATATATAATGGGTCTCAGTGGGAAGATGGTCCCTTGTTAGGAAAGCTGCTTGCACTGAATGGCTTCAGTTACAGTCCAGGATATAGTAATTCTGGCATTCTTTTAAGTGTGAGATGAGGGAATGAATAATCTTCCAAAAGATCTTAGAAACTGAGATTTTTGTAGCGGGAGAATGATTTACTTGAAATGGATTTTGAAGTAATTATCACTTTGCAGATGATCTGCTGTGGTCATGATTCCTTGCGCATAGTCAGCTACTTGATTACGTTCTGAATAGTCCTTTGAGATCTGTATTGCAAGATTGAATCAGTGAATCAGTTAAAACTTTTAAATCAGTTTAAGATTCAACTATTACTTCGGTGCCCTGTCGTGTAGAACTTCAAAATTTAATAATTTGGTGCCATGCTCCTTTATTCACAAACTACACACACATTTTGGTACCTAGAAACATTGAGATCAGCCCAAGCAAATGTGTGCTACCCAGTCTGGTGCTGTCAGGAATGGGTTGTGTGATGCATGGGGAGGAAGGGGTCAGGGCTTCTTGGCATCTCACAAGTTGCGCAGCATCAGGCAGCTGCTGGTTTACGGCAGGCAGAGCAGACTGTTCCTGCAGACCATTTCTGCAGCCCACTGGGTGTTTCAGGGCCGTGACCACATGCACCCTCCCAGCTGTAGCCTCCCCTTCACTGATGAGACTGGGAGCACATTGCTTTGCCTTCCTGGTGGCGTTGTTGCGACGGCTTCTCCCTTTGAACTTTAATAACAGGTCAGATGTAAATAGCAGTTTAAACATAAAAATAGCTGGCACCTGCTTCAGTCAGGGTGGCCGGGGTGAGCTGGGGCCCTGCTGCCCCTGTGCCAGCCCCAGGGCTGGCGTGAGCGAGAGCGGTCTGGTGAGGTTTTCTCTGCCTGTTACAGGTGGAGCAGACGCAGCCATGGGGAGGAGCGTGAACAACCCCTTGGCAGGGTCATTGGCTGGACTCCTGCAAGATTAATAGAACACCCATGCTGTGTCACCCTTTGATCACAAGTATTTTCTGTCTCCTCAGCTGCGTGCTCTTCTGTTTGACTTGGGTTTTTTCTTCTTCTTTTAACCTCTAACATGGCAATTTACTCTCTTGCTCTGTTTGACCAAGACCAAGCTAGGACAATGTAAAGATAATGCATCCTCTTAGGAATTACATTGTTATTTTAGATTACAGTTAGCTCAAGCTTCATCAAGCGTCTGGAAATCTATTATTTCTGAGTAATTAAAAATACTATTAAGATGGTATTAAAAAACTTCCCTTGTGTAAACAAGGGAAAAAAGACATTAGTTCAAAGATCCTGTGCACAGGTTCTCCTGGAGAAGATAAGTTAGGCCTTCCCTGCCTCAGCTGTTACCTCTGTTGAAGATTGTAATTTTTTTTTTTTTGTTTCTTATTTTATGGTTAGCTACTGTTCCTTGTAAAGGAGTATGCTTATCTATAGTATGAGTAAGCATATCTGTAGTATGAGTATGCATATCTAATTTTTTTGAGATCCTGAATAGTTGATGCACCCGAAATTATCACCTCGTTTGCTGTGAAATGGCTTCACCCATTACAAAAAAACACAGTTTTTTCTTGGGGTATGGGTGTATTTAACTGTGCTTTCCTTGTTTCTGCAAAAGATACAATGGCAAACGCGGCTAGTTTCACTGTTGCCTATTCAGATCTTACCTGCAGCACTTCAGAATTTGAAACCTTTCTTTAAAAGGCTTTTATTTTCTTAATGTAGAATGCTAAGTGTTTTGGGCAGGGAGTAAACTTTTAATTAGTTCAAGTGCTTTATAATAGATTTTATTTCTAAAATGCTATTCACATTCATTAAAATTCTTAACTAGATTGCTGTTCTACATCCTTTTAATTTCACTTGTATTTGAATTATGAATAGTGAATAAACAGAAATACATGTAGTTAGTTTAGTCTAACCAGGAGGAGTAAAATAACTACTGAGGAGGAGGATCCCTCAGCTACAAATACCTGCCACGCAGGTTTGTGCCCCATGCTAGGATGTGGCTGTCTCCTGGGGTGTACTGGTGCTAGCACTGGTAGCAGTAGGTGCTTTGTGAACAACCTGGAAGCTTGAGGGATATCCAGCATCAAGGCAGAGGATGAGGTGGACAAGTCAGGCAGATGAAGGACAGTGTCGAAGAATATTTTTAGCTAAGGCTGCTTGACACGTGACCCTGGTGATGGTCTCTTGCTAAAAGGAACTTAATGTGGACAGGGAAAGGGGTGTGTGTGGGTGAGCTCAAGGAGATGATGTGAGTCTGGTATGCTGGGCATGTACAGGTTGCTGGGAATTTTAATGTTGATGTGACTAATGCTTCACCTGCAAGTTTTCATTTGGAACCTTACAGATTTGAGGCTGGTAAAGGAAAGGTACTTCTGCCAAAGACTTGCTGCAATTCTCAAATCCCACGAGGTAACTTCTTCCTATTAACTTTATCTGTGAATTTCTAAGAAAATTATTAATTTGGAGTACCTGGAAAGTATGCTTGTGGAAGATCAGAGCACGAAAGTTAATGATCAATTGCTTCTTGCTAGTGGGTAACTGTGAAGAATTGTGGTCTGGGATTGTTTTCTTTTCCTGATTTAAGGCTGTTCAAACACCTACAGTTCTAAAAGCCATCTATAAATCTATTGCACACCAAAGAAAACATCAGAGCAATGGGGGAAAAGCTTGCGCAGCCCCAGATGCGCAATGGAGGCTTCCCCTAGAGTGCTGTGTGGGGACCCTCAGCCCCAGGTTTGGGGCAGGGCATAAAATGAAGATGGCGGAGGACCACCATAGTGAAAGGAATGTGCAGTTATGAAGATCAGCCAGAGGAAATCTGTGGAGGGTGTTTGCAACTGTTTTGTTTTTTTTTTAAGACTTGAAAAGTGAAAGGAGGGAAATTAGGAAATGAAGCTTATCCCTTACCTTGCAGATCATTCCTGTATATGGTTTCCATACTCACTCCTCATCAGGTCTCTCTATAGTACTTAGGTGCTGAATACAGCGCCTAACTATCCTTGTTTCTGTGAAGGTAGTCCTCTATGTAGCTCTGTGTTAGGCAGAACTGTGTCTGCAGTTGCCATAAGCATTTATTATAATGGGCATATTCTAAGCAAAAGAATATTCCAGTGTTTGAAAGAAAAAAAAATAATCACTGGAATTACTCTGTACATGACAGACTTAAGTTATATATTGCAGTAGGAAAAAAGATGTTTACAATTAATAGCTATACTTGTGCAAGGCATTTGACACTGTCCCACACGACATCCTTGTCTCTAAAATGGAGACATGGATTTGATGGATGGACCACTTGGTGGATAAGGAACTGGCTGGATAGCCGCAGTCAAAGAGTTGCAGTCAACAGCTTGATTGGCCAAGTGGCAAGCAGTGACAAATGGTGTTCCTCAGCAGCTGATACTGGGACCAGTGCTATTTAACATCTTTGTTGGCGACATGGATGTTGGGATGGAGTGCACCCTCGGCAAGCTTGCTGACAACACCAAGCTGTGTGGAGCGGTCAAAACGCTGGAGGGAAGGGATGCCATCCAGAGGAACCTGGACAGGCCGCAGAGGTGGGCCTGTGCAAACCTCATGAAGTTCAACAAGGCCAAATGCAGGATCCTGCATGTGGGTCGTGGCAATCCTAAACACAAATCCAGGCTGGGCAGAGAATGGATTGAGACTTGGGGGTGCTGGTTGATGAGAAGCTCAACATGAGTCGGCAATGTACGCTTGCAGCCCGGAAAGCCAACAGCATCCTGGGCTGCATCAGAAGCAGCGTGGGCAGCAGGTCAAGGGAGGTGATTCTGCCCCTCTACTCTGCTCTGGTGAGACCCCATCTGGAGTACTGCGCTCAGCTCTGGAGCCTCCAACATGAGAAGGACGTGGACCTGTTGGAGCAAGTCCAGAGAAGTGCTACAAAGATGATCAGAGGGCTGGAGCACTGCTCCTGTGAAGACAGGCTGAGAGAGTTGGGATTGTTCAGCCTGGAGAAGAGAAGGCTCCAGGGAGACCTCATAACAGCCTTCCAGTATCTGAAGGGGGCCTGCAGGAAAGATGGGGAGGGACTCTTTAGCAGGGAGTGATAGGATGAGGGGTAACGGTTTTAAACTGAAACAAGGTAGATTTAGAATAGATATTAGGAAGAAATTCTTCACTGTGAGGGTGGTGAGACAGTGGAAGAGGTTTCCCAGGGAAGTTGTGGATGCCCCATCCCTGGAGGTGTTCAAGGCCAGGCTGGATGGGGCTTTGAGCAACCTGGTCTAGTGGGAGGTGTCCCTGCCTGTTCCAACCCCCTGCAGGGGTTTCCTTTCATCGAAAGCTTTCCAACTAAGCACAATAGTGCTAAACAAACATCTGAGTTAACTTGCTGAGGACTTACCCTGTTTTGGGTCTCAAGTATCAGAAGAATTATGGCCTCTTTATCTAAGAATAATGTAACGTCTTCGACTTGGATCCTTTGTCTAGCAAATCTTGCTGCAATGATCTTGGACCTTGCTTGCTCCTTGAGATGTTACCAACCATTGGCACTGCAAATGGGCCATGTGCAGGTGCTTCAGCCCCAGTAGTTCACAGCTGGAAAATTCTGGTGGAGTTTGCTGCCTTTTAAAAAAAAAAAAAAAAAACAAACCAACCAGCCCTTCATCAGGGGTTTAAGCTAACACATTGAGTTGTGAAGGCTATGAAGGTGCTCCAGCTATGAAGCAGTGATCCCTAGCAGAAGGCTGGGATGGACAAAAGGGGGCAGTAATGTTTTAGGCTGCCACAGCTGAACCTGCTGGAGGTTGTTTATCCATCAGAGCCCTGGCTCCACAGGAGGCTGTGGGCAGGTTTAGATGTAACTGGTCTTCTGCTGATGCTCAAGCTCTCTCTCGATGAGTGAACAGAGAACTTTGTGGAGTTATGAGGCCACAGATAAATTCATCCACTTCATTCTTGCTTATCTGTTCCCCATCTTACAGAGAGAAGCTCAACACTGAAGGGTTTGATTGCAAGTCACAATGGAAAATTAAATGCTTTGTCTCCTGCAAAAGTCTAATTTCCATCTTGAAAAGGGAGAGAGTAAGTCTGTCATTGGTCCATCTAGGTCAGTAGTCTGGCTTATAGTGGATGCCTTACAAAAGGATTTACAGTCAACACAATGACTGGTATTTGCTCTGTCATATCCTCCTAATTTCCATGTCATTAATAATTTCATTCCCTCTCTTTGCAGTCTACTTGCGCCACCTCTAACAGCCATGGCAAGAAGGTTCACAGTTCAGTTATGCATTGGGGGGGGAACACTTCTGTTTATTTGTTCTAAACCCTTCATAATTTGACGTTCTCCTAGTTTTTCCTACTATGAGCGAAGACTTCTTTTTCTGAAAGCACTTTCAGAGTCAATCATTTCCAATTATCATTAGGAAAGCATTTAATTTTTAGGGGTTCTCTTTCTAAGAGATGATAGTCACACTAGCAGGATGGTGGCAGGAAGTAATTTCCTGAAGCAATTCTGTTAATATTGATGTGATTCCATAAGACATTGAGAGAGGTTTGCCATGAAACCAGTTTTACCATTTAGGGAAAAAGTTAGCTTGTGCTTAAAAACACATTATCAAGCTTGGGGGTTTTGGTTTTGTTGTGGGTTTTGGTTTGTTTTTTTCCTCCCCTGCCTTGACTGCAATTCCTCTGTCCGTATTGGGATATTATCATATGGAAGATGATCTTTTGGGAATGGACCGAGCTGTGGGTAAAGCAAATAATCAGAAGATTCAAAGACGTTGATACTTCCTATGGTGAATAAGAAAACTGACCAGAAAATTGTTTCAGTAGTTTTAATAATTTATTGAAATAAAAAAAAGAGAGGAAAAAAACCCAAACAAACCGAATGAAGTGTTCTCATTGTGAAATGATGTTGAAGACAGAGTTGTGTGTTTCTCCTTTTGAGTAAACAAAATGGCTAACATTATTATTTTAAATTAGGGGATACTTGTTTGCCTTTTAGGTGTGCAGAAAGATAACCATAACTATTTACAGTGTCCCCTATAAATCAGCTTTTAATTTTATTCCCACCTGTAACTCACACACCACGTACCACCTTCCTCCACCAGCACTGAGAACTGAACCAGCTTCTTTTGGTGATAGTTTTATAGACCCTTCAATGAATGTTTAGATGGAACAGCTACAAAAATGGTTGGAGCTATAGAAGGCAGGTAGTGTATCATAATGTCCTTCTTATAACAAGGGCCTCCTTGAGTATGTAGGTTTATTGTCACCAAAAGCTTCTCCCAGAGCTTTGCTGCTTTCTGATAGGCTCCAGCCTAAACTTGCTCTGGGCCAGTTGATACCTGTTTGTTCTGGTATCAGCAGACTTCTTTGGCGCAAATGGTTTATTTCCCTTCCTAGTGGTTATCTTTGCTGCCTTACAGGGAGCGACTGCATCCCCCGTAAATCCCCCTCCATCCCTCTGTTGTGTATGCTGGTCTCTGTGGGTACTGTCGCTGCTGGAAATCCTCCTTCAGCCTCCTGTGTTTCTAGTGCCTCCTTTTTCAACATGGGCAGCCTCTCGTGCAACATTCTAGAAGGGATTTTAGCAGTGTCACTTATGTGCTTCCCTGTACTTCCTATCTCTGTTGGAA
Organism: Ibidorhyncha struthersii; assembly: GCA_013398815.1. NCBI lineage: Eukaryota > Metazoa > Chordata > Aves > Charadriiformes > Charadriidae > Ibidorhyncha > Ibidorhyncha struthersii. The sequence goes on from VZSZ01008659.1 coordinate 682,190, forward strand.
ACATTTTTCTGGATACGCCCCAGGACTGCATGTGCATTTTTCACAGATGTGTCTTAGCAGTGACTCACAGCCATTTTGTGCTAGGATGGGCTAGCGCATCCATGCCCTTCTGCTCCAGGCACTGATCATTCTCCAGTGTCTAGCTGCGGCTTGTTTATTTTAGATATGTGATCGTGCATTGTATATTAGTGACTTCCATCCTACTCTTAAGACTCCAGTCTTTAAGGCCACGATGCCTGTTGTATGACTGCTCAATACACCTTCATGTTCAAATTGCTTCCCAACTTTGTCATTGGCTGCCATAATTACTTCTTTTTGTATGTAAGCCGTTAATCAGTTAAAAATGAAGCAGAAGACTGATTGTTGGGTTTTGTTTAGTGTTTTCATTAGTAACTTGAAGGTGTCTGCAGCTTTTTCTTCCCATGCTGTCTGTTACCATCTCTTTTGGGCAGGACCTTTACTGCTGTCACTGTTCCTCTACTGGTCTCCAACTTTGCACGTTTAATGTGATACTGCATTAAGTAATGTTTGTTGAAAATCCACATAGCTGAGACTGACTTATATTTATTTTTAATAAACTCCCTGCAGCAAACCTGTTGTGTTCTGATCTCTTTGAAGCTTCACATCCTTATTCGTCTTTGTTAGCCTTTGCTGAAATCTTACATGCTGTGATGAGTTTCTGTAGCCTTTCTTCTATGCAGCAAGTCAGACTGGATCATGCAAGTACTGGCACTAAAGTCTCAAAATGAATCTACATCTTCTGCATTTATAGAGGTAGTTCTTTATTGGTTTGAATATAGCTGACTTTTAATTGGGTGTTGAGCAATTGTGTGTGTAGTTTTTGTTGGACAGTTTTGAAGACAAAGAGTTGCAAAAAGTGGTGTATGTTTTTAAAAAGCTTCCCTGGTCATCTGTTTTCCTTCTCTCTAATGGCAGCAGTGGAAGATGATACCCTTTGTTCCAAAAACCAGCAAATGTGTTTTGACATAAAACTGGCCTTGGGCAATGTGCCAGCGCAGATGGACTGGCAGCTAGTGATGCCATTAACTCTGTATACAGACCTAAAGCTGAGGTAGATGGGTAGTAGCTAGCTGAATGGCTAACTGGCATTTCCTGGTATGGTTTGGTTTCAACAACATCTACACAAATTTGTCTGAAGTAGGTTGGAATTGAGCAGTTTTTGAACAGTGTGATATCCAGGGTAGATATATACGGTATGAATCTACATGCCTGGTCTTTATTTCTGTTCCTCCGATAACACCGTCACAGAAGTCTTTGTTAAGTGTCTGAACAATTTAGTACTGGTTACATCCTGTGGCAGATTCCTGCTGAGTATCCTAATGGGCACATGCATCTTCCTGTAGACCTTACATCCAGGTTAAAATAAGTTGTAAATGAAGTCATTTCTGTGAGGAGAGCATTTTTTGTTCTTAAAGCTTTAAACTTTGCTAAAGGTAGTGGTAGGTTAAAGAAATGCTTTATATTAGCTTTTGTGACATATCTGACTTGTTGGGCAGATGTTTGAAGAATTTTTTTTTTGCTCAGTCTTTTTATTTTTAAGGAAAACCAGGTTTGCAGTCTGGTAAATCTTAGTTTCTTTGGGGATTTTCTTTTTTTTGAAGTTCGGGTTGTAGATTTCTGCACAAAACTTTCATGGCATAAGGCTTGTGAAATTAGATAACACGCTTTAAACAAGCCACCTCTGGGTAAAATACATCTCTAATTACTGAGACTAAATTATGTGGAAAGTGAGCTTGTGTCTGAAGTAAATCTCCAGTTCAGTAGTCTAAAATTAAATAATGATTAACTTAATTGCTTCAGGATCATAAAAACAGCTCTTAATAAAATATAGGGATTAAGTGTGTGTTTGAGAGTGGATAATTACTTCTGCTTCATTTTCAATGACTTCTATCAAGACAAGGTTTTGTAGGTAAAAGAAATACCTTTTGTTATGCTGATTAGTAAAGTTAGGAAAAGTAGGCTAGTTCTTGAGTATGCAAGCCCTTTCTCTGTTCTGAATAGAAGCTGCAGTTTCACTACTAAATATAAGTTGAGAACGCTTGCTTTCAATTTCATAGATATGTGTCAGTTAGACCCTCTGAAAGCAATAGTAGTTGGTACCTGTGGAGCAGAGTGTAGTATTAGTACATGGGAAGAAGGATTAAGTAGGTTTTTTCCCCAAAGAAAAGAGAGAGATGGGTAATTCAATAAGAAGTGTTTGAGTTAAAATTTGTGGCCTGGGTTAGCAGCTGCATGTTGTTTGCATTGTATTTTGCTTCTAAACAAAATATTTTTGCCTTCATTCATTGAAGAATGTCTTTTTTGCTTATAGGCAAATGAGAAAGCAAATCTCTTGAAACATAAGCAGTGGTACTTCCCTGGAGGGAGGAGATGGGGATTCTCCTGTTGCTCTGAGTGTTACCAGGTGCCAGAAGTGGTCCCCAGTGGTGGTGGTAAGAAAGAAATCTTCCCCCACGTTTCTGTATTTGCGTTTTGTCTGTAGCAATAAGATGCTTTTAGAAAAAAATGGGGGTGCAAATCCTGTTCTTATCATAGAGCTGTATGAATTGCTGGGAGAGGCATCAAAAGTCTCCCACTCCACGATTTTTAATTTAGGGACAAAACCAACGCTTCAGCTTGTTTCTTGCGTAGTATTTGCTTCTGCTCTCTCATGTATGCTATATCTGTTGGTAATCATTGCAGCAAAGACTTAACCACGAATAAATCTCCAGGGGACTCTGGAAATACTTAACTATTGCCTTCCCCCTTAAATGTAGAAGGGGAACTGTGGCCTTACAGTGCTGGAAGGACCTCCTTTATAGAGTTCTTAGAAACTGCTTGAATGCTGACTCTGGGATCATCTTAGGCTGTTTTTAATCCAAACATCCTTAAATTTTATCCAGTAGCCAGATATGGAAACGTTAAGTTATAGTAGCAAACTTCCTTCTTTATGCCTCTTTTTTTGTAGTCTCTCCTAAAACAGTGACAGCAAAAGTGGAAAGCTGATGAGACCCCACTGACACAGCAATAGGACAGGTTTTTTTTTTCCAGGACAGGATCCTAAAACCACGGAGTGGTTAGTGTCAGATGTTGACATTTTAATGATTGTCTCTGGTACCCTGCCCCTTCATGGTCTATTAGTAGCTTTTTTTTTAATATGAATGTGATTTACTTTTGGTGATTTTTGCAAAGACCCAGAGTGTTCCCTTAGTATCCTGTAACCTTTCAAGGTCTATTACAGGACAAGCAGTGTCCCAAGAAACTTTCATTTCTCTGAGATTTTTCTCAAAGCTCAGATTCACAGGGCAGTACGTACTGGATCAGCCACAGTCTGTGTTCCGGGCATGTATTCTGACCCAATGCAAAGTTACATACCTTCTGAAGATGTACATTTTCCTGCTAAAGAGGAAGTTAAAGCATTTATCCCAGATCATATTAAGTGGGCAAATAACCACTTTCTGCAAGCCCCAAATATTCTTGGATCAAAATTTTACCCTTCAAAATCAGTTATTGCAGCTGAATCTGGTTAATACTGACCATCTGCAGCTTTGGTGGGTGGAGGGAAACCCAGTAGGTTGATTCATGAAAGTAGCCTTGTTACAGTGTTATGGTGACCAGCTACTTTCAAAACAGGTTCTGCAAAATGCATTTGCCCGGGCTCATTGCCACTGGTGTGAGAGCAATGCCCCAGAAATACATGGAAGTCTGTTTTTATGCATTTGCTGTTTTGTAGCATATTTTTCAGCTTACACGGCTGCAATTTTTTCTGTTCTTCTTTGTGTGTAAAGCCTGAAAAGGCCATCAATGTGAGTGTTACTGAGAAGCTAAAATATGCTTGGGGGGCAGGATTTTATGAATTGTGCACACCTCTTGAATTTTCAAGCTTTGCTTCTGTTTGGAGAGGAGAGAACTTGGGCTTCTTGTACCCAGCCCTGCAGGCTGCTAAACCTGGTGCTTCTGTGTCTTATCTGGGGTCGCTAGAACCTGCAAGGAGGAATAATCTGGAAATGAAATGTTCTGAACGAAGTGGAAGGCCATGCTGGAAGATGCGTGAGTTGAATAATCCCATGAATAATTCCTTTAGCCTTCACCTTGTTGATTGTTAAGATAAATCCTGAGCAGGTCGATAGATATTAATATGGATCAGAGAAATTTTACTGAGAGCTTTTCAGTGTCCCAGTGGATGCTTCTTCTGTGGAACAAATCTCCATTTCATGAACCAAAGCACAACTGGTACGAACAGGCACACAGTCAGGGAGGTGAGGGACGGAATTATGGGAAGGCCAAGTTATGACAGCATTTGCCATAGCAGCCATCTCCTCCTGTTGGGGTTTGTGCATAGACAGAGGGCCTGTAGGTATCATCTGCTGCTATTGTCTTTATTGTGTGTCTTCATGAGGGGATTTCTCTTTCTCAGACTTGCCAGTGTTACAATTTGTAACAATTGGTGGAAGATTCAGTCTTCATATAAACTTAGTGGGGGGCCACAGAGTGGGGGAAAAAAAATAATCTTTGCAAAGCACTTGTAAAGCACCAGCCAGCAGCTGGACCAAAAAAGCAGCTCACAAAAGCAGTCACACTGTCAAGAGTTCTCTGTAGTTCAAGCAAGGAGAAATGTAAAGTACACGAGAAAACCAGTTACAGTCTCTGCTTTCATATTTAATTTACCAATGTGGAGGCTGTGGTAATGGACTATTTCAAAGCCCATAAGAGAGAGGCCTCTTCACTGTCAGACTGATGTTCTGAAAAGCTGCTACCAGAGATACGATGCCCACTGTTAGTCTGGTGCAGTGTGGTTTTTAAGCTGAGTCAATTTTGCACAACATGCAGAAGCAATGTTCTCTCCTATCAGTTTTTAATAGGTAGCACACTGAGTTGGGACACTGTGAAAATGAGAAAGGACTGTTTTTTGCTGGTAGTCTAGAAACACTCAAGAGGGTCTGTGTGTGTTAGGTGTGTTATACCATGGGGCACTCTTCTACAATGTGGAAGGTGTTGCTCTGAACTCTTTCAGGATAAGGCAAATATTGTTTCCATGTCCTTGACTTCAGTATGTCTCCTCTAACTACTCGGCCCATGTATAAGAGGCGGGCACCAGAAGATCAGCTCTCCTTGGTGTGATTTTTATTTGGAAGAAGCGAGCACGACAACTGTGTTTTGTGAAGCATTTGGCCCTCTCGATCTTCGAAAACCCTTGAACTGTGCCCCACTAAGCTTTACTCCCCAGAAAGCTTAGGGAAAGAGCAGCATGACAGACGATGCTGGCTACGCTTGTGCACGGGACCCAGTGCTCTTCAGCCCTGCTGGGGTGGTCACTGCTCTGGGCCGGCACAGGGACCACTTCTAGCAGGGGGGATCAGCTGGTGGAAATCAAGGACCAAGGATCTATAAACTGTATCTCCTAGGGATGTTTCTTTTCAGAAGAAAAAACAATCCAAACTAAAAGTGCTTTATAAGAAGCTATAATAGCAATTACACTTACTCTTTTACAATTGTTTTGAAAATATCAGTGTTGCCATGGGAGCAGTTGTTTTCACATGTTTTTTTTAAGTTGTGAAGGCCACACATTCAGGACCTGTGACAGTATTTTCCAAAGCAGCAGGAAGTACAAATGGGAATATGAATGCTGTCACAGCGTGTGTTTCAGGATGATATTATTATGCCTTACCAGCAAGGCTGGTTTTGTATCAAGGGTTCATTTGCCCAATTTCTGTGCCTGTGTCTCCTTAAGAGAGCCTCCCTTTCCAACTTGGTTGTGGTGTTCAAGTTTAATGGGACAAGTAGCCTGATGCGCAAGAGTGGCTTGGCCTGAGACTGAGGAGTTGGAGATCACACAACCAAATACATTTGTGATTGAAAACAGCTGCCAAACAAAGGACACCCCTCTAAAACTAACACAAGCCTTGTTCTCCATACGTCGTGGCAGGATCAACAGAGAGAAGGAAGCTCAGTGCGGTGTGAGCAGGTGATGCAGCTGCCAGGGTGGTTGTGGCAACTGCTGGTGTACTGTGGTGAAGAATGGGTGGATGTGTCGGAGCTGGCCGGGTGAACAGCAGTGTGGGCTGCTCACCCTTCACCACAGGGCCTGGCTGCGGCGGCTTGCTGTGCAGGTCCCTTCTGGATGGCTCTCAGGGCAGGTACTCCTTGCTCTGGCTTTGTGAGCTTTTGCCTTGTTCAATTAGAAATCATCTGGGTACTTTGGATCTGCATTGCAAGATGGGAGCAAAAGCCCTAAGCATCTCTTCATGTAGTTCTTCCTGTACTGAAGATGTGGCAGTGCCACTTGTTATTGTGCGCCCCAGAAGGAAAACATCTTCACTGTTTATGACTGTGGGCCAGTGTACCGCTGGGATATTTTGTAACATAAAGTTACAGACCAGTTGCAGGTTCTACTGTTAAGGTTCTTTGTCCTTCTGTGCCTATCACTACAAATTTCTCAGCTTTACTAGGTTAACTGTTCCCTGAGCGAGTCTACAGAAATTATCTATTTGCTAAAAAGTTCTAAACAAAAATTAAAGTTAAAAAAACCCCAAAGAGTTTAGCTTAAGATATATGTTGTTGGTACAGACCTGGGATGAGTAATAACTATAAAAGCAGTTATACAAGCAAACCTCAGGACATGCTGACCTTAAGCATGAGTTAAGAGTGAGCATCTAGCAGTGCCTGGGAGTAGGGACTTGGGAGCAGTCAGTCAAACCAGGCATGGGGTAAGTTCCTGGTCGCCTGGAAGTAATGAACTTAGTTACAGAAAAACACTTCTTATTAATACAGTGAAGTTTCAATTATTATAGGTATTTCTAAAATCTGACTTATTATAGTTAAGGTAAAAGAAATTTAAATATAATGAATCAAAAGAAGTAATTCATGTTTAATGGGCTTGAAAGTGAACAGAACTGACTGCAGACTCAAGAAGCAATTATACATTGCTGAGTAAATAGCATGGAGGTTCTTGTTATATGTCGATTGGAGAAATATTGATTCTTTTAGATTAGTTCTGGTAATTAGACCAGTCTGGTCATTTACTTTAAATGAAGCTAGCCTGGTTTGCTAGACTCATTGTCTATAAATGTGTTCTATACTAACATATTGCATTGAACTGCAGGCAGTCTTTAATATCCTTGAATATCTGATTTTTTTGGCAAATAATTGCAGATGAGCTAAGGGTTATTCTGGCAGATAAAAATTAATCTAAGAGCATAAATGCTGCTTCTAACACCATTACTCTGCCTGACTGAGGAGTTTTTGAAGAGCAGTGCCAAGCTAGCAGCGGTGACATCCAGAATTCGAGTATGGCACACAGGCTCTTTTGAATATGAGGCTTTGCTACAATAAGCACCTCTGTTTACTAATTAGCTTCTAATTTTTCAAATGATGGGGAACCATTTTTGACTTGGCAATCCAACTATTCTGAAATGCTGTAAGCTCCAAGAGAAATGGGTGCCCACTTTTATACTATGATTTCACATTTCTTTCACTGCTTTATAACTGTGCCAAGTAACAGAAAACAAGCTCTGCTCCAGTGGTCTTGTGTGTCTTCAACAGAAGTGGAAACGATGCAGTGGAACGTGTAGAGATGTAGAAATTTCCACACAGGCAGCTGCCCACCTGGCTCAGGTTAGGTCAGTGAGAAATCTGCCATGGTCAGATTAGTATCAGTATTGTGACACCTGTAGGACTGAGGTAAGTACTCACAGCATTAGAATTATTTTAATGTTCTTTTGTCTAGGTCCAGTCAGAGCTAGTTTACATGAGACGGTGATATAAAGAGCAGAGAGCATCTGAAAACTCCCATGCTTTTGCTGTCAGTTGTGGAGCAGCCCTCATGCAAAGTAGCTGTCTGAATTTTGCTGGTGCAAGGCAGGCATGAATTTCTAGCAGGCTAGTAATTTCCAGACTCCCTACAGCCTTCACTAAAAGGATATTTAGGTCACCTCCCTCTCAAACATTGTGTTAAAAGGCTACTGTTCAGAAGAAGCTGAACAAGTGAAACTGAATCGCGACAATGCTAGCCAGTCCTGGATTTCTGATCTTTGTTGGCAGCATCTTTCAAAGACTGTGCATGTTACCATACAAGGGTTGCCTGGTCTGCAGAATTCAAAATGGTTTGAATTAACTATATACACTACAGGAGGCTTATTTAGCAATTGGATGCCAAGCTACCAGGACATGGAAGATCTTGAAAACTGGGGAGAGCTGTAGATGTTGCTTTTCAGGTCTTCCTCTCACAGATTTTAAAATAGATGGGCTGTTTGTAGAGCGGCTGCCCTTCAGTTTCCCGGCTGAACGGCCAACAAGAGCCTGAACTTTAACAGCATACAGACTTCCCACTTCTAAGTTATTTTTTTGAATGAGTAGGGTACTGTATTTATAAAGTGTTCCGGTTGTAATTTATAAAGATTTCACTATGTGCAAAAGCACACATTCATGCCCATGGAGTTCAGCTTTGCGTTCAAAATGTCATCTTCAAATTTGTGTAGAAGTTTTTTGTTTTGTGGTGGTTGGTTTGTTGTTGTTTTTTTTTTTATGTTGTTCACAGTGGAGTTTTTTCCATTTACGCTGAAAAGATTGTGGTGTGTGGCTGCTGCCAGTATTGGTATTCAGGCCAGAAGGAACTGGTGTAATCGTGTCTGAAAACACAGAACAAAAAACTTTGTCCGGCGTGTATTTGCTTTTGCTATCAGTCTGCTTGATAGTCTGCCCTGTCTTTTCAGAAAGAGACCTGTTTTTGTGTGTATGCAAAAAGAGATCTGACAACAAGGATAATTATGAATTCAGACTGATAACAGCCTTGTGAAATATTTGTCAGTGAAATAACCCCAAAGAAGTATAGCCATTGTGTTCAGGTAGGAACACGCTGTTGATGGCAGCTGAGGTGACAGGGAAGAGGATAAAAGTTGGATCCTGTACAAGGAAGAAGGGGGGGTGATGTGGGCCCCTGCCCTGCTGTACTGCTCTCTACCTTTCTTGTTTTCTTTACGCTTTGGGTTGTGAATAGCAGACAGCACGCAGCACTATACAAAGCAGCATTGCACTGAACATCCTCCTCCTCCTCTGCAGGATCAAGCTCCTCAGTGCAATTCAGGCTGCCAATTCAGCTCATGTGAACTGACTGAGGAACTGTCTGGGTTGTGTCCCTGTTGGTTTTCCAAGCCACATTTTTCTCCTGTTATTCTATCCTGACTACAAAACAATGGGGGTTTATCTTAAGCTGCCTTGGTGAGTGTCAGTCACCCAGCAGAACACCTACTGCTTCTGATTTTAGTATTTTTACTTCTCTCTCTGTCTCCCTTGTGACAGAGATTTTCCAAACCCAGATACTTCAGAACAATGGCTTTCGTCTTCCCTCCCCCTCCACGTGGCCCCCACCTCTTTCCCAGGTCGAACCCTGGGAGGTTTGCTGGTGGAAGCACAGACTTCTTATAAAGAAGTGTCTAGAGGAGGTGTCCTTGTCCATATGACAAATGTTAGTCTGGTGACAGGCTAGTTGGTCTTTCTCACTTGTCACAGATCCATCAAGAAGACCGGGGACTGTAAAGTTACAATTGAGTGGCATATATTCTGCTTCTCAGCTGTCTTTTAGAGCAGCCTTTCTCTGTTTCTGGTAAGCTGTGAGCAGTTTGCAGTTTGGAGGTACATTTGTAGGGTGAAATAATGTGAATGCTCTTCTGGGGAATTTCTGGATTTAGTATAGCAGAGTAGTTGCAGGGGAAAACATCCCTGCTGTGTCTCCTTGGTTTTGCAGCTGTGATTCTAGAGTGTGTGATAGCTCTGGTGTCGTCTGGGGCCAGTGCTTTATGTGTTATTCATTTACTTATTTATTTAATAACAGCAGTAAAAAATAACTGTATTTATTTAAGCTTTTCTATCCTGGCAGTTCAGATTGTGGTAGCAAACACTGAAGCAGAAGCACGAGGCATAAGCAAGAGAAGCCAATGTGCTGAGTCTTGCATTTCCTAGCCTGCTCTCAGGAGCGGGTGGGAGGGAGGTGATGGGTTTGTTACCGGACAGCCCAGATAGCCTGCCTGCTCCTGCTGGTTCACTTGCACCGGTGATCATGTTTTACTGTGGATGCAATCATAGAATAAATCATATTGCTCCTCTTTTGCAGAAGGTAGTGTTTTATACTTAAAGCAGCTCAGCAATTCTCAAAAGACAGACTTTCATTTTCTTCCCAATTAGTATGCAGTACTTCAGAGAAAAGCTTTGAACTTGGATAGGGACTTGTAGGCACGCATACAGTGTTTGCTGAGACTTCATTTAGCAGCAGTCAGAAGCTTCTCCTTGTTCAGCCACAGCACATTTGCATGTTGACAGATACCTCCTGTTGGCTCTCTTTGTTTCTTATGTTTGAGGGTTGAATATTTTTTCTTTGCATAATTTTCCATCCAGAAAGCAAAGTATATCATTCTTCTTATAACACTTATCTCAGATGATCACAGATGAGACTTTCTTATTTATCCTTTATTTTGCATCCCGGTTTTAACAAGTAAGGAAACTGTGCCACAAAGCATTTTCCAGATTCACACAATGTATCTAGAAGGCGATGGGTCCCTAGGTTTCACAGGTTGGTGCGTAGATGCACTTACACTCCTGAAATTTCTTTTGTGGTTTATTTTTATCTGAGTACAAAGGATGAATTCCCACTTGCCTTGAAAATTCAACCACTTGGAGTGAACAGGAGCATTTTGTGTAGTCTTAGAGATGAGTAGACACTACTGAGGTTTTTCTTAATCATCAGAGACTAAGATTGGCAACATTGTATAATTACATAACATTGATCTATTTTATACAATACAAGAGGCCTATTACTCAAATAATTTTGTACTAATAGGGCTTCTGTTAGATAACTCCTTTTCTGTTTGTTATGTAAGGGCTGGTATTATGGAATCACTGTTTGAATACCAGCACTATAATTTTAGAATTGCTTTTATAATAGAAATACCAAGTAAGCCTTGCTCCAAATATAGGCAATTATTGCAATATCCTAATTAATTTTTTTTTTTTTCAAATGAGACCTCTTGATAATTGCTACTTTGGTTTGGGTTTTTATTTACAAAATCCTGAGGATGTCCTTTGCCCAGTCATATTCCTTTATATGCATTTTCTGTAATGAATATTGTGCACTGGAAAAGTATTGATCAACAGTCCTGGAAGCTGGTGATTGAGCTTCACCTACGAAAACATTGCAAGTGCCACTTTATGGACTCTGCATGTCTGGAACCCTCCTGTCATCTTTGAACTAGATGTGTGTTTGTCTCTTGGGTTTTGGGGTTTATTTTAAGGTAATTTAATATAATCTTATTTCTGTGATTGAGAACAGAAACAGTGTAAGTAGTCTCAATATGAGATTGGGGAACACAATCAGTTAAAATTCCTTTGGACCCCACAGAAACTGGTTATTCCCAAGCAAGGAATTTATTTGCTAACTGTCTCCTTCACTGACAAAGATGTAGATAGTAGTAAGACTTTTATCTGTTTAGTCACTTGGGCAATGTGGTTGAGCTATACGAAAAGGTTTTACAATAAACCTGGACTTCGTGCAGGATGTAAGAGGGCAGGAGGACCTATTCACTTGGTGCATAGAGACCACATGATTTTTTCCTTTAATTCATGAATGCTGTGATGCTTCTGTCCTGGTTGAGAAGTTGGTTTCCACTGGACCCTATTCACTTGCTGGAGTATGTTGTATTTATTTTGTGCGTGCTTTTAAACTTTTAAGCTTCCTCTATTCTTTTTCCACCCAGCTCCACTGAACTTCACACCAGATAAAATGTCCTATTTGGCTGTGATTTTTAAATTCACAGTCTCCTTTTTTCCTTTTTGGCCAAATAGTTTCAAGTATTTTCTGTTCCTTTGATTGTAAAAACTTTGTTTGTTGTATCTTACGCGTTTTTGTACTGTCTCTTTCCACTTCATTGAAATCTCCTAAAACTTCTTGTGACTCCACTTAGAGGGCAGCCAAGGGTTTAAGAGGAGCTAACAGCATGCTATAGCTTTCTGTAGTGCTGCTGCTAAAGTATGGTCAGAGAATGGGAACGTCAGTGGGCTGTGACTACCACTTCTTTTTTTAAAAAAAAGCAAGATTTTGTTTCCTCTTCTTTCTTTTAGAGGCCTAACTCTTTCCAGGTGAGGATCAGTTACACCATTGAAAACTGTATATGAAGGAGGAGCTGTGTTGGTGTAATGTTAGGTGAAGGGGAATCACAGTCTTCAGTCCGACTGTTGCGTCCCTGTGTGGATGTGGCCTCAAGTCTCTCTTTATCTGGACTGTCCAGATTATGGCGCAGAACAGTGGACGGGCTCCTGAGCCTTAATCACACAGGCGGCACCGTGTTCCTGCTGCCTGGGTAGGGTGTAACCACTGCCACCTTGTTTCTTTCCTCTCTAGGCTCTAGTATCTCCTTTTTGCTAACCAAGCTGCTGGAGTGTGCCTGCTGTGACCCAGGCCTCCCAAAAGCCCTGAAATTGGAGCAGGGAGAAGAGAGGAAAAAATACCATTGTCTTTAGTTGGGAAGAGCTCTTCCCCGAGAGCCACAGAGAAAGGCAAAGGGCAGTGGAGTCCCAAGTCCCCCTCCAAGCAAAGCACCTGGGAGCCTGCTCCCTGGCTGGCTGAAGAATGCCTTTCTTTAGTGTGTGCAGTTCGAAGGTGTCCCTTCATCGTGCTGCGAAGGCGCATGGTCCTTCTGCCCTCCAGGGACTGCGCTCTGGATACAGACCAAACCCTTTCTCTGCCGTGATGTTCTCCCAAGCCTTGCTTTTGCTCTTCATGGAGAAGAGACAGGCTTTGGCGGGGCAGGAGGTTCCTCTGTGTTAAAATCTAGATTTTGTTAAAATCTTTTGTCAGCTCTTAAAAAAACCAAAACGTGTCAAGCAGCAGTGCTGAACATACGTACCTCACCATGCGAGTGAATCCAGTTGATTGTAGCCTGGTAATTTGCTGTAAGAAGATTATTGGATTAGAGCAAAAGCTTGGTTTGTCAGCAACACCACCTGACAGTAATATTTATTGAGAAGTATTACCTATTTTAAATATTAGTCCACTTATGCCCCAATCATACCTTCATTCTTGAGGTAAGAGGGGCATTTTTAGTTTGGTGTTTTACGAAGCCACGTAACGGAGAGGACACCCCCCTTTTTTTTTTTTTTTTTTTCCTGCTGCTGAGCAGGCAGTTTTAGTAGCAGCATCACTTCCAGATTTACCTCGATGTGCTTTTGTCATCATAATCCCTCCTCCACGTCAAGACTGATTTGCTTTCCTAGCCAAGACTCACGTCGTCCATTTTTGCTGTTCCATTTCTCCTCCTCCTTTTTTTTTTTTTGTTTTATTAATCAATAACAAATAGGGAAGATGTTGGTAAACCAGTCGGGTATATGCTTGCTAGCTGGAATCTGTGCTACGCTCATCGCCCTGGCTTTAGCCTATTACTTGTATTGGTAAGTTGGATTTTGCGCTGTTACTGCGGTGGTGGCTTGTCCTTTAAAATGCTTTATTGGGGTGGGCTGGAGGGTGGTGGTCCTTTTGAAATGCTCTTGGAGTGTAACGTACTTACTAACATGTGGAGAGGGATACGTACCTTCCCTCATTCATGCCGGTGCCCTCTTAGTTGTTGTGGGACTCAATTTTGCTGCTGTTTGAGTGTTCGTATGTTTTTATTCAGCTGAAAGTGTAGTGGCTAAGGATGCTATAGCATGCTTTGGGTAAGGTGGTGATTGTGTCTTCCTGTTTGAGAGCCTTTATAAACTTCTTTCACTCTTATTTCGTGCTGTTGTTTAGCGTTCATGTGGCTGTCTCTCTTGGCACACAACTTGGAAATTAGGCTGCGACAGGCTCACAATGCATTAGGGTCTTTGCGGGACACCCTTGTCCTCAGCACTTCAAAAGAAATGTTTCAGATAGGCGCAAATTAAGGCCTACCGTAGTTTTTCCCCCCATCAGGAGCTCAATAGGTTGCTTCCCCTCATGAGTGAGCTGGGGCCCAGGAGGGTAGTGGCATGGAGCAGCAGGGATGGGAGCTCAGGTGCGCCGTGGAGCAGCAGACAGTGATGGGTCTGTGTGGGCTTTGGGAACGGTAAGATCAGTGCAGGGCTGCCCTTGATTTTTGGACTGGCTTCATTTCTAGGTGCCTCTACATATGTCCAAGATTTTCAGCCAAAAGAAATCTTGGAAATTCTTCGAGCTGTATCTGGAGCAAATAGCAACTTTTAGAAACTCGAGTACAATCTGTTGACTAGTTGTGGTGGAAAAATTACATGCCACTTCAACTGTAAAAGAAAAAGCCTGCTGGAGCTGTAATTAATATGGTTGTGATTGGAAAACTTTTCACGGAATGTGTTGTTGCTGAGAGCAAGTCTCCAGCATAAGGTGTAGGTCCTTTTGTTTGTTTGTTTGTTTTATAAGGCAATGAAGAGACAAATAAATGAAAAAATCTGTGGGGTGATCTTCTTGGCTTTGTTATTGCCAAGTGCTTGCTCCAGGCAGTTATGCTTGTGCTATTTACAAGCCTACAATCCTCTGTGTGTGTACGCACACACTTCTAATATTAATGAGTTTATTTACGTTTAAGCTTTACAGCGAATATCTGCAGATATGCAAGCTTTCAGCTATACAGCATGGTAGCACAAAATTAAAATGTGTGCGATTACTGGCCTCTTTAGTCCCCAAAATGTTCAAGAAAATGGGACATATCTAAGTGGCTTTACAGTTTTAATGTTAAAAAGCAGGAAATGTAGAACTTAAGGATGTTAACAGCTGTCCTGCTAAATGTTTTTTTACCAAAGAAAGTACATGTGGTAGGTAAATACATGATCACAGTGTAGTTTTTAATTAATTCTACCTGGTTTGACTCGGTATTGGGGTGTAGTATATACATCTGATATCAGTTATGCTTTTGTATTGATACAAATATAAATTTGTGTGAGTGTTATACATAGCAGCAGCATTTACATCTCTTGTAATTCTTTTTTTTCCCCCTTATTTTGTTCACTCTTAAAATTCTTTACTTGAATCCAGGTCAGATCTGGTTTGCAGGAGAGATTACAATTCTGCACACAGCAGGAATTAACTGGTATTAGGTCAGATCCTCTTCTTCAACAACCTCAAAGTTCAGGAGAAAATTAATGACAACATCTATTTGTTTGTGAAAAGAAAGCTCATTCAAACCTCTGATTAGATATGGTTGAGACCTAATGCGTGTACCTCAGTGCTTTTTCGGCTTTGCTGGGTTTGGTTCCTTTTAACTCTTTAATTTGTCAATGCTTGAAGAAAGCTGACTTTGATAAATATTTTAGTATATTAATTTTTTAACATATGTCTGAGCAGTAGGAAGTAACTAGAGAGACTAATTTTTTTTTTTTTTTTTCTTCTTAAATGTGTTAGTTTGGGTGCTGCAGTTCCCTTAGAATATCTTCAGACAGAGCTGGGGTGATTAAGATCAGAGATCACCAGTTCACCAGGGAATCAACTTTGCATATTGAGAGATTAACCCGTTTTTTCTGTAATTCCATTTGTGATCTTTTGCTTCTCCTGGATTGGAGCACCCTTATTAGCTTGCTGGACAGGATGTATTTTGGTCACCTTCTGGGCTAAATTTAGGTTGTACTCTCTAAGGAATTTGTCTAAGGAAGGGAAGGGTCTTTGTTCCTCTTGGATTTATGTGGCACCCTGCAGGCCTGGCGCTCACTCCACTGCGGTGTGTCTGATGCAAGAACACCACCAACCTCAGAAATGACCTAGGAAATCCTCCACCCTCCTTCCCTCTCCACCCCCCCCCCAAAAAAAACATTTAAAAATGCATTGCGCGGATGTGTGAAGGCTGGTGCTCAGGCAGCAATGGAAGATGTGCAAGGGACCACCACAGTTACAGTATCCTGAAGTTACAGGCAGCTGTGTAGGAAATAGTCCAGTGGGCTTGAAGGCATCTGCCCATCTACATCTGCACACGTAGGCTTGTTCTGCTCTCAGGTATGAGTACCTTGCAGAGTACACTGCAGCAATCCAGTATAACTCATAGTGCAAAACTAAAGTCCACAGAAATTTTAAGAGCATGAGACATCATATTTTCTTCTTTGGACAGTCAAGGAGTTTGTTTGGGGAAAGTCTCCCCGCCACATGAAACCCTAAAAGAATCGTTCTTTTTCACCAATCAAGGAATGGCTCAGCACATAAATAATGGATTTATCGTTCTGTGTGTGCTTGTCATCACTTAATATATAGGATAAACTCATAAGAATCCTCTGCTCTAATTTTTTGTGGTTTTTAATTGACCCATTCCAAGTTACAAAATGTTTGAAACAAATGGCTTTTTCTTTCTTTTTCTCCTGTTGCCAAATCAGCCCTCTGAGTTTCAGCTTCTGGCCACCAAATGAGCCCGAAATACTAACATGTATTTACTTTGATTAATTGGTGTACTTTTTATTAGAACTGAAGGTAATTTAACTCAGTGATCTTACCACGTTCCTATTTCTGCCTTGTTGCTTGAGTGGTGTGTTGAAACACCTGAACTTGCCATGAATGTTTTGATTTCATTAATGCACTTTGAGTTCAGAGCAAAAGAATTCAGATCACAAAGGTTTGGCTGCTGTTGTATTTTGCACTGTAATAGTTTAGTGTTTTTTGAAACAGATTGAGAGAGGGGAGGTCTATGCTAGACTTGCATGTACATTCAAGCAGTTTTAATGAGCTGCATAATTTCACTGCCCATTTATTTTATTTGCTTATTGACTATAATTGGGCTTTGCTCTCTTGGTTTTGGGAGTTTGAAGCAATAGTTTAGCACACGAGTGCTAATGATGTCTATCTTCATCTTCACTCAGATTTTATTAGTATTTGCCATCGTTGTGTTTTTGGAGTGAATGTCTTGTTTGTTATTTTAGGCAGAGTAAGCTGGAGGTTCCTAATTTGTACATGCTGGAGGTGTGATTTGCACACAGTGGGGGCAGGTCATTCCGTGTTGGAGGGGAGCCCAGTGGGATGGTTAAGCCCTGGGGGGGGGGGAATGGTTAAGCGCCCCGGGAAGTACTGGAATGTAAATGCTGAATTGGTCAAACCTGAGTTTTATGCCCTGCTCCTGTCCAGTTAGCGCTGGGTTTGTGTTTTTCTTCATAGAGTAGTGCGGCAAAAGACTGTATAGTGACTGCCTATTAAAATACTGTTTTAAAGAAAGATTGACTTCTGAGGGAGATAAATAGGCAAAAATGAGCCGCCAGGCCGTCTGTTAGTGCTCCTGCAACAGTTCCCCAGCCCTGAGGGGAGCAGCAGAGCGGATGAAGAGCACCTCTCAGCTGGCGGGCCCTGCTGTCCACGCTGGCTGAAGGGGAGAGAGGGGCCTCACACGGGTCGGGGACTCTTGGGACAGATTTAAAAAAAAATACGTCTCAGCTATACTTAGTATATTATTCACATATCTAAACGCTAGTCCGCTTCACTGATGCTTTTCTCAAAATGGCGGGGGAGAGGAGCGTTATGCATTGGCTCGCACGTTCTCTGTCAGGCCTGTGGAGCACAGCAGCCTGCGCCACCATTAAGGGGGGCTGAGGAAGAACTGGCCCGAGCCTGGTAGAGGGGCAGTTCAGTATTCTGGGGGCATCTGTGCAGTTTATTACTTGAGACACAAAGCGCGACATGATGTATTTATATATAACACCTATTATCTGTGGATAATGTGCCTATAATCTATGGGCTGCTGTGCTTGAAATACCACCACATTTGCGTAAAAGTCACTGTAGGCTCTGCTGCTTTATTTAGAGGGTTAAACTGAAGCACTGAGAAGATGGGTGTCCTGCACTGACTGGGTAGTTGTCCATGAGATAAGAGCCTAGAGATTAAAACAGCCAGTGTCTTCCGAACACACCTGTAGCACCAAACCATGCAATTTTAAGAGCGTAGAGTATTCAAATAAATCAGGACTTTGCAGAGAAGCTGAAGCTTGAGCAGTGTTCTCAATGTGGATTTTGGGTTCTCAATGTGGATTTTGGGGGGTTGTTTCTGTGCTGTGGCTGCTGCTCGTGCATCTGCAAATGTGGAAATCTTGAATATCTTAAAACCTCATTACCCAAAGAATTTCATGACCATGTGCGTAAACCATGGGTTTATACATGCTAACATAGCATTGCTGTGTATTTAAATTTGGTGACTTGAAGGAGGTTGAGCTTGGCAGATTTTCAGCGTGCTTCACTATGGAAATAAAACTTAGTGTTGTGCTCTTCAAATACACTTATCTGTGTCTCTCTCCTCAGCCATATGTTTTTAACCCATTGAGGGGTTTCCAGCCATGCTTGGCTGGTGAGTGGCAGCGACAGTGTCTCCAAAATAACTGAAATCCTACAAGTTTCTTGGAGGTAGCTGGAAAGAGGAGAAAGGGGCTGTTAAAAGCCTCACTTTAGGGAAATATTATGACATAAAGTTGGGTGTTCTTTGATATCTGGGTCTCTCCACAGATGTGAGCTTGTAAAAGCATCAGTCAACATTAAAATACAAGTTTGTAGGGAACCAGGCTTTTTGGAACTACTTGTTAAATTCCTTTCTTTATCAGCCTGCTTTCTAATATTGAGTATCTGATTACTCACCTTTCTTCTCTGTAACCGGAGCAGTTGTTATGCATTAACTAAATGGAGATTCCTATATATTGGTCAGAATTGGAGCTTAGAAAAAACATGAGATACTAAAGGCTGGAGGGCAGACCGGAAGAGCGGCTGTCAACACCACACGGACTATTTTTTTACTCTGAAACACAAACAGAGTTGACCTCGGGGACTTTGCTGATCATGATCGTGCCCATTGCAGTGGTTGCTCTGCAGCAGACCTCTAGTCCGGAGGCACAGGCACTGGACCCGTTTCACTGGGGATGTTCAACATGCAGTTCCCCGGGCACTTGGTCCCCATTGGCTAATTTGGATGCCCTTTGCAAACAAATGATGTCAGACTGTGATATGAAAGAGATGTGACTTAACACTCTGAAATTTGGAAGATACAATGAGAGAGACCCATCATTTTAATGCTAGCAAAGAGATTAAGACTAGCGAAACAAATGCTCTAAGTGATACTTAAACTAGCATCTGTCTTAAGAAGGATGAACTTGCTTTAAATCAAATCTTAGATTTGCAGAGGTGGTAGAAGAAAAAAATGAATCTGTGGCTGAGTTACCTGATAGGATATGTCTATACTGCAGCTGTGATGTGATTAGTTTTAAAGGAGAGGTGAAATGCTTGTAGGAGTAGCCATGGCAACATAAAGCTCACTGCAGGCTGCAAAAGCCACCTGGGAAGTGGAGTGAAAACTCGGGCAGTTTGGACTTAATTATTATTGCTCAAAGTGCATTGCCTACCTTCCTGTAGAGACATTTCAAGGAGGAAAGAAGTCTCAGAATGGTTTCCCATGGTCGCATATGAGGTCTCAGCATCCTTTTTTCTGTGGAGATTGTAATTGAGGGCTTGTGATTTTACAAGCATTCATTATAAAAATAATGTAGAAGAATATAGTTGGATGGGACCTCTGGAGTGTGCCGTTTGAGTTTGAGGCAGCTTTCAGCAGGGCTTATTTCACAGGTAGATAGTGTTGCTCAGGGCTTTATCCAGTTGGGTTTTGAAAACGTCCAAGGATGGAGATTCCTCAGCCTCTCTGGGCAACTTGATCGAGTGCTGAACCACTGTATGTATGTTGTTAATACAGCTAGCAGTAGTACAAATCAGTGTCGTCTTTTAATATCTGGAAAGAGGGAAGGGAAGCCTTGGTGAGGAGCGGGCTTTGCTGTTAATTCCTTTTGGAAGAAGTTCTGGGAATGTGAAGGGCTGTTGGTGAGAAGTTTTTGATCTTCCCAACATTTTTTTTTGTGCTCTTTGAGTTACACCCTTGTGAGCTGTCACTGGGGGAGTGTGTGCCCTGGCAGGACTTATCCCCTGATACAGAGGGTACATCTGTGATGGCTGTCCTGTATGTGCCCAACATGATGACTGCAGGGTGGATCTAGTACTGTCTTCCCTTGCTCTGGCAACATTCGGGTAGCGCAGACAGACAGAGGGTGAACGGGCAAGAGCAGCTGTGTCAGTGGTTAGGCTTTGTGATGTGATGTCCCAAGATAACTTCATACATAACCAAAATTTTGGGAGCTGAGATGCCTTCTTACTAGTCCATGTCCAAAGGTGAGCTATAGGTCACCTTTTTCCGGAGGCTGCTTCTTGGGAGAGGCCAGTTCACAGTGCAGTGCGAACATCTGAATTTTGGTGGCCTTGAAACTGAAGTAAACCTGGAAGCAGCCCATGGGTTTTATTTGTTGGTGGCCATTTTGCCTGGAGAATCAAGCCATATGCAGGTGCCCACAGTTTGGCCTTGTCTATATGAAGAGCTGATCTCGCATCCTACATTAGGTGTCTGCTAGGGAAATAGAAGCTATCAGCAGCTGGATTTGCTCTCCTTCTCCCGCTTGTCCTATAGTCTGAAATATATGTTTATCAGTAGTTGTTCAAAGATGGTTTCCCCCACATCACTGTCGTGCATGTATTCTGTTCGCTCTCGCACAGTACAATATATTTATAAAACTAGAAGCGGAAAGCTAAATTTTGGGATGCACAGCAAAGATCATAAAGTGCTCCCAGGAACTGTCATCCAAGGAAAGACTGAGGAGGCTAATTGGCTGTGTATATGGGAGTGTAGGTAAGATGACAAAAATGACGTCAGAGTGTAGATATCAAGAATGCATTAACACAGAGGAGAGGGAGAAGCTTTGCAGAGAAAACTAACTAGAAATGATAGTATGAAATGTCAGAAAAAAAAATGTTCTTAAAATATAACAGGCCGTGTTCAAAATTTTTTTAGCAGAAAACACAACCGAAGAAGTGGCTTGTAATGACAGAAAATTGATGGGAACTTGAGTTCTTGGGAAATTACTGTAAAAATAAAACTTGCAAACCATTAGGATACTATTTTGTATCTTGTGTTCAGAAATAGCATCAAATGCACTTTACTAAATAGACTGTCTTTCTACTTGGTACACGTATTGCCATGGTGAGGAGAGAATTATAAACGAAACCTTTGTTGTTCTCAAGGGATCAATAATAAAACCTACACTTCTGAAAACAGACGTTTATGTGGAGAAGGATACAAGATAAGTCAGGGTTATTTTAGGTTTACTATCTTCTTGATGTGTCTGAGAAATTTTTGGATTGACCAGTGATTGCTTCGCTTGTCCACTGGGAGCAGATCTGGTGGAAAGCAGCTGATGCACAGGGCAGAGCTGAAGAGAGCTGCGCTGGTGTTGACGTATGTGTGCGTGTGGATAAGGCTTCCTTCCTGTGCCCAGTAAGTTAGGAAACAAATAGCCCAGTTTAGAGGTTTTTTTTGGCAATTAGTAAGCTCCTCTTGCCTGACTAAATCAAAGTGTTGTAGCGGTGACATTAACTGTGTCTCTGTGGCATGGTAGTAGCTAGCTATCAAATTGATGTCAGAACACCAGATTGTCATTTTACTCTGCGGATTCACCAAGTAAGGGGAGAAATTAAAGTGATGAGGATTTCTTCTGACACATAAATAACTTCTGTAGTTGCATGTAGCGAGGGGAGGGAAGTAACATGCTAAATATACTGCCATGGAGGTGGAGAATGATGGATAGAAGACTTGTTCACATTGTGAATTCAAACGTACAGGTTTTAGGGGGGAGCATGGTCTGGTGGTGACGTCTGCTCCCCTGTGCTGCTTTGTTCCTGTACTTCACCTTTGTCTCTCAGCTTTTCAGCTATCTGCATTTTGAGGTTATCTTCCCCTTCCACCTGAGCACTTGCCACTCTGGGCATCCTCCCTGCCCTTGGCTGCATAGGGATGCAGGGAAGCTGCCATATTGAGGGAGGTTTGTGCTCTACCTGTGCTGTTCTTGGATTGAACTTACTGTTGACCTCTGTAGTGGCAATCCCGTGTGTCAGGTTTTCTGTTCTGCAGTTGCATGGCTCAAAATGTCACTCCATTCAGGGAAGTGACTCCAGGAGACAGCTGGGAGCCATGTACTTTTGTCATTGGGGAAACCATACACTGGTCTGGAAACTGGCAATGTTTTCTGAATTATGCCTTTTTATACAATATTTAACTTGTACTTCTTGCGACCCTTTGCTGTTCTCTGAAAAGTGATGGATTACTGGTGTTATAAAATGTATTTGGGCTACCTAGGAAAAAAATCCTAATATTTTAAAGAAGTCACTTACTGTGGCTAATTACTTTGTTATTTTCCATTTCAGCTAGCTTTTAGCTGGCAAGCACTCTGGCCACTTGCTGTCAGTGAACCTCTCTCTTTAATGAAGGATGAGGCACTCTGAAATTTTTAGCAACTTAGAAGTTGTACAAATCAGAGCAGGTGATCCAGGAAAGGGTGCTCCAACTAATCTTCTGTCAAATTGTAAATCCCTGCATCGAAATACAGAAATGCGAAAGTTTATCACTGAAATATATTATAGCCTGTTTTTTTAAAAACAAACAAAACTTTATTAACCTGATTAAACTTTAGAATTTGGGACCTAATGAGAGAATTACCAGATACAAAGCAGATGTTTTTCTCTAGTTGGAAAGTAGGAGTTAAAGTGGTAACAAACTGTGTTACTCTTTTAATATTTCTTAGTGTTTTCTCCATAGCGTTTGTTTAATGCTTAAAAAGTGCCGCTATCAGCATCTAGACATAAATCTGACCAAATCCTGGTTTATGGTACTAATTGTAATTGTAGTAGCTTCAGATTTTTGTATCCATAAAAATGCATTTTCACCTATGCAGGCAAACTATCTGGCTTAATAACTTCAGAAAGAATGAAAGGCTTTGGAGGGATATTGAATTACTCTGAAAATCTACTCTGGACAGTATTCTTCTCACTCAAGAGAGTAGCCACAGCCAGAACGTCTTCACATTAAGAGCGGAAGTTTACTGTAAGGGGAAAAAACAAGACATAAGTACCAGGGAAAGTATGGCCCAATTTAAGATTCAGAGACCTCATTTTCTCTCACCTGTTTTTTATTCAGAGACTGCAAGAGGCTCTTTCCTTTTTCAACTCCCAGTCGGGTTTTCAACTTTGAATGAACTAGTTGAAATGAAGAAAATAGTCTTGCTACACCTGCTAGCTCTATCGAAACCAGAAGTAATTAAGGCAAAAAGTCCTTTTTCACAAGAGGAATTGAAAATACTTGCATTTGAGGGGAAAATGTCAGTATCAGCATTTGCTCGCTGGGAAAGGCTGAAAATAATGGACCTGCTAGATGCAGAATGTGGTTTCCTGGTGGTTAAATCTTGACTTGACCTCCAGTCAGGTGGGGCAAAAGTCCTGAGCTCTTCAAAATAATAAAATTGCCCTTTTTTTTTTAGCTATATTGAGAAGAACTTGCTGAGGAAACTTACAGCTTGAGCTATTTCTGTGGTTAATTACATGTTTGTAATAGATTATATAGTAAATTTTAATCTCAGTCCTTTTTCATAATTTTAAGCAACTGAAGTGTTTCTTTTCTATAATTTTTTTTTAATCAAACTAAAAACCTGGGTTGTATTTCTGTCTCGCAGTATGTACTTATATTGTTGTTTCTTCCCACCTTCGCATAAAATGGAGGGGGAGTTTGTAGGGATGAGTCTTGAGTGCAAGGCAGGTTACTGCACTTTGGCCCCTGCTCTCCGAGCTCCTCCTGGCCCGTGGCAGCCATGAGAACAGTGCCAGCACCCAGGCTGGTCAGTGCAACAGCGCCCCCCAATATTCGAGGTGTTTGTGAAGCAATAACAGTAACCTGCAGAGAGAACAAAAGTAGGAGAAACCAGTTCTATCACAGATAGAATTTCTTTAGCGTTTGTGAAGTTAAATGCAGGGCAAGAATCTGTTCCAAGACAGTTAAGAACTGGGAAGAATTACTGCTTTTTGTCTGTCCTTTTTAAAAAGACTATACATAAAAAATGTTCATTTCAATTTTCTTATTACTCTGTGTTGGATAATCTATGCCATAGTTCAACAGGAAAAATTCAACTGGCATCAATTACTTTTGTGGAGAGGGAAGAGATTTTATATTCTTGCCACATTGCCTGAAAAAAAAGAAGATTCATGCTTCTGTCAAAATGCAAATTTTATCATAGATTTGTGGGATCGCAGATGCTGTGTCGCAATTGCATAGGTGTGTAAACTGCAGTGGGATGGAATAAATAATGAGCTGATTTGAGAAAGTGCATTGATTATGGCCAGCCCAGCTTTGTGGCATTACTTGTAAATCATGGAGTCCATGCTCTCCTGGCTTCCACTTCCTACCCTTTCTCAGATTACAATGCTAATTTTCTGGGGACCGTTTAATTCCAAATACTGGCATAACTACTGGGTTAAAATGAAATTCCTTCAGGCCTACAACTGCTATCCTGGAAATTGCTGATACATCTGTGCATGTTATACAAATACGTGTGTGTGTATGTATAAGCGAAGTGATTTTCCAAACCATGCCTCTGTGGAATTCTGCCCTACTGTACTGAGACCTGCTGTCAGCTGAGAAGCATTGTTTGGGGGTGTCAGTACGGTGCTACCCACCTAATCTACAAGACTGCCAGAGCACCCACATTGTGCTAAAATGGGTCATCCCCTCCAACCTTCTCCTTCCAGGGAGAAGCATGTTGCTTCCTGTTCCCTTGCTCAGAGGTCCTCTGTCACAGGGAAAATGGAGATTTTTTTTCAGCCCCAGCCCCAGGAGCAGGTATGCACGTTTTCAGCCACTTAATCCTGCTGCTGCACAGGGGAGAAGTATTTTATATCTTTTCCTTTCTGTGAGAGAGGGAGGTCTCTCAGCTCCTCCTGAGGCTTAAGGAACAGTGGCGACGGGGGGCTATTGGAGCAGATCTCTGTGGATGGTTGTAGGCTCTTGCCCCACTCTGTCCACCACCCCACTTTGGCCAGCTGAGACCCAGAAACCTTAAAGCCACATCAGTGTGGTGCTACACACAAATTCCTAAGTCAGGGCTTAGACAGTGGCAGAGAGCCTGAGCAGCACTAGCAAGCAAACGATAGACAGGTGCCTGTGGGGATGTGCTTTACATCTGCAACGTCCTAAAGCTGTGTGTTGTCATTAAGGAAAAGATTTCCCATGCCTGTAGTGTAACTTTGGGAGTAAGTCAGAAGCATGCAGATACTGTGGTTATTAGAGGTTTGTTGCCTTATTTTTCATGATGAGTATTCAAAACTGCTTAAATGTCTTGTGCTGGTGGCGATTTTGTTCATTGCAAGTGCAGTGGTTAAATGATGTGTGAGCTGCTGCCGGGCTATGCAGTAAGCTCCATCTAGCTGTTGGCTCTCACCAGCGTCCATTCCCTTGTGTGTAGGGGTAAAGAGATGCACAGTGTTTACCGAAGGTGCCACTGAAGTCCTTTCTTAGCTATCACTGATGAATGAACCTGGCTGGGAAAGGAAAGGGAGCGTTTAGCACCAAGAGCATCCCAGTACTGCTTGGCAGTTATTGCATCCCAGTATTGCCCATCATCTGCCACACTTGAAATTGGGCAGGACACCCTGCCGTTGCACTCAGAGTGAAATTGCAGAGAGCAGTTAGCAGGACAGAAAATATTTGGCTGTCCTTTAGAGAACTGGAGTGGACCCGTTAGACCTGCTGGAGTGTGCCGAGTTGTCCAAGAGCTTCTCCTAGCCTGCTTTTGCTCTCAAAGCCTGTGCAAGCTGGAAACTTGACAGCGTTTTTCAGAACTTGGGGTTGACATACCAACTGAATACCAGATGGGCAGGCAATGCCTGTAACGCTGTGCACAGTGATGGAATGGCATAAATTCGCTGTGGCACACAGCAGGCCTCTTGCAAGGGCCTGGGAAGTTGCCGGCATGTGTAACAAAAAAGAAGAGTATAACATGAGGGAAGGAATAGGGAACTGGGAAGCTGGCAAGGATTAGCATCCTGCTCTTCCCTTGAAGGAGTTTTATCTAAAGTGGCAAAAGGGGGACAATAGCCACCCCCAAACAAACAAAAAGGGGCGGGGGGGGGGGTTAAAAGCTCCCAAGAGAAGGGGCAAGACTGGCAGAAGGTGTTTGACAGCCGTTTCTGAGTGAGTCACGCTTAACTGTCTGTCTGGAGCCACAAGGAATTTGCGAAACTGGATAATTGTTCCTATTTATTTCTTAAAATATACAGAATATGACAGTGTTCTAGCTCGTGCATTTCAACGTAAAATCTCTTGCTGTGGGCTCATATTTCCCCCTGGTTTTATCCCTTTTTCCTTTAAATTGCAGTCTTGCTTATCTTCTCCCCCTCCATGTAAGAGCCAGGTCCATTCCTGCTGTGTCTTGCTGTGCCAACAGGCTGGTGGGAACACAGCTCCCCCTTGCCCTGGGTCGATGGCTGACGTCTCTGTGCACAGCCTCAGCAGGGAGCTTGACTTCTGTAGTGCTGCAGAGAAAGGCAAAAACACAGCCCTGTGTAGCTCGCAGGAAGAGCAGTCAGTGCTGGGGAGGGGTGTGGGACCCCTGTTGTGCTCTGGGGTTACTAGCACCCTTTAATGGGGAAGCTGCTGCATTAGAGTATGTTAACTTCCAGTTTAGCTTAGCCCTGCTGCAGTAAGGCTTACTCGAGTGCTATTTCTTTTTGGTTCAGGAGACCGGAATTGAAAACCTCTTATCTTTTGCCCTTAACTGTTGAATTTCCCTCTTTCCACTAAAGATGGAAGCAGGAGTAATGTGTGTCTACCTGCCTTTGGTTTTCAAAATGAGTCTAATTGTATGCCATGTAGAACAAGGTGAGTTACGTTTTTGTTTTTTTTTGTCTTGATAGCAAGCAGATCAAAGAAAGAACTTGAGCTCAAACGCTTGCAGTTGGGTAAATCTTTGTAATCAGTAATATTCAAGTTTAGGACAAGGTTTATTAAGGGCGAGTTCTACAAGGGCTATCCCAAATTTGTGTAAATATGCATTGTACCCACAAAACCCATCTTTATCTATGAGAAATGATGCAAGCTTGCCAATTATTATGTAATTAAATTTAACGTGCAATTAAGGTTTTGTAATTATAGCTTTAGGAAAAATTAGCTTTACATATTTTTTTATACTGAAGCAAAAGTGCCAGACTGCAGACCGACTGATGACAAACGGCGTGCATGTATACAGGGGAGAAACAGCATGCAAACACCTACAAGCAGTTGTAAATGACATACTGTAATAGAAGCTATCCTAAGTTTACTAAACCATAAGGCAATGTTTGTCTTCCTGAAATAAAAACAAGTTACAGGCATGCACAACCAGGTTTTGAAGTAGTGGAACTCCTTCACTGGAAAGCTCAATAGAGAATCTTGCGGTGTTTTGGAAGTACAGTGAGGCTGTTCCACAGAAAAAATTATGTCAGCCTAGTTCAGTGATATTCAGCCATGACATCAAAGTTATCTGGGCTGGTTTTACGCAGTGAACTTGTGACAGAATCTTTTTAGTTTCCCTGAACAGAAAATCCTTATGAAAATACTGTTGTTTTCTTCATCGATAAAGAGTTGCTTGCAGTGAGGGAGGTTTCTCAAGCAGTTCTGCTTCCTTGTGTTGGTTGCCTTGCAGTCAGCAGATTTCTAAGCAAGTCAGGATTCATTTTGGTTATCTGATCCATTTGTTTAAATAGAGGCTGAGTTAACTGAATGTGTATGCGGAGGAGAAATTGAATTTGTGCACACTTGTTCTTTTTGTATGTGCCGAGTACGATAAAAGGAAATGGTTGAAATTAAATTTGGAAACTAGCCATTTTAATATTGCTTGTGTTTTCAGCTGTAATATTGTAGCAACAAGTTAGAAAAAATATAATTTTATCTCTAGCAGAGGCATAAGCACGGTGCTTTCTGCAGCTGGCGAGGAGGCTTAATCATGCCAGTAACACTTAATTTAGGGCAGAGAAGAGGGAAAACTGCCCCTGAAGTGCAGTGATATGTAGTATCAAGAGCTGTTTTATCCCCTTCTGTTTCCATCGAGTTGTTTGAATGTTTTTCTTTGCTTTGTTTACATATTCTGTGGTCTTCTATCTACAAAATACGAGTTAAACAACTGGTTATCTTGATTTATTTTTTTTTAGAGCAACCCATATCTTGATAGGAAGCTTCCCCACATTTTCAAATGGGTGGAACACTGGGGCTGAAGTCCTGGTAGGGTGTGGACCTGTTATGGATGCTCTCCGTAGGGCAGGGGGGTGTTGCTGTGGCTCAGGTGCCCTGAGCACATAAAGGGCTTCCCACAGCCCTTTTTTTTTTTTTTTTTTTTTTTTAAACCTTGAAGTATGGACATCTTGTTTGGATGATGAGTCGAGCAAAGGCTTTGTATTTGATGGAAACAGACTAATCTCATAAAAAAAAATCTCTACAGATACTGCACCAAATCTATTGGCACTCATGGAAGTTTCTATGACTTGGTGGGCATTAGATCAAGACCAAAATAATGAATATATTTCAGACAGATAGTGGTGATAATCTTTTATTCTTGACCTGTTCTAGAAACTGGCTGTGGTACTGTTTCAAAGCCCAGATTAACAAAATTTTGAGGAAGAAGTTCTCATCTAATTCCATGATGGTAACTCAGTAATACTTTCCTTTTGAGATCATATTCCTAGTTCTCGCAACTCAGAAGCAAATTTGCATCTTTGTGACCTAAGTTTGGCTTAAGGTCCTCTTCCATACACTTCGATTTTAGAAAGTCATGACAAGCAGGATTTTTAATGAACTCTGAATCAGCCTTGAGTTTCACTGAGGGATGTGCAGGGAAATTAGACCTATATTGTGTGAGAAACTAAGATAATCTTCCTGTCATGCTTAGGTTTAAAATGCTAGGTCTGTAGTAGACAGTTTGTAATGCTGTGGGGGATGTGATTGAATAGTTGTCTATTTTTACAGCATATCTGGGGTACAGACTGTTCAAATAGATACCAAAACTGTTGTTATACCTTATTTCCTTTCATTTGGTTATTAGCTATACTGACTCACTGCTGTTGATCTAAGCTGTGTTTTCTAGCCTACTTAGCCAGCTGTGGTTGCCAGTGGTTCTTCTAAAACTATTCTTCGAAAATAGATTGGGCCTGAGTGGAGACTGCTTTTAGTGCTGCCATGGCAGAGTGGGCAGGAGCCTCAGGTTGCTTTTTTCAAGCCTTGGGTAAATACTCTGTCTGTTGGTTTTATATGGCTTCTGCATCACGTGAGTCAGACTCCCAAATTCCTCATCCCAGAAAGAGATGTAGTACAGTGCAAGAAGTGGAAGACCATCAATTACCTACTTTCTTCCTGAATATTTTCCTGTATCACGGGTATGTGCTATGAATACATCATTACACTTTTAAAAGCTGGGTATCCACTGTTCTTTTGTCTTTTAGCTAGAAAAGTATTGCATATTCTGCAAGGAAAAACTATTCCTTAGAGGTAACTGAGGTAATTGCTTCTAAGCATTGAACGCAACTCATAAGATGATCAATTTATTTTTGTGTGATACGTCCCAGAAATATCCAGGAAAATAATCTGCTGCCCTTGTGGCAATGTAGTACTTCTGAGGGATACAAGAATGACCAGACTGGGGCCTGTACTTTTATTTATCCACGGAACAGGTATGAGCAGTGGTATTGGAAGCTTTCTCTCACATCTCTGCCTCAGCTGTTGGGTAGCTGGTTAGTGTCTTGGGTTTTCTGATCTTGTAAGGGGAGGTAAGGGAAAAGATGCTTATGCTAGTGATTTTCATAGCTGGTTTTAAAAGAGAAGTAGCCTGAGTCAAGTCATCAGAGAAATCTGGCAGGTAGAAAGTATACTGACAGGAGAGGCGTTTTCTTCATCTCCTGGCTGCTGCTCTTTGTACCTGCCCACCTCGTACACATGAAGCAGTTCGTGGAGCAGATAGTTCTCACTTTGGATGAAAAATAGTTTTTCATTTTCCTTGTGTGTTTTCAATGAGCAGAGTTTGTAGAATTCTGAAAAATGGTGGGGAAACTCTTGATGAGTGTGCTGGTTTGAGATAAAACTGGACCAATTTTGTTCAGTAACTTCACTTCTTAGCTGGGCCTCTTCTAACTACTGAAATTAACAGTATATTGTGCAGACAATGTTCACTCTCTCAGAGTGATAAAACCAATGTTTATAGCTGATGCCCAGGCATAGTACGCAGAAGAGGCTTTTGCTTATACTTATTGCTATAACCGCCAAGGCCAGCCAGCTTTGTTGTTTGCCATGTCGGAGGGTTGGAAACTGAAAAGTGCAGTGGGGTCCCACCTGCAGGGAGGAGCGGACAGGCCAGGTGACCCAAAACTGACCAACAGGGTATTCCATCCCATCTGCATCATGCTCAGTATAAAAGCTGAGGGTCAGATCGCTCTCTCTCTCTTTTTCCGCTCTCTCGCTCTTTTGCTCTCGCCACTTCAGTCGTCTGCCTTTGGTCCCGATCCTGAAGGCAGACCCGGAATCCAGTTCCCGTCTGCCACTGAGTCCAGCCTGGGACTGCCCCAGTGCCAGCCGGTGTCGTGATTGTCATCTTGGGAGCTTGATATGGTTTTGTATATATTTAATTATTTCCTTGTGTGTTATTATTAATATCTCATTAAAGTAGTTTAGTTTCTTCTAAACTCTGAAGTCTCTTTTTCCCTCCTCCGCCCCTCTCTCTTTGAAGAGGGGTAGAGGGGAGCATTTGTTGGTCCCATCTGGGGTCCCCCACGTCCCCAGTGGCTGATTTGGCCTGAACCACGACGATGAGGTTGGCCAACAAAATGCCTTTTAGTACTATTTTTAACTTGCAACGTTATTAACCTTTTTTCATAGACAGGGTTTGCCAAGTTTATACAGGTCAAGGAAGTTTACCAAGCTCAATCTGAAAAATACAGTATTTTCAAATATGAGAGTAAACGGTAGAATTGAGTATCGTAAGGTTTTCACGCAATGCCCCAACTAACAAAACTGTTTCGAGGGAGGTAAAATACCAGAATTCAGGGTGGGGGCAACACATTCAGATCAAGAGATGATGGTAATTAGTTTTGTAAGTGGAGATAAATATGGTACAGTAGAGCAGATGCAGCTGGAAAATGGGAACAGAGCATGCTCAGAAAAACTGAAGGCAAAAGGCTAAAGATGTAAGTACTGGCAGCCGCAGTTTTTGTTGTTGTCAAGCACATTAATTCTCACTGGGTTGGAATATTAGAATCAGTGGACCAGTTTCTAATTTCATGCTCATATTCATGCAAACCTCATGAACTTCAGAGGAATAATACACGCATGACAGCAATAAACTAATTAAAACCTGGAGTTCGAACTAGAAATACTATATTGTAAAATGATTAATGGCTTAATTTTTAATTTTGAGTTCATAAATAACTACATGTTTCATGAAATGACTGTTACGCGCTTAGTGCACTTCGTGCATCTGTGTTTTTTAACCTGAGTTCTTAATGAAATGAGGCTGATGCAATCACGCTGTCTCTGTCATTCTCCCTTCTAATGGCTTTTGAACTTGGTGGCACATTGCAGTAGCGTTTGACAGAGAGGTAGAAGTCTCGGAGCAGTTTAATCTTTAGGACTTTCATGAGTGTAGAAAGCTGGGTAAAGGAAAGAGATTGTGTTACTCCTTCTACTGAGAGGCACACAGTATCTTTTAGATACCAGAGAATCCGTGTGAACGTGGAGCCTCATGATGCAACTCTGTACCCAAGAAATCTGTAGGGCATCTGCCTCCTTGCCCTTTACTTGAGAGGTATGTAAATAAGGGAGGGAGCCCAGAAGGATGCAAAGCATTCAAGAACTTTCTCATCAGAGAAGGTAGAGGCCGCTCCCCATAGGACTGATCTTTGGCTTCATGAAAGTCGAAACGACCCTGCAAGATAAGGCACTAAAAGGCAATGGAAGTGTGCCCTTCGGTTTGAGCTGGGCTTTACACTAGTGCTGTGGCTGTGGAAGGCAGGCACTTGGCAAGGATGTGAAAGCAGGGAGAGTAGTAAAGCTGCCCGCAGTTCTCAGTGTGGCTGCACAAGAGGAAGTAGACGTTTTGTGGTGAAAGGTTGATATTATGAAGTTACAAGGTGTTTTAGGAAAAGAAGGGAGAAAAAGAGATTTTAACCAGCAGGTCTTTGAATATGCACACGATATGGGTATACTTTAAAAAAGAAAAAAATTAATAGTGCTGAGACTTGCTGTCTTAAGCTAGGGCAGATGTTTACTTTCTAGACGCTTCACTTAGCTGATCTTAATATTTGTGTCAGATGAAGAAGTGTTGCTTCTCCTCATTCCAGCAAATACTGATTTCCCCATCCTTTCCCCAACCTGACCGTGGGCTTCAGCAAAACAGCTGCTGACCACCCTTTGCCTGTTGGCCTGTCCCCGAATTGCCTGGCTGTCCTACAGGGGCAGGAATGCAGAAAAGTTTAAAAATTCCTGGGTTAAGACTAACTTCTAATTATCTTAAAAGTCAAATACCAGCAAGGGAGGGATTGGCAAAAGGGACACAGGCAGGTTCTGTATCCAGCATTGAAGCTGGAAGGATCAGACAACCAGATGAACCCATGCTTTAGTTGATCCCTGTCCATTTTAAGAGGAAGTGCAAGTAAACCAGCTGTGCTTTTTGGAGCAATGAGGCAAATGCTGCCCTTGAAGAGTGCCAGAGGGGAGCCAGCTATGCTTTGGCTGCTGTTCTCTTTACCCAGTAGCAATACTGGTAAGACTTGCAGTCCCCAGACGCTCAGGGGTGCAGTGAGCCCAGGTGCAGGCACAGGAGGTGGCTGTGCCATGTCGCCAGCCAGAGCCGTGCAGCTCTGGAGTCCTGCCAGAGCGAGACAGTGCCCAGTGTCTGGGGCACAGCATCGGCGCACGAGTGATAAATCCCGTTTTCCATGTGTAATGAAGCAGGAGAAGCCACATGCTGCAGTGTCTCCACCTTTCTGTCTGGTAAAAAGGGATGTGGCCTTCTGGGTCTGTAATACGGCAATGTCCTTAATGTAAGGGAGAAATACCAGAGGGCTTGAGACTTTGCTCAAAGCAAAGAGGCCATGGAAGTGGAACCAAACCGTTTTATCTGAGGATAACACTTGACATTTCTATTCTTCCTCCTGCTGTTTATGTGCTTTGGGCCCTTGTCCAGAAGGGGCCATACCATGCGTTGAAAGGCATTAAGTACTAGACGAATGAGTACGATAGACATAGTCATCAGCAAAGCTGCCTGCACATGGCTGTATGGAAGGCAAGTGGGGATTCAGGAAATAGTTGTGTGGGGAGAAGGTGAAAAGGAATTGTTCTTTTCAGTTTTGTTTGAACTGTTTTTTGAGAGAGACCAGATGAAGAGAATGACTGATCTTGGAAGTGAACAACTTGGTGTTCTGTGTTTGGTGGTACTTAATACAAGGACTTAAAGAACATGCCAGTGGAAAAGATAAATGAGCCCATTGCTATGTTATGGAGTAAAGCACCGAGTACCATGGCTGTCTCCCGTACGTGTGAATGCTGGTGCAGTGTTTTGGCTGTATGACACCACTGTACCCTGCAACCCTTTGGGAAGGGGAGTGGAAGAAGGGTTCCATTTGTTTCTTTTTAAACACAAGTCTCTGCTTTTCAACAGCTGTTCTTAAAGTAATTTACTAGTGAAGAAATGTTTCTTCCATTTGTACAGGAAAACAATGGGTGAATTTAGATTATTTATCATAAGCTTCAATATGGCTTATTCAGTTTGCTTTGCTTTGCTTTCAGTGGTAGACACAATAGTGGCTGTATTGAAACAGACTTTTTTTTTTCCTCTGTAATATGCTTCTGAAGTAGGTAAATTACTAATGATGGAAATAGATTTTAATTGTACAGAAGCTAGACACTCTGTGCCTTGAAAGGCAGTACCTGATTTGTAGAAGAGACAGTAGAAAACAAGCTTTCACTAGTAAAATTGCTGTTGAGTTTTATAAATAGCACCATACTGTAAGCAGGTGGGAAATGAAAATGGTTTGGTACCTCACAGCTGGCAGGTACTTTATTTTCGGGCACTGGGAGCTTCAGTGTCACCTTCGGATGCTTGCCTTCTCAGGAGTATTTGTTACCATCTACTGGTGGATCTGGTCATTTGCAACACTTGTAAAAGCTGAATGTAAATATTGTCAGCAAGCTTTGGCTGTGGCAGAAAATCAGGCTCATGCTTTTATTTTTGGGGGTGAGACACTGAGGCTGTGGTTTGACAGCCTGGTTGGCCTAGTTGTAGGGCTTCTAGTACCCCACAGGTCAAAAAGGCCAGTGCCAGATAATGCAGGGTTTGGAATAAACTCAATCTGGTGGCTTGGTAAGTACATTTTACTAGGTTAACTTTGTACTGGCAGGTTTGTATTGGATCAGACTTGTCTGTATAAGCTACCATGACTTTCTGCTGATTCAGACATCGCTCATCTTTCTGCACCTGGTATAAATATGGCACATGCTCAGAATTAAGTGCTCTGGCAGATTCAGTGGAATCAAGATGCTGTGCCAAAGCTCTTTCCCGATCAAGTTTGTACTGCTATGTAACCTAAGGTTTTTCTATTATTTTACTTTTTTTCCCCACACTAACTAGTATATTTGATCATGGAACTGTGGCTTGACAAAGTGAGAAGTTGTTAAACTTGCTCTAGCATGGGTTTCAGTTGTAGGAATACCTAATTTCCATTTCCATCCCTTAGTGTTTGCCAGACTGACACTCTGTGTGACCAGCCCTGCTCTTTTCACCCTGAAATCCACTGCAGGATGAAGAGCCTGCTCCCCAGGTGGACTGCTGTACTATCCTGGTCAAAGCAAATGTGTTACAAAGTCTCTGTAGCCCCTGGCAGCCCTCGGTGCTCAGTGTGTACAGAGCGCTGGCTTTGAAGGCAGGCCAGGAAGGCATCGGTTCGTTTACACAGCTCCAGAGGCTGGGCATGCCATTTATTGGGTGCAGGGGGCTGAGGGTCCTGTTGCAGTTCAGGGACAGCAACCCTTGAAGGGTCAGTCACAGTGCGGCTTGTTCACTGCGGGACTCGACTGCTTCACTGTAAGTGCAGGGCTCTGTGTTCCTCCCAGCATTAAGTCCAATTATATGATCTTTGTTTGAAGAGAGGTGTGAGATTCATCTTCAGCAAGCAATAATCTTCTCAGTGGGCTGTAAATAGTAAATAATGATTCCTTAATATTTTTGGAAGTGATTTGCACCATCAACAGTTTATTGTGTGAAGACCTGGATGAGGCCAGCTTGGATAGCAGAGTGTTTATGGGATTGGGTTCCTGTTACTGAAGTTGCAGGGGACTGTTTCAGGACTCTTGCTTTGCCCTTCCTCAGGGCTTGTAAATCCAGTCTCCATTTGACTCTTTTCTTTCTCTTTCAGGACAATTATTCTGAGTGACGGCCCTTGCACGCGCTTCTGAGTGGTTATCATGGGCTTCATTGCCTTTCTGAAGACCCAGTTCATAGTTCACCTCCTCATTGGGTTCGTCTTTGTTGTGAGTGGACTGATCATTAACTTCATTCAACTATGCACGCTAGTCCTCTG
Organism: Ibidorhyncha struthersii; assembly: GCA_013398815.1. Lineage (NCBI taxonomy): Eukaryota > Metazoa > Chordata > Aves > Charadriiformes > Charadriidae > Ibidorhyncha > Ibidorhyncha struthersii. The sequence goes on from VZSZ01008659.1 coordinate 717,620, forward strand.
GCCCATAAACAAGCAGTTTTATCGCCGAGTAAACTGTCGCCTTGCCTATTCGCTTTGGAGCCGTGAGTATGCTTGAAGAGGATGTGAGGGCTGGGGGCGGGGAAGGGAATGGGTTTTGTTTCTCTTTTTCTTAATTTAAGAAAAAATATATACATGCACATATATGCATACACACAGACACGAGAGAGAGAAGTGGTAAGTTAGATGTAGACTCTTTCAGAGCAGTTCAAAGCAGCCATTTTTTCTGAAATATAGGGAAAATGTACAAAAGTCAACGGACTGATATATACTGTCACTGTGTTATTCAAAAAAGTGAGAAGTAAAGCTCATTCCCCCTTCACCCCCCCCAGCCCTATCTTGCCTGGTAGGAATTGCCGATTCTGACTCAATACCATCTTCATCCAGCATCAGAGCCTGTGCTAAGTGATGAGGAAGGGAAAGTTCACAGAGACTGCTTCAGGTATTGAGCTTATGTATGATATTGACCACTTACTTAGGAGCCCAAGTTGACTGTGTGATCTGCAGAGAAAGATGTCTGTCGTAAAGTATTAGTGTAGATGTCTCTATAGCTGAATTGTGTGACAACTTCAGAGTCTTCTTACACCCTACAGTGTCCATCTGTGATGCCAGTGTCTCCTTTTGTGAGCAATTTGTCACTCTTTACTTCTTCTGCCCGCAGGACAGCTTTGCAGGGAGTGCAGCTGCTTTGCTTTCCTCTTTCAGACCTTTGCAAAACTTCCTCCCTGTGGATGGCTTTTTTTTTTTCTCTCCTTATACAGCTTAACAGGGGATTAGATTTCTGAAATGAATGTTTAGAAGGCTCCTTAGTCCAAATGTCACCTCCTGTTTCAGCAGTGAATCATCTAATTTGTTTCCGTTCTCCATCCCCTCCCAGTATGCATGGCCACTTACCTTAGTGCTCAGCTCAGCATCCAACTCCCACTTCGGGTAAATGAGTCACCTAAATGAGTACTTACAGTTGAGCGGTCCACTGACAGGCACCCACATTTCTTAAATCATCGGTGTGAAGTACTAACAACAAAAACTCTCAAAGTATCTAGTTCGGTTTCTTTTTGAGCTTGTTGTCTTTGTCCTTCCTGTGCTTTTTGTCCTACCTATTGAGAATGTTGTCTGAGAAGCAGAGGAGAAAGGAAATTAAATAGAGCGGCAGGCAAACTGTCAGGAGAAAAGTTCCTGGAAGAACTTATAGGTAGAAACTTCAAAATTAGCTTGGTTGGAGGGGAGTGAGGGTATATGGGATTTTTTTTTTTTTTCATTTGCTTGTAAGAATTTCTTAATATGTTTTTAATAATCTAGAATCTGATCTCATCCTGAAAACTATTTGTTGCACTGATAGTCTGGCTTTTCTGAGGATATGAGCCGCTTGTGCCTGTAAGACCTGTAGGTTCAGACCCTTGCTTTCTACAAGTTTGCATTGTGCATGGAAAAATCATGTTTCAAATGCTGTTATCTTATATCGTGCATACACTGGAAATAACCTACACTATTGTTCAAAAGGGTTTGGAGAAGCTGAGTAGATAATTGGATTGTACCTAGGATAACCCCTTATGTATAGCCTATTATAAATCAAATGATTGAGAAATTAAACTACGAAAATTAACGTAAATGTTATATGGGATTGAAGAGTGCTGATGGCCTGTAATGGAAGAGCTGACAGAATATGCATGTGAATTGTGATTTATAACGAATTAAGGAAGCCGTGTAAATGCAGCAGTTCAAATGTTGCCGTTCTTAATGAAATATATTTCATTATGTGGAAGCCTTTTGGCAATGAACCTGTAGGTTGGTGTTCTGTTCCCAATGATACGTTTTGCTCGCTTACTCCAAGCTGTGTAGTTTTAGGCTGAGGGTGTTCATGTCAGAGCTGTCTGTAACAGAAGCTGTTCTACCTGTCTGGCAGAGGATCGGTGTGCAGGGGTAGATACACAGGTGATTGCGTGTCTGGCTGTGCACTCTAGCCCGCTGAAAAACAGGCTTTCTTCTTATCTCTTCTCAAATACATAAAGCACAGCTTCAGAAGTGGAAGGAGATAGACTGTATCCAGTGTTCATGGCAGACATTTGGGAAAAAAAGGTCTATTGGGCTCTGGCCTCCACGTAAACCCTTTGCAGCGCATGTAATTCATGATGGGTAGTCTGTACTTCAAGCTCTCCTACATAGCTCCTTTTAAGATGACTCATGAGTTTGGAGAGCACGGCACATTTGGTTTACTCTGATTGCAAAAATAATCTCTCAAATGTTAGTACTTTAAACTGAGAGGTGCGCTATGCTTCTTGTTTGCTTTGTTTCTGGGTGGCTTGCGAGGCTGTAAACCCACCTGCTTTGGTGTGTGGGAGCCCCGGCTGCAGGAGGGGGTTTGTTGTAGCAAAGTGTTGCTTGTCCTCTATAGGAAGTATCCCAAGTAGTGCAAGTGTTATGGTCCCTTCGTTTAGAAGGATGGGCTGCTTGTAGCATTGACAGGATTGGTGCCACGCAAAATAGCTGTAACCCACACACCAAAAAAAAAGGAAATGAGCCCACTACCGGTTATAATTACATCATTTATCTGTACACTTGTAAAAGACAATCTGTTTCCTTGTATTAATTCTCTGGCTCATCAACCCTCCTCTCTCAGTATGAACTCTGGCAAATCTCTCAGCAAAGCTTTCTCCACTATTTTAGAGTGAATGGTACAAGAAATGGTCTGCAGAAAATCATCCACACTTGCATCTGCAGATTTTGGGGGGATTTTGAAGAAGCAGCATACCCATTTTATTTTATTTTTGATAAGGAATGCAGCGAATGTAGCAAGTACTGGAGATGTTCCTCCTTAGAACATGAATAGCAATGGAAAGGGAAAGTCACCCAGAGTACCGCACTGTGTTTGGTACTGCTACTCCATTTTCCTGGCTACCTGCTTGGAAGAGCATAGGTCTCAACTGAGGACATGCTTGCTGTCCTCTTTCCCCTTTTACTGAGCCAGGATAACCAGAGCAAGAAACATTAGTGATCACATCATTTGCAAAGGAAACAAAGCTGGAAAGCAATGATAGAAACCTCTGGTTGGTGTAAACTATTATTCTGTCTTTCCTCTGCTGTATTTCCAGTTTACCAGGGTTATGCTCTCTTGATCAGCAAGTTGCATAACTTTGTCATGCCTCCAAATGGGTGAGTCTTGAAAATTATGTAGGGGAATAACATGGTGGATAAGTGGTCACATGGGGAGTGTAAGTAAAAAAACTACTGCTAGAGAAGCTATGTATCTTCAGCAGACCAGGATTGGTTTTCCCTGTCGTTCACCCAAATACTGTGTTTGCCTTCTCTCTGATGTGTTCCAAAATTGGACTCGCTCTTATTAAGCAGTACGGATAGATTACCCTGTCGTGATCCCACTGATCAGAACCCCTTGCGCAGGAAGGTGCTGCTCCATTTTGCAAAACCAGAGCCTTTCGATGGCAAGCCGAAACACTGTGTGGCAGAACCTGATGTAGAGAACCGAGGGGGCGGGGCACCTTCCGCTTTTGACCCTGCAAGTTTGTTGTAGTAATGTGGAAAGAATTGGACTTTTTAACTGCCCTATTTGTGCAACCAAATTTTGATTGCATCCATATCTCATTGAAATGAGAAAATACCAATGACTAGAGTTTGCATGGAAGCAAATCTTCCTACTGGGAGAATGAACTGTTCTCATACTTTTTTTTATAGCTGTCCCCTGATACAAGCAATGCTTTCCATCTGCTTGGTTGTACTGAAATGAGAGAAACAAGCTAACCATAGCAACTCCATTCAGTGTGTGCTGAATTTAACTTGGAAGGGTTTTTATAAGATGAAAAAAGGGGAGAGGGAAAATAAGAAGAGTGGGTAACGAAGGAAATGTTCAGGGCGGAGTAAGAGAGACACTGGAATATTGAGAAGCTGGAAAAGACAGAATGGGCTCATTCTTTCTTTTGCAGTAAAAGAAATAAACAATTTACCATTTCTGGGTTTGCCCAGATATTTTGGTAAATTAGCCTGATTCTCTGGTGCTTTTGTCTCTGTGTTGATTACCATACCACAGAATGATTAGAGTCCTGTGTTCTAATATTAAAATCTGTTGCAGAAGACCTAAGCACTGTATTGCTTTAAAAGCCCTTTATTGGTCTGTTTACCTCCATAAAGCTTGTTTCATGTTGAGTAAAAGCATTAGGCTGCATCTATGCATAATTTGTATTCCACCTGGGAGAAACTGTACTCATTTAGTGGAGCAATCAGCAGCTCAACTGTCTGTTTTCAGGCACAAAGTTTTCGTTTTTTTTCCCATGGTCATGAAATTTCACATTCATAATACAATGCCAAAACTCGTCACTGTTAAAAACTAGTGCCCTAAGTACTGCTTGAGGATGGTGATGTTATTTGGTCTATACCTGTCTAAGCTCTCATTTCATCTCTACTGGGTTGGATTGAAAAGGTGACAGTGTTGTTGGGAGTCAGAAGAGACTAGGCACTGAATGGGGCTGGAGATGAAATGCTAAATGCTTTTTGTAAGCAGCACCCCTAACTCCTCTCTCCATCTTGATCATGTTTGTCAGAGTTGGTAATGCTGCTGGAATGGTGGTCAGGCACAGAGTGCACCTTGTTCTCAGACGAGGCCACGGTGAACACCTTTGGGAAAGAACATGTCATCATCATCTTGAATCACAACTTTGAAATCGACTTCTTGTGCGGCTGGACTATGACAGAGCGCTTCGGAGTGCTAGGGGTACGTGGGGCCATGAGCTTTCCCTTCATCTGGAGGGTGGGTCTATTTAAACCCCCTGCACATACAGTTTCTTTGCATTTGGTTTTCCAGATATAACTGCATCAGATTTTCATCATCTTAACTTTAATGCCTTTGATCTTATTGTAAAAATCAGCAAACGACATTTTTGGATTGTTATTTTTGTTTTTCTCTAAGAGTTCCAAAGTTCTTGCTAAGCGAGAGCTACTATATGTGCCCCTAATTGGCTGGACGTGGTACTTCCTTGAGATTGTTTTCTGCAAAAGGAAATGGGAAGAAGATAGAGATACGGTTATCGAAGGATTAAAACGTTTGGCTGATTATCCTGAATATATGTGGGTAAGTGTGGAATTCCTCCTTTAGTATTGACTGCTACAAGTGAAATGGTGACAGAGATACTCATGTGATACTGTAGCCTTATATATCAGGAGAAGGTCTGCTCATCTTCAGGTGTTGTCAAGGAAAACCTGTGCTCGGTTTCAGGAGGTCTTTTGGGATATGCTGGTAAAGCATTGCTCTGTTTGCCTGTTGGTAAGGGAAGTCATTTGGGAAACAGTTCTGAAGCTTGCGTAGATGATTAGAAGCTTGACGATAATTTATAAATCAGGCTTGTGTTACACTTGTTAATTTTGTCTGAACTTATTTTTACTTTAAAAAAGAAAAAACGCAGCCCACATTTGACTACTAAATCCATATAACCTAAAGCTATGTTTTCTGAAGTAGGCTAAAAAGACACATAAACAAAAAAAGTCTTTTCTGGAAAACTGAGNTGTATTTTCACTGGTCTGTGAAATGACAGGTTTCCCAAGAAGTCTCTATGAGAATATATGGCAAGCTTACATCTGCTTTTGCAATTACTCTTTTCCTTTCTATTTTGACGTTATTTGAAGTCAAGGGCGAAACAGCTATGTTTCTTTATTTGCAATGTTGTTAGATTTTACTGCAGCAACACAGTAGTATAATCAACCTATTAACCTTCTTTTAGCTTTGAATGCAAACGTTTTGATAAATTTACTGGTTTGCTTTTATAGCAGCATATGTAATGTACAGTTATTTGGCTCATAAAACATCTTAAGAGGCTTTTTGTGCATTTTAAGTGATTTTTCAATATTATCCAGTACAGCTTGTTAAAATGAATAGCAAAATAGTAAGTCTTAACTAGTACATTGTGAATGCATCATTTGTGATTTTCTGTCATTGCAAAGATAAAAAATAAGAATCTGGAGAATGTGTTTTAAACTACTTAATTGCTTGAATATATGGATATGAACTACATTTAATATATCCTCCTGATTAGTGTTGAAAAAAAGAAGAAAGAAAAAACCCTACCAATTAAAAAATCTCAAGACTGTACTTTAGTTGCAAATCTATACATTTTAATGATTCTACAATTGAGAACCAAGGACTAGTCGCTGGGGAAAACAACTAGAAAATATAAATGCAAAACGTAGTTAGCATTGATTATTTAAATCAAGACTTCCTGCTTGGTAATTTACACTGTGATTAAAATTGACTTCAGTAAATCAATTTCCTAATTTTTGCGCATTCTAAATGCCACAGTTAGGATTGTCTGCGCAACCTTCCTTCGTGAGGTCTTTCTCACATGTGCGCTGCAGTGCAGTCTGTACCTCCCTCCCATACTTGGTCTGGAAGGATCACTGCACCGTTGACTAGAAGAGGGTGAGAATTTGATATAGAGGAAAGAGCTTGCTTTGCAGACCGGGGTTGAGATTGCGGTGTTACACTCTGTACCTTGTGCTGTCCTTGCACTTGGTGGTGGTGGTTGGTCAGATTTTCATAATGGATGTGCCCTCAAGGGCCACGTGAAGGTTGCAGGACTAGCTCCCGTTCTCCCACTGTGCTCTGGCAGGTCTAACTCTCGTGGCTATGGCTTTGCGGTTTTAACATTCATTTAACTTACCTTTTGTGGTGTGCAGTATGTGCGGATACACTACAGAGAAAAAGTGAAGCAACCACAGTACTGACAAACAGCAGATGTTTAGTGATGCATTCAATGAGTGTTTCTTTTGAGTAGCAATGTTACAGCGTTGCATGATACTGCTGTGAGGGAGTAGTAGCAACCCGCCCTTCTCCCCCTCCATCGCTTGCCAGGGGTGCAGAGGTTTGTGCATTCAAATAGAGCAATGTTTTCTGTTGCTAGTGCAATGGGAATGATGTCCACCTTTCAAAAAGACCAGGGATAAACAGAAATTCACCTTAGGGCCCTCAGAAGGGCTTTCTCTGCTCTTGGCTTTGCATTGCTTCTGGTCTCTCTCAACTACAGGGGCAATATAGAGGCTGGAGGACAGATCGATGTTTTGTGCTGCTTGAAGTCAGTATGGGAGGATTCAAGTCTTTAATATTTACTTAGCATACCACAGTCAGATTGGTGCCTTACAAGATGAAGAAGGTACAGGTTTTAGGGAAAGGTACCATTTTTTATGAACACAGCTGATACAAATGAAAAAAAAAAATCAGGAAAGCTTTCAGACAAACAAGTCTGTCTTCACATGAGTAATTCTGGTTGTACAGAACAAATTTTAAATGAGGTAGCTAGTGATTAATATGTTTTTTCCTAAAGTGGTCATGTACTAATACTTGGATTGCTTTTTCTGATTTGTAGATAAGTCCATCATCAGCCAGTCAAAGCCTTCAGGGATTTTTCTTTTTTTAAGTAAATATTTCAGGTATAACCGTTTAGACTTTTTGTCACCCTAAATTTGGTACCAGTGTTGTTAAAATGAAATATAATTGTAAATGACTTGTGAGGTGGTGCTTATGCCTAATACTTGACAATCAAATGAGACAATTGAAGTGTGTGCACCTGCATGGATGTATGTTTATCTTACACAAATTTCCACTATTCTGCTTTGTTGCTTTTGATCTCAAGATGTCCTTGGTTTTGCCTTTTGTCTTGTTGTACTAGTTTCTCCTGTACTGTGAAGGAACTCGTTTTACAGAGACCAAGCATCGTATCAGTATGGAGGTAGCTGAATCCAAGGGGTTGCCTAAACTGAAATACCACCTGTTACCCAGAACCAAAGGTTTCACCACTGCTGTCCAGTGTCTCAGGGGAACAGGTACTGGCAAGCTACTACTTGTTCTTTGCATTAATTGTAATGTGTTGTGTAGTATACTCTGTGCAGCCCAGCGTAGTATACACTATTGTTCATTACATCCATTACAATTAGTGAGTTGGGAGTAATAAGCATTCAGCATGTCAGCCGTTAATTTGTGCCACATAACTCTCAGATACCAGCCTTCCATAATAAACCTTTCATGTATGTCATCGTTGCTTAGTTCATCAAGTTGTCTTGTGTTTTGATAACACGCATGCTATGTAGATGGGAATGTCAGGTGGCTGATACAGCTAAATACAACATGTAAACACAAAGTAGTGAAGGACTCTGCTACCTGACGTCATTAATGCAAGGCTTGCTCAAGGCCCTGTTGCTGTCTAATGTAAGGGTGCCAGCAATGTGGCTGCTAGAATTGCTGTTGTAACAGCCGTATTTTCTTTTTTTTTTTAACAGTTTCAGCAGTGTATGATGTAACACTAAATTTCAGAGGAAACAAGAACCCATCTTTATTAGGAATTCTTTATGGAAAAAAATATGAAGCAGATATGTGTGTAAGGTGAGCATATAATGATGGAGGTGAGCCTTAAGATGCATGCTTTGGCATGTTGAAGTGTATTCAGATTTTACAGGATAATGTCCTTTGCTGTAGTCCCTTTTCCTTGTCCTTCAAGCTTCTCTACAGGCTACAAAGACCTCCCCATTTCCCCCTTCCTTTAGTTCGCTTTCATCTGTGAGATCCCGTGATATCACCCAGCAGGTCAGAAAGCACTGAGCAGACTTTTTAAGCCTGGGCATGACCATATTGCTGTTAATGTGTTTCCCCAAGTTTTGTGCAGTGAGGGTACTAGTCTGCATTTTTCCTTTCTCTGGGAACAGAAAACGCAACTGTTCTGCCTCCTTCCCAGTCCCCTGCGACCACATGCATAGTATAAATAGCCTGTACGATGTCAGTAGTCTCTTGTAGTAAATGGTGTAAAACTCTTTACTGTGCCGGTGTCTCTCCTGCTGTCACAAGGTTTGATTAGCAGATTAGAAGTTAAATAATGCTGAAATTCAGACATCGTATGAATGAGGTGGTACATTCCTCACATTCCTCATTACTCTCTTGGCTGAAAGAGTAACTGCTAATACCTAACTCCATGCAGCACGTACACACACACAGTTTTTCTTTCTTGTTTTCTCCTTGTTGTCTTCTGCTTTAAAGGCTTTCTTGTGATCATAAACACTACCAGCCCTTCCCTGTTGACTTTCTTCCTTTCCCTTTTATATTTGCATCTGACAAATGTCCTGGTTGTTCTCTCCGCAGTTCCTTTGACAGTTCACTTCTGCTTCTGTGGGGACTTCACCCACACCTTGGAAATCATTGCTACATTCTGGTGATGAGGTTGATGTTTGTTTTTTAAAAGAAATAATAATTAAAAAAAAGGCTTTCTACTTTCCCCTCTGGCCATGGGTCTGCATTGCAGATGTGTGGCACTGGCTCTATATGTTGTCCTTCTATAGGACAGGTGTGTCTTGCCAGAGCCTCCGAGGGTGAACGACTGTATGGAATCACACTGATTATCCATTGCGTCAAGGCATAGCAACAACAGTTTTGTGGAATAAATGCTGTCTCAGGGGAGGCAGAGTGCTGTGGCTGTAATGGGGAAGGAAAGGACACATGTTCCAGTTCTGTTCTCAGATACTGCAACTTCCACAAAATTTTAGTCTTTCAGTTGAGAAGAAGGCTGCAGAGGTGATGGGGAGAGATGGGGTCACTCATTTGCAAGGGGTTTCATTTTGACTATTTACATTTGCCAGACAGATTCCTGATGAGGAAAGTGAGCAGACAGCTTACAGCTAGCAAAACAGCTGGTCAGATGGTTGCCACCTGTAATTCCATACTGATGGCAGATGCATGTAGATCTGGCTAGATCTGGGGTACGCATGCATGGACGTACATCTCTATAATTATACACTGAAGAGCGGCTGCATTCAGTTAAATGTCCTATGGCTTGCTAATGGAGATGCAAGTTGGTTTTATTTATTGGTGAGGTGATGGGAGAAAATAAGAGAAATGTAGTTTTCAGTAATCATTAGAAGAGGTTTGGGTTCATGAAATTCTGTTGAAGATGGTGTCACCAGGTAACATTACTAATTGTACCCTATTACAGAAACTAATGACTATGTTCAGATAATTTTCATTTAAAATATGTTTGTAGACTGAATCAACATTCTCAGCAAGTTTTTCTACACTTGAAGCTTTTTCTCTGTTTTGGAGAGGAAGCTATAAGAATAAGGAAACTATTTTTACAGTCTTTTTGATGAAAATTGAACATGTCCTTAATGTGCCAGCGGACTTAGCTTAGCTCAGAGAAAGGAAGCACGTAAGCTCTTGTTCTTCGTATATGAGTATGCAGCTACCTGTGCAGAGGTAAGAAGCTTAGCCCTTTGCAGAGGATCCAGTCTTTCTCCTAACTGGCTCCAGAGAAAATAATCAGCTAAATTACCAAATGTTATTTATTGCTGTGAGTACCCTCTAGTGGTGATAGCAATACAGTGACAAATTTACTGGAGAGCTTTCAGCAAATGACTTTTTACTGAGCTTTTATTGAGCATTATTTATATTAATTGAGTGGCTCCTCCTGTTACAGCTAATGAAAGTAAATCTGTAAAATCCGGTGTTCAATTCATTTATGGGATGCAGAAATTAGTAGAAATGTATTAGAATATCTTCCCTCTGCTACTGCAGACTCAAAGGCTTTAGTTCACCGCAGAAATATATTCCCTCGTTGAACAGCAGCAAATAAGATGTATCTGAGATCACTGAGTCTAGCGCTCTCCCAGAGGTCACCCTTCTGTTCTTACTGCCCTACTATAAGAAGGCCCTGATACAGTCCAGGTGTTGCCAAAATATGTTCAAGCTGAGGGTAATGTGCGTATTTGCCCTCTACAAACCAAGAAACTTCTTTCTGAATTCTGAAACCAGGACAGAGATGTGTGTGTCACTGAGAAAAGAAACGATACATTTGTGAGCGTATTAGTGGCCTATATTGGAAAATAAAAGAATGCAGGAAAATGGTTGGCTCTTCACCACTAGGAAGAGGCTCTTAAAAAGTACCTGTTCTCATTGAGGTCAGGTCAGTACCTGGAGCTGGGCGTAATTTTTGTATGCACCCAGAACTGCATGCCTCAGACAGTAGAGCTGGAGAAGCAAGGAGAGAGAAGTGCAGTCGCTGTAGAAGATACTTTCCTTAGAGTCAGTACAAAGTGAATTTTTAGCCACCCCTCCTATTCCTTCCAAAATGAGGTTTTCACCCAAGTTGCCACTTGCTTGTCTTTTCCCAGCTCTGGGTGCCTCAGTCTGAGCTCACTGGGAATCAGCCAGTGGTGGTTCTGGTGAAGGAAGAACAGTGTTTGAATGGGAAATGCTAGTTTTACTAATGTGCTTTGAAATTGCTAGGAGCTTGTACTATTTCTTTTGTCTTGGGAATCGGAGTTTTAGGCGGAGAATCAGGTATTACTTAAGTCCCAGTTCTTCTCTGCATTTCAGACCTCTGCCATCAGTGACAGTATTACCTGTAGCTTATGCACGTCGTTGAATAGATCTTCCCTAGTAGAGGTCTAAAGTCAAATACCTGGATTTTCCCTTAATTCTTTTTTTTTTTTCCCCCTTGTTTAATGTCTCTACTAAACTAGGAGATTTCCTCTGGAAGATATCCCTCAAGATGAAAAGGAAGCTGCAAACTGGCTTCATAAGCTTTACCAGGAAAAGGTAAACAGCTTTGCTTTCTTTTCTCTTTTTGGGGACTTTCACAGGGGTGGTGTATTAAGGCACTGAGTAATGCATGCTCTTTCACTGGCTGGAGAGAAGAGATGGAAATATACGTATGATTCGGCAGCTGTCCCTCAAACTGCTGGAAAGAGCAGTACAGAAGGGCCTCTTGACCACAAAGGGCTGGCTAGTGAGTAGGTCTCAAATTGCCAGGAAGCACAATGCGATTCAGAAATATGCCTGAGTTGTGGAAGACTAATAGCAATCCACCGTCTTTTTATATTCTTCAGCTCTTGGGTCTCTGTCATACATTTCTAAAAGCTATGGATGTCTTTAGGCGCTCAAGAAGAGTACTAACTGTATGTCAGGGACAGCCAGCCCTGGCTCTTAGCTGCAATTGTCCATTGCTTTCATGTTTCTTCCACTGTCAATTTCCTTCTGCCTCCTGGTAATAGCTCTGCAGTGGTGTGTGACATGATACAGACAGTCCTTGGGATCTGCTGCCAGGGACTGATGTAGCACGTGGTCAGCATGCCTTCAAATGGCTCAAAGCTTTTCCTAGTGTATTGTATTTTTTTTTTCTTTGAATGGTTAATTTCTTGACCACAGATTTAACAGTTCTGTGGGGAAGAGAACTGTAATTAACGTTGCTCAGCCCTAATTGGTCAATCGTTGAACTTGAAATGTGTATCTTGATTTTTGTGTTGCTTATCTTTGTGGGAAAACAGAGGAGCACAGAAACTTCAACTGTCTTGGGATTTCTTCTGCTATAATGAGCTGTGCTGCAGCATTTCCAAGCTTACACTTAGTCTGTAGGTAGCAGATTGTTCTGGGTTTCATTTTGTTCATTTTAACCTAATTTGTTTGAATACTTAAGCTCTAATTCAATTAAGGGGAGAGAAGTTATCTTACAAAGAACAGCAGCTATCGTCATCTTCCCTCGCCACCTCCCATTAGCAAGTGTATCAAACTAGCTTGTGGGTCAGTAAGTGTAAGACAGGATTAGAGAGCTTAAAATAAAATTTGGGATCCTTGAATCCTGCCTCCTGCTATCAGAGACATGCCATCATGTAGTTAGCTTGTGAAAAGGCTCTTAGGTGCAAGAATTCCTTCTGAAATTGCCGGGCTGGAGGAGCAGACATTAAGGTGTATGTTACAGGGGTGGTCTTTCTCTGCTTGGCTTCTGCTTTGTTAAATAGTAAATGCAGAGCTAAGCAGACGCAGCATAGAGCATTCATTCTGCTTGGTGCCATTCCTTGGGCAGAATGCTCTGCTTCGCTTGCAGATGGAGGGCTTGGTGTTTCTTGCTGGTGTCGGCTGTACCTCCGTTCAACTTTGGTGTGAGGTGTTGCCCAGGAGCTATTACTTACATATGTGAGTATTTTGTATATTGACCTTATGGTGTCCCGGTTTGAGGTAGAACGGAACTAATTTTCTTTTCTTTTCAGTAGTTTTACTTTTCAGTTAAGTCTCTTCTAACTGAACTGTACTGTCTGAAATTAACAGCTTATTTTTCAGACACTGTCTGCTTCCAGAGTGATAAGGTCTGATGTTTATAGTGAATACTAAGGAATGGTATGCAGAGAGGCGCTTGCTTATACTTATTGCTTTAACAACCAAAGTCAGCTAACTTTGTTATGTACCAATTTGGAGCCTTGGGAGCAGAAAAGCGTAGAGGGGTCCCACCAGCGGGGAGGAGCAGACAGGACAGGTGACCCAAACCTGACCAGCAGGGTATTCCATCCCATCTGCATCGTGCTCAGTATAAAAGCTGAGCGATCAAAGGGGGCAGCCTCTCTCTTCAATGGCCGACATCCAAGGAGGACTCTGTCTGCCTTTGAATGTGATCCATGCATTCCAAACTCGAGTTCCAGAATCCAGTTCCCATTGCTGAGTCCAGTCTGGGACCTTGCCAGTGCCTGCCGGTGATGTGATTATCATCCTGGGAGCTTGATACTAGTTTTGTATATATTGTGTCTACTTCACTATCTTATTAATATTATTATCTTTTCTTATTATTATTAATAGTATTTCATTAAAGTAGTTTTAGTTTCTTCTCAGCCATTAAGTCCCTCTCCCTTATTCACTCTCCTTTCCCTTCTGGGAAGGGAGAGAGGTTAAAGAGAGCATCTGCCGTTCGTTTAGTGGCCAGCCCAGCCTAAACCATGACATGGTGGTAGCAGTATGTTGTAACTTGAATTCTTAAAGTGCTTTTCCCGCACAGAGGGTATGTCCTTCAAAGGCTATGTTATTGGCAAGGAATGCCTTGCACTTCTCAGCCCTTCATAAGGGAAGCTAAAAGAAAAACAGCTTAAATGGGGAAAAATAAGAAATAGCTAAACTTGAGGCATCCTTGGTAATGGCTTGGAAACCTTACAGAACATTCTTTCAAACGGAGGGAAGACTGTGGGTACGCTGCTCCTCTGAGTGATGTGTTTCATGATTGCATCTCTCTGCAGGTTCAGGTCACGATCCAGCTACTCTGTTGAAGTCTTGGGGTTATGGCTAGCACAGTGCTGTCTCTGCTGGTTAGCTTATGCTTTGCCTTCCTCTTCTGGCTGTATATACAGCATTTTTCTGCTGTGCTTTGCTAAATCATGCTGACCTCTTTGGAAGTAAAACTGGGAAGAAGAGCATCCAGCAAAGAGTCAGGTAGTGTCTGAATTAGCCTCTGGCCTGAAACTGCACTGAATTCCTAAGCAATCAAGAGAAGAGGTGAAGGTATTTAGTAGTGGAGAGGCTGATATGGTTTCGGTTTCTGATGGTGGCCTTCAAAGGGCTAATACGGTAGCCGCGGCGGTCAACAGAAATGCCCAAATTAATGACAGCAGATGGAAATGGACGCTGTGAACTCATGATGAGTATTTACTACAGATCCTGTCCTTGACATTGTCCTGGCATTGACTAATCTTGGATTGCATAGTGCAAACATTATGGACATGTTTTCTTCTATCTTTTCTTTCTCCCAGGATGCTTTGCAAGAGATGTATAATCAGGAAGGTGTATTTCCTGGCCAGCAGTTTAAACCTCCTAGGAGACCATGGACTCTCCTAAACTTTCTTTTTTGGGCCACAGTTCTCCTCTCTCCTCTATTCACATTTGGCTTTGGAGTTTTTGCAAGTGGATCACCTCTCCTTATCCTTGCATTCCTGGGACTTGTTGGAGCAGGTAATTAAAGCAGAGAAGATGCTAAGCCCAGAGTGACATGTAACAGGATCCACTACCTTCATTAAGTTCTGTGTATTAATTAATTAATATGAATGGAGCTTGCAGAAGAGTCCTTGGCGCTCACTCTATAGTCTTTATATTGTATTGCATTTTTATTATTTCAAAAGCTTTAATCCAGCTAGACTTGCCATCATATCTTAGGCAGTATCTATAGCAATCAATAGCAACTGAGTCTTGTAACCCATTATTATGGTGCCTGAAGGAGAAAATACTTTTACTGCACACCTTGTCTGTGTGAATTAAAAAAAATAAAACACCACAGAAACAAAGAAAAAAAAATACAAAACCCCCAAATCCCCAACACCCACCCCACGCCCCCCCCAAAACAAGAAACCCTAAAAAGTCCCAACCCAAATGGGGAGGTGAGGGGGAAGTGCTTCAGTGTACATACTACCTGTCCTGAAATCAAAATAGAAGCATTAATTATATTTTTAAATCTGGATTGTCCTGCTTTTTTAGTGACATCTAACCCGTGATCCATGTGCAGCCTTATGCAGCACACTATTGGTCTGTAGTCAGTACTGTCTTCAGGACTGGGTTAACTCATGTTGGTTCTGCTTGTGTGTTTACATGTAACCTCCTAAATCCTTGAACTGGTTTTAATATGTCTCCCATTTCTCTGTTATATTTTAAAGCTTCCTTTGGAGTTCGTAGACTGATAGGAGTAACTGAAATAGAAAAAGGCTCCAGCTATGGTAACCAAGAATTCAAGAAAAAGGAATAACTGACAGCTGCAGTTCAGCACATATAACCAGACTATGGTATCCGATTAACTTCAGTTAAAAAACAACAACAAACACTTAGAAACTATCTTTTTCTTAATAACTGATGACTAATATTAATGAATAAAACTTGAGCCAAGAATGAAGAAGTTGGAGGCATCAACTGAAGAGAACACATCAACTTTCTGCCTGTTTAAGGATTACTGTAGTCAAACTATGAGAGAACATCTGGGGTGGGGTGGAAGAAGAAACTAATTTTTCTTGATTTGTTGCGGGACTTGGGGGTGGGGGAGAAAAGAGGGCATTGGCCGTGGCCACATGCATCTTCAGATGACTGGATACACTGGTTTCTGTCAAGAGCACTACACTCTCTTTTACAACGGGAGCCATTGATTGTTTCCTCTTGCTAAAGCCAACGTAATATTTGTTGATTTCCAACTCTTTTTATTAATAAGCCAGGAAAAAACAACCCTTCTTAAATTAGTTGACAGATGTTCATTGGGTTAGAGTAATTTTTGGAAAGGCTGTGTTGTCATGGCTGCAGATGAAGTCCTATTTGTATGTTACACTGATACTTTTTATTTTCAGGCAATGTCTTAAAACTTCTGTAATGCAAGAGAACGGATAGAGAAGTTTGGAAGCAGTGCGTTATTGATCAGCACATCCCATAGATCAGATCCACTAGTATTAAAACAGTATAAAATTCTCATCATATCTCCTGCTAACTGCTCAAGGCTGTTTAATTTCAGAATATTACTTTGGTCTTGAGTGTCCTTTGCCCTATTTCACATCATACAGGTATGATAATCTTAAATCTGTTTGGACTTATTTTGTTTTCTGAATTAATGCTGACTGTGGGATTTGGAGTTGTGCAAAGAAGGAAATTTATTCAATTGTCCTGACGTTTTCTCCTTTTATTTCTGTTCACATCTCTCATCACCAAAGTCCAGTTCAGCCAACCGCTCTCAGTAAACTGGGAGGCAGCAGCAGAAACCAGCACAATAGTTTTCAAAATGTCTTCTTTTACAAGAATTTGAAAAGGCAACACCTTTATCAATCAGATTTTGAATACTGGCATCTTGAACTTTTAATGAGAGTTTTGACATTGATTTAAATGGGGCCAGGATCTTACCCTGTGTGCTGTAATGATAGGGCGTGCTGCACTTTGTACTTGGTTGTGCTTTAGATGTTTATGTGAAGTATATTGCAAGGTGAGCTGTGCTGTTAAGCATTAGAAGGAGTATGGGGTCTCTTCAGGGATTTTAAATATCTTTAGTTTTGCTTGTTGACCTTTGTGTTTTTTTTTTTCACTGAAAATTAGAGATCAGAATCATAGCTGTACCTGTCTCTTTTGGTTTTGTTTTGTTTTCTTTCTTTCTTTTTTTCTTTTTTACAAACGCACATTCTGAGGTTTTTGTAGATTGCTGCTGTATGCAAAGCTGGAGAATTATTAGCAAATGAATGGGAACTACCTGTACATTCGAGTCTGAAGGCCACAATCTGCATTTGGCTACGCTCAGAAGTTGGTGAAATGGGTTGCAGATCTACAGCTGAGGGCAGAAGGTGACCCTCCGGGTCTGTATTTTTAACCCAGCTGCCACTAGAATATTTATCTCACTTTTGTAAAGAGCAGATCTTATCAAAGCACTGGTCGTTATTTTCATCTTTGCTCTAGGAACTAAGATAAGAGAGTAATAATTTACCTTCTTTTCGTATTTACTCTAACTGTTGGAATGTAACCTCCCACAGATTTTTCTGTTTTCAAACACTGGAAGAGCAATTTTGTAACTTAGAAAAATATTTTACTTGGGGTCATTAATCACTGTTCTGTCATGCACTTGATTTTTATTTGTGGTCTTTTCAACAAGAGGATTTGAAGGATGACCTACGTTTTCTGTCTCCTGTTAGATTCATCCTCACTGAATCATTGTACCCATAGCCCCAGTGTTAGTACGGCATCTTTGTCCCCTCAATAAATCTTCCCTAAGATAGGGGATGCAACACTGTTGTTAATGGTAACGGAATTTGGAATATGCTTTGGGAATTGGGGAGAACAGAGCCTAGCCATGACTCTGGTTTTCCTTGCTGGGTATTTTTGTACTCTGTCTTTAAATATGGTTCGACTTCCAAATGCTGATAAAGACAACTCTGTGGCTTTCCCCTGTTTTTTAACCAGAGGACTAAAAGCAGTGGGCTTTTCTTTTTTTTTTTTTTCTTTATTCTTTCTTTTTTTTTTTTCCTTAACTAATTCAGTAATGGATATAATTCTTGCTTCTTAGAAAGGTGTTACAAATGCTGTATACTTGCTTCCTGAAGATGATACTGAGCATATATAAATTGTACTGGCTTAGCAGAGTGAGGCTTGCAAAGCAGGCTGACCATTGACTATGTTTTATACTTAGATCTTGAGCAGTATATTAATGGGCATGACAAAAATTTCACAAAACAAATCCCCTCTTAATGCTGAGAAGAGGGGAGATGCTTAAAGGAGAAGGGAATTAATAGCCTTTCTCTTTATGGGATCCTTTTCTCCTCTTAGTGCATGTAACTCCCTATTAGGAATCATGGGATTAGTGCATGTACATCAAGGGGAGAATAATCAACTTTTCATATTTTCTTGTCATAACTTATTGGTCATGCTTTCTTTTTGAAAATATAATAAATACATCATCAGTTATGATTGCTCTTCTAAACAGACATATCGGTAACCATTTGGAAAACTGAAATATACAGCAATGCATAACACAGTACAAAACAACACAAATCTCTTCTCTTTGAATTTTATCTCCTCAAATAGGGGTTTTTATACACACGTGCGTGCACACGTACACAGAGTATGTATAAATCAAAATGACTGGAAATAGCTGAAGTTAATGTCACTAATGAAGATTAGCAGGTGGCTTGGATTGGAAAAGTGAGCATAGATTTTATATCTTATTTTCTTCTGGTTTAATAGAACATAGCTTGTATATTTGACTACCAAGCCCTTTAAGAGCAATAATAAACAAAAATATATCATGTTTTTCGTCTTTTGCTTTTCAACCATGCTAGGTTTAATAAACTTAAAGCTATAGGAGTGTTTTCTCTCTCCACCTTTCAAAACTTTCATTTACTGCTTGACTGTTTAGAGTAAATACCACATTCTCCAGTATGGACTTACAAGCTGACTGCCATGGAGTTCAGCATTGACTCTGAAGATGAATGGTTCTCAGACTAATATGGACAGATGCTATGCTCTTGGCCTTGGCAGCGCTCGTCGTTATCATGAAGAACAATGATGTTGCTCTCAAAGTGGGATTTGCAGTTCCAAGGTAGCATCATCTTGACCTGCGTCTAAGAACCTGGTGGGAGAGCTTGGAGACTGCTGATACTGTGGCACCTCTCAGTTAGGAAGGCACAAAAAGCTGATGCTGAAGAAGGATCAGATAACTGGTATGCAGAGGTCTTGGCTCGATAGGGATTACAGTTCTCTGTTGCTCATTGTGGGCTGAATGTGCTCGTGCAATTGACCTTGCGTTACTGAGCAAACTATCTGTCTCTGGCACAAAGAGCATGGGCAATGTTCCTTTGTTCTGCTTTAACTTATCTTGAAGGGCTCTACACTTAAATGCTGACCAATGAATATGACTACTACCTTTGTCCTAATTGCCTAGTATTCACAGAAAAAGTGAGGGTGTCTGCTCACTTCCACGTGATGCCACTTGTCTCTGTCTACTGATGTCTGTATATTTGCTTGCCTGTATTTTCTGCAGATGGTTCGGTTACAACCTCTTAGCTGGAATTTGGAGCTTTCCAGTTCAACCAATCCTATAGAAATCGTCTCATGTAGCTGGGGTTTTGTCCCCCTGCATTTTGGTGCTGGTTGGCACGCTCAGCAGATCTGAAGTGGCGTAGTTGTGTTAAGCGATACTGCAACTTTCCTGCTTCAGAGCAAAACTTTATTAGGGAAGAGGAGTCCTTCCCAGGCCTGCTCACATAGGCCATCACTACCTGGTAACATGTCCCTCTGGCATTAATGAAGCCAATAAAAGAGAGTTGGGACAAGGTCTTCACTAACAGTTGGAGTAACTATCAAGCAGGGGTCACCGTATGTCTGATAATTGCGAAAGGTACAGTTTTTGTCAGGGACTACCCCAAAATCTGTTTAAGAAATGTGGGGTTGGAGGCTTTTAATAATACTGAGTTTACACTGTGCAGAGTGTTTCAGATTGAAGACAGATAACATTTGCATATTTTGGCATCTTGGAGAAGTATGTATTAAGTAAGTCTAAGGCCAAGGTCGGGTAGACCTAGCCCAAGCATGTTTCATTCAGGTGCCGGAGGCCAATGCAGATAAAAGTGAAAAATCCATTCCTAGATTTCCTTTGAAAATCAGATGCAGCAGTGGTGCTCACAACCATATTCTGGATGCGTGTGTGCTTATGGCACTTGGTGTGAAGTTTCTGGTTCACAGCAGAGGATTACTACACAGTCTGGTTTATGCCTCTGGAAAGAAGCCCATGCCATAATGGTAATGCTGAATTTGACCCAGTTTGTCACAACTGCTCTCTTCCATGTTTCTGAACCTTTTGATTTGTAATGGGTGGCTCCGGGGCTGCCAGCGCTGAGTGAAGCCGGGATTTGAGGCAGGTAACAGTTGTGCTGAGAACTGCAAGGTGCATCGCTGAAGGGAGGAGGAACATCGCAAGGTGCGTCACTGGAAGGAGGAGGAACACCGACAGGTCCAGTGAAATTCTTGCCCTGACAAAACTGAGCGATTGCCAGGAGCTTTGCAAACCAGAGATAAGCGTGTATGTGGGCAGGCAAACTCTGACTCTAATATGAATGTGAAATCTCCCTGTGACAACTTGCAAGGTAACCCTTGCCATCTTGGGGTCAGAATTTGTTTTGAAGGGCTTATCTCCTTGTTACAAATGGCAACTCTTACTCTGCCACACTTCCCCCTATTTATCTTGAAGACTAGTTTATCTGATTGTCTCAGCAATCTCTGCATCAAGATCCTTGCGGGTTTGTTGTGGTTTTTTTACCTGCTGTGGTTTTGAGGGAAAGCTTTCTGGAAGTCCATGTTACAGGGTCTACAGCACGTTTGGTAGCCACCAGAAAATGTCATGAAAATATTTTGCGCTTTGGAATTGGGAAGACAATGGATTGGCATCTGTAAGCCAAATACATTGTGTTTCTTTTATCCTCGGCCTCTCAAGGTTTATGGAGAGCTGCCTGTATTTTTTAAAAATGTTATACCTGTTATTACAAGCCACTCTTCACTTTCTGAAATTTGGAAGAAAGTTAATTTGTGCACTTCCACTTTTGAGAGTAGCTGAGTATTGCTGATTGTCTATTTCTAAAAAGTTTTACATTAGCAGAAGCAGCATTTTATCTTGAGGAAGTGTATTTTAAAAATAGACACTCTAGCAGAAACTGGAATATAGTAGTACTTTTAAAATCTAAATTGGAAGTATTCTTTAGTGTGGGGGCTATCTCTACCGGTTTTCAGTCTTAGACAAGTTTTATTTTGTTTTGTATTTTGGGCAGGGTGTATTTTCAATGAAATTCCACCGATTTCATAGTCACACTAAAATCTAATTTGCGAAGGGAGGAAGAGTGGGCAGCAGAGGCTAATCAGGAATGAGTTTTTTCTTTCCCAAGGCATGAGCTGGTTCTATATACCTCCTTTGTTGCATGCACGTGCATCTGTGCGGAGAGCCAAGCTGTGCCCCTTCGTGTTATTTTGCTTCAGCTGTGTCAGAGCTGTACCTTGTGACAACTGAACGCTACTTGCCTGAACGCCAGCCGGGCAGTGTCAGCCGGCGTGCCGCTCACTCCTGAAGATCACCAGCAAGTACTGTAGCTTTAATGAAAACCTTCTCTCAGAAAACTCACCATCCTTAACCTGATGGATTTGTTAGAAACTTGTCATTTGGAGGGAAGTGTAAGCACCAGACGATCGTTATTAGCCAAATCTAACGAGTAATAAAACTGTATACAGGGTACACATTTACTGTGCATGTGTATATATTTTTGTACATTTTTACAGTTATTTCCTACACTCAATTTTATGACGTTCAGAGGAGATGTGTCTGAATCCGGTTGAAAACAAGAAGCTCTTAAGAAAACCCAACCCTGTCACCTACTGTAGTTTCTACTAAGAACTGTGCCCAAACAAATACGCAGATTTACAGTGCTATGCAAATATTACTTTGTAAGTTGTCTCTTAAATTTTGCTTAAGTAGTTCACGCTGTTTTTACTGGGCTTTCAGAAAAAGATTAACGCAAAAGACTCATCTTGTAAAATAAAATAGCTTTGGCTGTGTGAAACTACTGTATATTAGAATCTCATTCATGCTTTCAATTGCTTATTTTAACTGTATGTGATTTTGTACATAATATGCTGGCATAGAGGGGTTTTTAATTGTGCTTGAACGAAAAAGGGTGACTGCCCAGCATCGGCTTTTTTGCAGTGTTACTGAGTAAGTAGCCCATAATGTAACTGGGACGTCTGTACCCTTTTGCTATTTGCCACTCTGGTTTTTGTAACTAAACGTGCGCTAAGGGCTATTTTCTTTTTGCTTTGGTTGGTTGTATTTCCATTTAGGCTTTTTGGTCTCAATCCTGCAGATTGATCCATGCGAGGGCCACGTGTCTGCAGCAGTAATCTGGGTGCATCATTTTGTGGGGGCTGGGAGTAAAGAGCAACCTTAACCCTGCAACCACTCCCTGCGCTAAGCCAGTCGTTGGGAACTGTGGAGGGACGGTGCATTTCTGTAACATTTACAGAAGCAGTATGTAAAGTTTTGCGTGACTCCTCCAAATAATTGGGGGAGGGGGGAGAAGGAGGATGTTCCTTTCCTGAAGAATCCTCCAAAGTATACCCAAAGCTTTGTGATCTAAGAAGTTGAGACTCCAGCAGGGTAAGATGGCTGTATGGATAGCTTGCTGTAGATTAAACCAATTTTTCCAATCTGACATCTTTTAAGTTTCTGTTTTTCACTGGAAGATAAAGACCTTCCCCCTTCCTCAGCTGTACGCCAACATCATATGCTCACACCTGAAAGCAAACCGAGACCCACTGGAAGATCACTCGGCATTTTTGCTCCCTTCCCCATATTTTTACCAGAAGTTGCCCAACAGAAGTAGATCTCTACAGTTTCTACCTTTGGTATATCCCTGGCCTGCCTCTGTACCTGCGTGGTCCCCAAAGACAGCAGCTTTTCTTTGGGATATTTGTGCCTGTAACAAATGACGGGCATGTGGTAATATTGCGTTCCTCTCTCATCTTTTTGCTAGACTGCAGGCAGGCAACGAGTTCTTGGTTTCTCCTGTAGGTTTTTCCTTCCCTCATCCTTTGCTCCTTTGAATATTGCAGGTTGTGCTGAGCTGCCTTAAAATGACAGATCAGTTGCACCGTGTGTCACTGTACAGGCAGACCTCTCTGTGGAGAGGATGGGCTCTGTCTGATTCTAAGAGAACACAAGGAGAAGCTTATTTTTTGTTCCTTTTCTAGTTTGCACAAATACAGCTTTTCTTATCTCTGTACCTCCATTGAATCTCCTCAGATCCATAATTCATTTTTAAAGGCTGATGACTTTGATCTGGAATTTTTAATGCTGTGCTCCAGGACTATTTATTTTTTTCAGCTTTAAGGTAAAAAATAGGGGTTGAAGTTTTTATCAGTACAGCACAATAAATAATTCATTTGATTAAGATGGGATGATCCTTAGTTACACACGTGCAAAAGCCAAGCCATGAAAAGCAGAGCCCCAGCTGATGGCAGAGCTCTGTTCCTTCATGTCTGGTGTCTTGCCATGCGCTGCAGGAGAGACATTACCACTGTTAATTCTTGTCCCCAGAGGTACCCATCTTCTCTTATTGCCTATCTACCTGCCCTTCTGCCAGTCCTCTTTCCTGAGCTGCTTTCTCTTGTAGACCAGCCAGTGTCAGAGGTGACAACTACATGTACTGGAGAAACAGGAGCAGTCGGGCAGTGGGGTGTATGGACAAGGGGATGTTACTGGGGCTGCATGTCACCACAGTGTTTGATGGGCAGCATGGTGTAAGGTGGCTGTGGAAATGGAAGAAAACGTTTGCTACTGGAGTTGAAGGCACAGGGGCCGTTGCTGGGTGGTTTGCTTCTGTATTAAGCAGTCCACATCACAGTGACCTTTAGGTTGTGGGAGTTTCTTACACATCCTCTCTAAATTGCAGACACGGTAGGAACTTGACTCATGGTGGCATTTTCTGGGTGTAGCTCTTCTAGATTCCTTAATCCCACTTATTCCATTCTTTTTCTTCCAGTGCTGCTTTAATATTTTGGGGATAACAGCCTGGAATTCCATAAAAGCAATGCCGTGTTGTCAACACCAGACACAATCAGCTGTGGCATTAGGAGTGAGTTTGTGTTTCAGAGGCACTGCGCTCCTTACTGCAGTTGCGTTGGGCAGAGGGCTTTCTGGGGCGAGGAACAGGCCAGTGCATTTTCTACGTACTTCTAAAATCTGTTCCCCAGAGGCTTGACAGACTGAGTGCACCTATGAAACAAAACTTTATGTAAGTATCACAGATTTTTATGAGTAGATCTAAGCTTAATAACTGTGATAAGGGCTAATGAAATACTCTTCTGGATTTTGCCACCCTATGGATTCACATCCATGAACCTATTTTATATATGTGTCTGTGTGTCAGAGTCCGATACACTGACTGGGTTCTTTTAGACATCCCACATGTGGAGGGTGTAGTGTTTAATATCAAACATACTTATTTGAAGATAGTTGCTGTTACATGGGATTTCTGATTTAGCAGTGTGATACAAATTATACTGAAAACACAACATGATACACATGTAAGTTACACTTAGCAAAATACAGCAACTGCAACACACAGTTCAAGCACAATGACAACGTGATCTCCATTAGCAGTCTCTGTGATGTGCTCACCGTCACGATGCTGGGCATCCCCAGTCGCCGGTAAGGAATAGACAGGTTGAAGCCAGCTCAAGCCCATTGCTGTCTTTGAAATTCTTTTGTTGGTTATCTCAAGTTTTTATACTCCACGTAGGGCTGAGCTACGTATTCATTCCGCCTACACTGGTCTGCCTGACTTGGGGAGATGTTTACACCACCAGCTGACCACTCAACTGTTGATAGCTGTTAATGTGAAACAAAGGCCGCCCTGCGGTCCCCCCTTGGGGTTGAGCTAAAGTCAGCCCTGCTTTGCAGTGGCTGTGGT
This sequence comes from Ibidorhyncha struthersii, assembly GCA_013398815.1. NCBI lineage: Eukaryota > Metazoa > Chordata > Aves > Charadriiformes > Charadriidae > Ibidorhyncha > Ibidorhyncha struthersii. The sequence continues at coordinate 742,382 of VZSZ01008659.1, forward strand.
CAGTCACACCCTGCGTTATTCCCTGCGCTTCGCGGGCCCGTCGCCCTCGCCCATCTCCACTGAGCCTTCGTCCCTTCTAGGGGTTTATTGGTCAGCTGATGTAATATCATATATGCTATTGGCATATCGTGCGATACATGGTATGAGATCAATATATTGTATGATAGACAGATACATCCCCTATGATGCCAACATCATTACGTTCCTGCTGTGATAAAGGTACGTGCCAAAGGGGCAGACTGCGGTGGGCTACACGGTGAGCCGGCGGGGCCTGAGCTGTGCCGCCTGAGGTGGCACGGCTGGAGCAGGCATTCCTGCTCGCCGCTGGAAAGGCAAATTCTGTTGCTTCCCAGGCCGTTTGCTAGGAAGCAGGCTACCAAAAAGCAGACACCACCTTGCCACGTGCGTGAAGTGCCTCTGCACGGACGCAGGCGCGTAACCAACAGGGTGTAACGGGCAGGGACCGATCGCACAGAATGTGGTAAATGGCACCGTTGACTCTGCTGGCAGGTTGTTTTGCTCTTCTTCACTGTGACCTGTGATGTGAACTGCCTTTTTTTTTTTCATCTTGCTGATGTAGGGCAACTTATGCACAAGTTGAATTCAGCAGTGGCCTACTTGTCTTGTGACATCTCATTTATTTGCTTGTCCAGTGATGACACAAGCAGCTATGTGCTAGCGGTTGCTCGATTTATGAGGAAAATCAGCGGAAGGGAGAAACTAGGCAGGGTTTAACAACATGTATAAATCTCCTCTCACCTTAGCTGCAATGAAATACACACTCTACAAGTATCTTCAGGAAAATGCTGTTTCTTGTATGCTTTCCATTAGCCCAAAGCTCCTTGTCAAAAGCAGAGAAGTGCTACGGTTTCCTTTTTTCCCATCTTTTAATTCAGCTGTAGCGAAGTTATATAGTCAAGATATGAGGGCTGGAAGCTGCATCTTTTAATTGTAGACCTCTACCATGCAGATACACGGGAAGAAGGCTGCTGCTTCTTTTGGAGCATCTTTCTTATGAGGAAAGGCTGAGGGACTTGGGTCTTTTTAGTCTAGAGAAAAGAAGACTGAGGGGGATCTTATCAATGCTTATAAATACTTAAAGGGTGGGTGCCAGGAGAATGGAAACGGTCTTTTTTCAGTGGTGCCCAGTGATAGGACAAGAGATAACGGGCACAAACTTGAGCATAGAAAGTTCCATCTTAACATGAGGAGGGATTTCTTTACTTTGAGGGTGGCAGAGCACTGGCACAGGCTGCCCAGAGAGGTTGTGGAGTCTCCCACTCTGGAGACATTCAAACCCCGCCTGGACGCCGTCCTGTGCAACTTGCTGTAGGTGACCCTGCTCTGGCGGGGGGGGTTGGACTAGATGATCTCCAGAAGTCCCTTCCAACCCTGACCATTCTGTGATTCTTCCAGTCCATGGGGAGAAAAGCTGTCACAGCAGTGGTTGGGGCTCTCCTGGCATTCGTGTTTCCCCCTTCCCTCACACCAGGGACGTGTGAGCCCTTTCGTGGTGGTTTTCAGAAAGGAGAACAACGCTGCGCCTTATTCCATCTGGCCAAAGCTCTCCACTTTGTCATCCAGCCAGGCAGGACTTGTGGAGCAGAATATGGTCTCTGCAGCTTGTTTGGCCATCAAACGTTTCCATTTACATGGTGACATTTAAGATGATGACTTTATTTGAGTTAAATCCTGTTCAGACCATTGCGGTGACTGGGCTGTGTATAATTGTCTCCTTACGGATCAGCAGCCAGAAAATAGCCCCATACAGCTTCTACACCTACTCTCACCTCTTTGTAGGCGAGAGAGGACAGGAGGTGAAGGACCGCAGACCTCACAGCCACCCTCTTCTGCGCTTTGCCTCTACAGCAAAGCCGGTTTGGAGGTTGCAGAAGTGGGGTCTGCCGAGCTGCTCTCCTGAGGCTTCCCGGGGGAAAATCCTTCCCATGGCAGCTACTTCTCTTCACAGGACACTTGCAGAGGTCGTGTTTGAGCAAACGAGGCCAACTCGTTTTACACACAAGTGGGCTTTCTTCCATTTCTGGAAGGCGTTACTTAAAGCAATTGCACAAAAATGAGGCATAAGGAAAATGCAGTCGATGCTGAGCGGACAGACTGAGCTCTCCCTCTTCCTTAGGTCTTTTTCCCTGTTTCGCTACTTTCTTCCTCCCACGTTATCCCCAGCGCGTAATCATGTAATTCCCATCATTTACAAAGCTTTATTCCAAATCTCTGGTATTTCAAAGGTCTATATTAACTTTTTCTTTCCTTTTTTCTTTTTTTTAAGAAGTTGAAAGTTTTCTGTGCAGAGCATTTATTTGGGTTATAACAGCAGAATCTGCCTCCTCTGCAGTACGGAGGGATGGGGAAGCATTGCTTGCTGTCTCTGCCAGCAGGTAGGTTCAGAGCAAGACTCGCTAACTGAACATGATAAAAAAAATTTGCCTGGAAAATCCCATATCTGATGAATGGCTTACTAAAGGATGGAAAACACCTTCTCCAACTGCTGAGAAATGCTTCCGTGAAACGGCTTTTGAATATTGTGCAGCTGTGAGGTGCGGACAAGACACAGCCACGTGCTGCGGAGTGGAACCCTGTATTTTAGGGGAGGGAAACGTGCTCAGACCAGGGTTAGTTCCCTGTCGGATGGGAACAAAGCAATAACATCCCCTCCACTACCTCTGGCCCAGAACCACAGCGAGATGGGAAACCTGCAAACTTGTTATTTCCTGAGACTATGCACTCTTTTGCTGGCAACCGTACAAGAAGGCAGTTGGCCTATCTAAATTAAGTACCGCACATAATGGAACATAAATTNCAGAGGGATCTCTCAGTGAAGCAACCTCTGGAGCTAATATTAAGTCTGGGAATTTCACAGGCACTAACAGGATTAGGCACATGACTTCCTTTTCAGCCTGATGGGAGTCAAGTGTTTAATTCCCTTGGGCTTCTCTGAGATTTCAGCACGGATTCAGAAGCGGCACCCAAACCGTCAGCACACCCAGATTTGCCTCTCTGGCTGTCCCCCAGGCAAGGAGAGATTTGCTAACCCCCTCATCAGAAGGGTAAATGGCCTTTCCGAGGAAGAGTGCTTGGTGGCCAACCTGGGACAAAACAGTACTCGCTCCCACTCCAGATTTAAAACAAGAAAATGAGGAAACCTGTTCTCATTTACCAACTCATTTGGCAGTGGGGGTTCAAGCTGAGTCTTACTCAGCTCCAGTTTGATGCTTAGGGGAAGGTTCACATGCCTTTCTGTCTTCAGGCACAGCTGAAAAAGACTGACGTAGGGTGTTAAAAGTAGTGAACGCTTGTTTGCAGTGCTGCTACGTGACTCTGGATCTAAGTAGCACCATCTGTTAGAAATATTTACTGCCTTATTATTTGGGGGGCAGCAGTGGTCAGAGCAGGAATCGATGAGAGATCTCATTGTCCTTTCTCACCTGGCAGTGATATCTATTGTTTTACCACTGCCTTAATAGCTTTACCGAGAGCACCAATGTCTAATAGGATCAAACCCTGAAATAGAAATCTGCGGCGGAATAAGCCTGTGCTGCCTGAATGTCTTTGTGATCTCAAAACTTAAGGTACTGTTGTGTCTTTGGTTGCTTAGTCCTTCTCCCTGAAACCACATATACGCTGAAATTAAGAGGTGGCAACCGTCAGTTTAACCCTCTGTGAGGTGTAATTTTATTAAGGTAATTAGGGTATCGGGTCTTTTCTTCAAAAGTGAAGGCTAGTGCCTTCTAGTGGTGTAAGAAAAAAAGTCTCCTCCTAATGGGACTCACTCCTGTGAACACTTCAGATACCAAAAGCCACTCTCCATCCCTGCTCCCGCGCATGAAAACATCTGATGTCTTCATAACGACATTCCAGCGCACGTGTTAAAGCTCTCCTCTCTCTGTCCAAACTCAAGATGATGAGTTTGATTATACCTGTCGTGTCACTGCAGAATGCAGTTCTACTGATCCAGAGTAGGGAAAAAATAAAGTGGAGGATTCTTACCTGCATATTTACTTCTAGGCTTCTTATGATGGCTTTCTGGGCCTCTTCTTCAGACTTCATTATTCTTGTAGTATTTCCATTTTGCCATCCAGGGAGGACCTGCCTAAGGTAAGCTTGCAAGGGAATCTCATTTGTAATTAATACTGCATTTTAATTTAATAACTAATAGCTTTTGACGTGCTAATTTTGGAATGAGCTTTCCCTTGATGAATTCAGTGAAGAGTATTTAAATAACAGTGTAACTCACTTTAAGGTTCCCTCCTTCCCTCTTCCCATCAATTTTTAATTATACCTTGGACGTGTGAGCTCTTCCCCAGGCTGCTGTGATGGACAAAGAGAGACCGTTATTACCTAGAAAATCAAATTAGAAATGTTATGGCCTAGCTCTTACCAACTTCACCCCTACTCTTCAGAGCTACTCCTAAGCAGGAGGATAAATGAAGTGGGTAACAACCCACAGCTACTCTGTTACAATATGTTTTTGCAAAAACTGTAATTAGTTGGTAAAGGTTTATTTTGTTCATGTTTCCTTTAATGTGTTTTCTAAAGTGACTTCTAGAAATAACCGTGCATCCATGCATCTATGTTTCTAATACTGTATAAGTTGAAAATGAATAGAGTCATGAATATATGTTGGAGGAAAAGGTTGTCTTTTGTCCGGTCTGTACAGTCCCCAGCTGAGGGTGTACGGGTGCATGGACCGCAGCGTAGAGCCATTAAAACAACTTAAGCAACAGTGATTTACCTCCTGAGATGTGAACAGGGAGCTCTCTGACTGTGACGCGGGTTAAATAAATCACGGTTTCTCTGAGCCTTCATGACGGGTCATGACAGGTTGCTCATATCTGGCAATGCAGTCACCTCGCTAATGGTGATACCGAAGCTCCTGTACTCGAGCTGGGAATGGGAACATCCCGTGATGGTGTCTTACCTCCCCCTTTTGCAAAGTACGGTCAGTGTTCAAATACTTATCTTTTGCACTTCTAACTCCGTCTCTCAGGAAAGTATAACTTTGCAGATAAATAAGAAATAAGCTGTTTTCTTCTAAGGTCTTCAGTCTCAAGAGGAAGTTCAAAACCACTTTGGGGTGTGACTGCCGTGGGACTCTGCCTTGGACTCTTCTCCCACTCATACTCTTGGCATAAATGAGAAGGAAACCCCTCATAGCAGCCTTCTCTCTCTTGAGCTAGGATACTCGCTTTCAGTTTTCATGCAGCAATAACTGATTATCTCGCAAGAGAAAAAGGGGGCTGCGAAGGGAGCAGGTTCCGAGGTGGGCGATACAGAGCAGTACCACCCATGAAATGCTGGAGAGCATGCTGGATGCTATTGGTTTGGATCTCACCATTTAAGACCAGCTAATTAGCCTTAGTGCCTCCCTGCTGGCCATGAAATTGTTCCCGTTTTGCAGCTTGAGTCCAGGAGCGACATCCTGAAAATACTCCAGAGCTACAAGATCTCCTGGGCTCTGAGGGCCTTCATCTGTCTGCTGGCACCTGACCTTGGTTCTGCCCCTGCTGGAAGTGTGCTGGTTGAAAAGTTGGTTGGATTTCAGCAGAGCTGTAAATGGCTCTACGATCACTCTAGTATTGCTGGTTAGTTTCTAAATAAGTTTGAGTGACTCAGGAAATGGATATAAATGACCTGCTAGGGGAGAAGAAAAGGAGGCAAGTGGTGGCTCAGCTGCAAACATGACCAGGTTGAATTCCTCTGGTCTTCAGGATTAGGTTGGAGTAAGAGCTGTGATACCTACTTTTTGCTCTTATTTTGTTCCTGTGATAGAGGGGGAGAAAGCACCGTTGTTTGCACCATTTGACACCTAACATTATCATCCTAATAATGATGTTCATACTTTCATACTCAAAGTTCATGCTCAAAATGTCATACTTTGAACTTACTTTTCTTTACCAGGATGGGTAAGTGTACTTGTAACATACTCAGCATTTGATCTGTGAGTTCAAATGCCTTTCTCCTCATGCCTGCAAGGTGAAACAGCCTCTGATAACTCAAACATGCTGCCTTTATGTACCATCTTCCCTGGATGAGTAGGATTTTTGAGAGCTATTCAAAGGAAGCGGTTTGGGAGAGGAGGAAAGTCTGTCTTGAGGAGTGCTAGAGAGGCATTGTGAGGAGAGGAGGTTTCTTTGAGTCCCAGAAGACGAAGGCTGATGACGAAAAGATTCTGAAGGTTATGTTGGAGAAATAGCATGCTACTGATCCTTCCTTCCAGGCTAGGTAGCATCTCCCCCTCCTTGCTCCAGCTGCTCAGCCCTGGCTTGCTGGCCAGTTTTTCTATAAACTGCTTCCTTAAACGATTTCTCTTTTCTTTCCTCTCCGCTTCTTCAGGCTGTCAGCTTTTCCTGACCCTTCTTGAAGGTCTTCGATCCCACGTTTCAACCTTGTCCCTCTGTTTTGTCTTGGTGGGCATTTAGGGGTTTCAGAGCAAGGACACATGCAGCTCTTCAGCAAAGTTGCTATAATTTCCGCTGCAGTTCCCATATTTTCATAACTCTGGTGATGGGGGGCAGTTCATGCAACATGGCATTTTCTGCTGTAGAAACACAGACAGACATCTGTGGATGGATGAAAATATGCTTGAATAGAGCTGGTATGGAAATGGGTTCCCCATACCAGTTTTGTTGCTATGAAATAAATCTGAGCCAATGATTCTTTCCCAGTGATGTGAAATAAAAAGCCAACATTCTGATTATCATGTGTAATTAATGATTTGTGGCTGACATACTAATTTAAAAAGACAAGGTGGGTTTTTTTAGTGTTCATTTTGAAGAAGAATTCACTTTACAATATTGTAAAAGGATTTCCAGAATGTCAAAATCTTAACAATTTTCTTCTGTGTTTCTGCAGGTGGCCGTGAATTTGTGAAATTAGGTTATTCTATTCCACCTTCTAATGGGAGGTGTTCCTGCCCATGGCAGGGAGGTTGGAACTAGATGACCTTTAAGGTCCCTTCCAACCTAAACCATTCTGTGATTCTATGATTCAAACCAGAATTTCCTGTAGAAAACTCATACAGTTAAAAAAAAAAATCACAGAATCACAGAATAGTCAGGGTTGGAAGGGACCTCTGGAGATCATCTAGTCCACCCCCCCCGCCAGAGCAGGGTCACCTACAACAGGTTGCACAGGACAGCGTCCAGGCGGGTTTTGAATGTCTCCAGTGTGGGCGACTCCACAACCTCTCTGGGCAGCCTGTTCCAGTGCTCCACCACCCTCAAAGTAAAGAAGTTCCTCCTCATGTTAAGATGGAACTTCCTATGTTCAAGCTTGTGCCCATTACCCCTCGTCTTATCAATGGGCACCACTGAAAAAAGACTGCTCCCTTCCCCCTGGCATCCTCCCTTCAAGTATTTGAAAGCATTAACAAGATCCCCCCTCATCAACTGAATGTATGCAGAAGTGTTTTATTGGTTATGACCCAGAGATGACAAAAAGTTTAGTATGCCTCCAGCGTTTGTTTTGGCTTGCTTTCACGTACAAATTCATTAACTATAGAGTGAATCCACCGTATTTTTCTCTTGTAGTACAATAAGGTGAAAAGCCATTGCTAAGCTGATATCAAACAGTATCAATAAATTCTGGTGTCAATGTTAGGATCACCTTAAAATCTCAAAGTCTAGGCAAAGAAATGAAAGTACATACAGTGTAGAGGAATTAATTCAATTAATTATTTAATGGGGCAAACACATTGTGTTTCATTCTTACAGTAGTTTTGATTTACAGGAATGATCTGAAAATACATCTAAAAATGATGTCTGTTGACACAGTTTTGTCCCTATGTGCCACGGCGCTGTTCACTGCCGGGCCACAAGCTGGCGGCACTAGACTATGCCGTTTGGTGTCACTTTTGTGACTGCTGTCCACAGACTGAAATGAAAACATCAACCATACACCTGCTTCTATATCTGACTCCTCAAGTTAGTCTTCCTTTGGGATGTTTCCTTTAGTACTTTTATAAAATTTAGTTACAGTTAATAAGTAGATTTATCAATCCCAAACACTGGACAGAGTGAATTAGAAGAGCAACTGCAGGCCATCTTCCTGGAAGTCCATGAACTTCAATAGCCATTTCTCCCAAAATATTAATTACTGAATCTATCAGAGGAAAAACCAAGAAATCCCTACAAGCAAGGACTTCTGTTCTAACCTGATCATTAGGAAAAGGTCTTTGAACTTTTTCCATAGGTAGAAGTTGATGCTCATCTTTAAGAAGGAGGCTTTCTATAGAGATTCCTTCTGAATTTTTCTTTCCAAACCTTGCTACTGTCCAGATAATGACAAGCCTGGACATTCAAATATTCATTCTGCCTATGCAGTTTCTCTTTTGTGGCCATTTTCTGGCCACATAGGATTTGAACTTCTGGTAAAATTCCAGATATGTAATTTGGCAAAATACCAGCTTTCTCCTACCATTTCACCCAGAACTGTTCGCCCGCCTACAGGCTCTGTTTTAAGTAGTGGTGACAATATGTCAAACTCAGGGTATTGTTTCCTTAATATCTCTGGCATAATCCTGCGCTAAGCCATCTCAGGGAAACCAACCCAACCTGTTAAAAGACTGCTTGTTGTAAAAACAAGAGTTGGGCACACTGTAACTGGTACTAATTTTTGTGCCTATATTGAAAAGCTCTGGAAAAACATCTTCAAGATCCTCCATGCAATTGAAAGTTGGCATGGTGATGATCTAAACGATTTAGGTATTGTACTGTGTCTGGCTGGAACGGAGTTAATTTTTTTCCTAGCGGCTCATATAGCACTGTGTTTTGAATTTGTGGCTAAAATGGTGTTGCTAACACACTGAAGTTTTGGCTGTTGCTGAACAAAGCTCGCACAGCGTCAGGCCTTTCTCTTTTTCCCCACTTTTCTCCTCCAGCGAGTAGGTTGGGGTGGGCAAGAGACTGGGAGGGGACGGAGCTGGGACAGCTGACGCCAGCTGGCCAAAGGGCTTTTCCATACCATATAATGCCATAACGTCACGCTCAGCAGGAAAAACTGGGATACAGGCAGAAGAAGGGAGATTTTTGGCTTCCAAGGTGGCTGCTGTTCAGAGACCGGCTGGGCATTGGCCTGCTGATGGGAGGTGATGGGTGATTTCTTTTGCTTCGCTTACTGTCCCTTTCCTTCACCTATTAAACTGTCTTTGCCTCAACCCATGTGTTTTCTCACTTTTATTCTTCCTCTTTTGTCCCCCTGTGCTGCTGGGGATGGCGGGGTGAGCGAGCAGCTGTGTGGCTGCTGGCCAGGGTCAACCCACCACGTGAACCAGAAAGAAATGTTATAGTATGGTCCGATGTAGAGAATAAAGATACGCTTTTTCATGAAATATCTTTATTTGGAGGTCATCAAATGGGAGCAGTGGGATACGTGGATTAGGGGGAACAAGGAATTTTACGCTCATGACTGTTACTGCTAGCAAATCCTGGGATCCTGGCACCTACCGTGATACTCCTGGGCAGCCCTTATCTTAAAGGCTGTCAGGCAGCCAGCCAAAACTGGAGAGAGGGAATCAAATCACACTTTGGACACTGCTGTGTTTGTCTTTATCCTGATCAAAACCGGGCATAGGAATTGTATTTTCCTCCTACCACACTCTTGCCTGCTGGGGATCGTTTCCCTTCCTCACCACAATTCTCCTTCGGTCTTCTTTTCTCTCTGCCTCCCCAAAATAGGGCAGTTGATACCATCTTCAAACTCAGCAGGAAGATTTTCAAGCATGGATTTCCCCCTGTAATGGACTTCCCATCAAAACAAGGCAACGGGGGATACAATTTTAGTTCTTTCCTTCCTTTTTCCTGCTCCTTAAATATTTGAAAGAATTTCACCAAGGGTTGTCCCAGTAGGGACCTGAAGACTGACATCATATTTGGGGATTTAGTGTTATAACAATGAGCCAGGGTTTAATTAACCTTCTAGCCCTTTGGGAGACCCGAGACAGAGGAGCCAGTTCCTCACAAAACCACTGCTGCTTCTCTTGCAGTTATTGAGCTCATTAATCTCTCTGATATTGTACTTAGGACTACAGCTATATTTTATTTTGGTCAAGTTAAAGTGCTAAATATTTTACAGAGATAATGAAATCCCTTGTCCTGCCTTGCACAGAATATCATTTAAACAAACCAGTAACAGAAGAGCTGAGGGGAAAAAGAAAGAAATGGAAATTCAGGAGCAGAAAAGGGTGTGGGATACGTTGACTTCCTCTGTTGCCTGGCACCTGTGCCATGTGGCTTTGTGCTTCCAAATATATGGAATATGATAGAAGGGGACAATGAGAAATTTAACCCTTTAATTGTTTACATTTACCATTGTACAATATACGCACACGGCACATCTGAAACCAGTTTCTTTCTCTGAAACAATCCCCACCTTTCAAGTCAGACTTCATTCCTCCTCCAGGAGGGAGAGTTCCCAAAAGCCACAGAAACTGCCCATGAAACTAGCCCAACCCAAAACGAGCCATGTAACGCGATCCATGTTATACCGACGGGATTGCCTGATGGCAGTGACTACTGGGTGTATAAATCTTTAAGTCATCAGTAAGAACGAACGTTACAGCAGAACATTAACAACTGTGCAAAATTTTGATGGAGAAAATTTTGAATTCTCTACGATAAAATCATATTTCTCCATGATAATCCATCCTATTGCAGAGAGAAGTTGTGAAATGAGGGGAAAGTGACCCGGCTGCAAGATCGGCATGCATATACAAAGTAAAAGTCAGAAGAATAAACATCAGCTATTGCTATTACAACAGGAAATGAAGTACAGCAAAACAAAGTTAGCACAAAGAGCAGAGTCTGCCTTTTCAAAAGTAATGAGTGAGTCTGTAGGCCTTGTTTTGGGAGAGAGAGAGTCTATTATTTTTTTCCAAGGTGGTTTATCCTGCTAGTGTGTTCTCATGCACCCAGAGCCCTGTTCCTGTGAACATCCACCTAAGGCAGCCGACGGCGCGGGCTGCAGCCCCTGTTCGGCCAGCACGCCTCCTGGGCCTTTGCGCAGAAGCCAGACTTGAGTAGGGAGGAAAGGAAGGGCTGGTGCGCACTTCTGCCACACCAACCTGAAATTCGGATGAAACCGAGGTGCACTCAGGCTTGGAAACCAGAAAACTCTTCTTGGTCTAGTAACACACACGCAGGCTTTTCATACGGTCATACAGACGCCTCCTAGGTTGATCGGCTCCTTTACACTGCACCTCAAAGCCAAGATCCATGCCAGTGGCAACCAACTTGGGCATTGAGCTACTGCAACGATACTGCTGATACTTAGGAGAAGCACTTGCACAAGCTCTGGCCGGCTATAAACTACCTCAAGTTCAGCTCCTCCTCTCTCACTGATTCATTATTTAAAGTGCAGGTATAATTCTGCTATGCTAACGTGACTAGGGAAAAGTTTCAGGCACCTGATACCCAGCAAAGTGAAATGGTGAAGAGGATTTGCTAATTGCTGTGCTAAGGAAAATGCTTTGTACGCGTGAATGTAATTTTACCTTGCCAAGTATGTAAAGTTGAAAAATTGGAGAGAACCGTCACATCACGAAGGCCTGGTGTCCATAATAGGATCGGGTTTTGTGGATACAAAATTAATGTTCACTTAGGACCTGTATGATTTCCAGTAGAGACAGACAGTGTTTTAGACATTTTTTTAATATAAAGCAAAGAGGAAAAGGAAAATTCTAATTGCAACTCCAGTGATCCTTTTCCCCAAAAGGAAAATTTCATCATTTCAAAAGGCAAGGTAAAAGCACAATGTTGTCAAACTCCCAATTTCCAAATGCTTTAATTTTTCTGTGTACTTTGTTACAAAAGATCTACTTTTTCCATCAGAGACCAGTCAACCAATACATTTTCACCTTTGTTTTTTTTTTGTGCAATTAAACACCCAAGAACACAGTGAAAAGTTGTTTTCTTTAGTCTTCTAAATCTTGACTATGTGTTTGTGTCTCTTTTATCTCCCTTTTTTTTTTTTGGCGAGGGTGGAAGAAGGTACAGGAATAAACCACAAGTGCAGGTGACTTTGCTTCACTTGACATCAGAAACTGCTAGCAAGGCTAAGACAGGTTGACAGGTTTTCTTGTTTAATGGAAAAAGCTATACTGCAACTACAAAAACTAGAGAGAGGAGATTGAATATATATGAAATTCTGTGGCAATTAAAACTTTAATCCCAAAGGACTATTGACCTTAGCTCTAATCTCTGAGAAAAGGGGACAAGCGCTCTACACTGAGGGGAGGTTGTTGGAAGAGATTCTTGCTTATCTGACCTGGGTTTGCCTGTTTTCCTACCTGCGTTGTTTAGGACTGTGCAGGGTGGACTATATGACAGAAGCATTAAATGAGTTGCTTTGGAGCCTACTGGAAGGAATTTATAATTTTTTCCACATGCATGTAACGGTGGTTTTCCTTTCTGTTTTAGTAAATCGCATTTTTGTCACATACTTATTACTGATACTGTAAAATGATATATGTGCTATTATTTTTTTAAACACAATTGTGCCATGATACATATTGACTCTCACAGCTCAAAAAAAAAAAAAAAAAAGTAATGAAAAAAATGTTAGCGTCCAGCTGCTCACCTTAACTTGAAAACCAGATATAATATTTTATCATGCTATGTAGGATTCTTAAAGTTTTGGCCTTGTAAAAAGTTTTCTATTTAACTGTGCCAAGGAAACAAGTTTTGTTATAACTAAGGCAAAAGAGAAGTTCTGAGCAAATACTGATGAAAATATTCAAGGAATTGGAAACAACCATTAATCCCCAGCACAAAACAGTAGAGATAAAACTGGGGATATTCACTTGCATTACGTGACGAAACATATTACAAGGATGCTGTAATTATTTTTGCAATAACATTATAGGCCCAGGAAAGAGGGCTATGGTTTTACTGAAACAAACTGACTTCTGGAAATGCTTGGACAGAACACCCAAACCACCTCAGCACAACATCGCTGTGCAATAAACAGTTATGATTAACACACAGATATTTATAGACCTACCTTAGATTACATTTGGTTTTACACATGTATGCAGTTTTTCTTTTTTTACCCTTTATGGTTGGCTACTCTGAGTATGCTTTTCTGTATTTTAATTACTTCTACTTCAGATAGTAAAGTCTAAATCCTCTTAGGATTCTTGATTCTGAAGAAATTGCACATGACCAAGGTGAACAGCAAATTTATTAAAAACAAAATAGGATGTCAGTCGAGTAAAACAAGGACCAATTTTATTAGTACTGAAGCCTAATATAAGCCAATTAGGCCCCACAAAAGTATAATAGCGTATTATTTATATGCTTTTTAAAAGCTACAGTATAAATCCTTAAACGTTAAGGACCACATTCACCGACATACTCCAACCGCTCTGCAGTGCTCTGGAACTGAAACATACTTATGACTGTGCCTCCTTTGTAAGACCCAGTTTTGCACTTGCATCTCTTTCGCCTCCACTTACTCACCTGCCCATGCTACGTGCTTTGTTCTGTTCCCTATAATCCTCCCTCTGAGTTCCCACTCTGTACACAGGAGCCCTTTCTTCTGCAGTTTCCATGCTCCAAGAATGCAACTAGAGAATTATAAGGCCAGACAGCTGTTGCTTTATTCACGATGATCTGTAAAGCAAACCTTCAAGATGGCTTGCAACAAAACTGCTTAAAGTATCTGAGGCCAGTGGAAAATATGATCCCTAATGCACTTACTCCCATTGAACCAGCTGAGCTGTCAACTTTAACAGCCATAGGAATGACCTATGCTCTGAAGCATGTGCTACAGTCCTTTGAGTACGTTCCTTTTCCCGACCTGGGCAGAGAAAAGAAAGAGTAGCTCTCCGTGCTACCAAACGCGATTATCTGGAGGTGGTGAGCAGAGGCTTTAAATCGCCTTGTGAAAACCGGCAACGCCTCTGCCACGCAAAATCCAGTTTCTCCTAGGCCCAGAGCCACCAACGCCACCTCTTTGCCCTCGGGCGCAGGGACAGCCCAGCCACGGCCCAGCCTGGCAGGCCCCCCCTCCCTGCCCCCCTCCGGCAGCCTTACAGGCCTCGGGCCGCTGCCCACGAAGCCCACCGGAGCCTTACACAAGTCCTGGCGCAAAGTTAAATAAAAATTCACGTCGTTCACGCCGAGGGTCAGCCAACGGGGCTGACTTGAGGGGCTCTTTTCCCACAGCCGCCTCAGCGGCAGCCTCCCGCCCACCGCCCCGGGGCTCCCTCAGGGCACGGCCTCCCCCTGCCCGGCCCAGCCCGGCCCGGCCGCGGGGGCGAGGGCGAGGGCAGGCCGGCCGGGAAGGGCCAGGTAACCCTCCCCTCCGGCCACCTGTACCTTCGGGCACGGCAGGCCGGACCTAACGACTACCCCCCGCGAAAGGCTGCCCCAAACCCGGACCAGAGCGCCTCAGCGGCCGCCTCTCCCCTACCCCGACGCGGGAGGGAGACACGGCAGAAGTAGTGCTGCCCTCC
>VZSZ01008659.1:764075-804418 GCA_013398815.1 Ibidorhyncha struthersii
ATACCCAACAACTATAACAAAATCCTTGAAGCAGTTCTCAGGCTTTTGGGCAGGCCTTTGGGGTTTGCTGTAAGTTTGAATTCCAGGGTTAGTTGTGTTTTTGGAATGTTTTATTCAAAATTCATAAATTCAGTCAGATAGCAGCAAAAATTCCTGTAGTGATGTGGTTTGGGTTTGGTTGGGTGTTTTTGTGTTCTTTTTTGTTTTTTTTTTAAATATATATATTTTGGAAAGTACATCATGGATGCAGCAACTACTAATGCTTCAGAGGCATATATACAGAAGAGAATGAGATTATGCTTAAGGTCTCTTGAGTGAGAAGAACCTTGCTTGCCACCACTCCAAAACTAGAGTGATCTTTCAGGGTTTTTTTGTTCTGTTGTTTGGGAAGGGTGTGCTCTTACTGTCTACTGACTGTGAGATGGTCCTCTCCCTCCCCACAGTCCAGTAGCAAGCAGTTTCACAATTGAATGTGTGTCTTGCCATTCTCATGGTTGTTACAAGTCTTTACTACTAACTAATCTTGATGTTTGTCCTATGTCAGTGCTGTGCTAGTGTTGCCTGCTGATAACTTCATTTTTAATGTTCTTGACTTGGGTAGTTCAAACATGCTGATTACAGGGTCTAGTTGACCCGGACCTGAGATGTTACAGTCCTTTGGGTGTTTGTAATATGTGGTAGCAATGTTTGGTCTGTGTTCAAAAGATAGCCGATGTATTTTGCATTGAAGGTTTGTTCTTCCTTCTAATCCTAGAGGATTGTCTTGCCTTGATTATAAAACACATTTTATGTGTATTTTATATGCCCTCAAAACCAATGCAGGAGGAAAAATTGACTGGTTTTAGAGCAAATATACCTTTCTTAAGCTGATAATACAATGTGGTTGTCTGTAATAGCAGGATGCTTAAACATCATTTAGTGGTTCCTATGTATTCTGGAATAATCCTTTTTACTCAAGATGCTGAATTCTGAAACTTTTTTGTGGCATACGTTGAATTTTTAGGTGTAATATAGAAAGAGCACTTTGTTATGCTGTGGAGGTAAAATACGTAGTTCTTTCAGTCAGGCTCCAGGCTTCATAGGGTATCATTTTGATGTGGTCGTCGTGCTGTTGCTGAATCAGTAAGCCATATTTCCCTTTCTATGGGAAGTAATGAGTTGTAAATCAATAGACTGTTCTCCATGGCCTCGCTCATAGAGATGTTGTAACTTGGTATAAGACAGCATTAACAATATGACTAACACTTGCTTTGGTAGTCATTTTAGACATTCGTTCATAGTCTTAAATAAGATTTGGTATGGTACACTTAATACAGACAGAACAGGATGAAGGTGAAGAGTCAAGAATAAAGTGCTTGTTTAGTAGCTCTCTGAAGGCTTAAGGCTAAAGCACTATTAGTAGAGTGGGTTTGGTTTTTTTTTTTGTTTGTTTGTTTTTTTTTTAACTATTCCAGGAAATTGTATCACTGCATAATCGCTATTTTGGTCAGACGTTAGAAGATCTGGTTTTGCTAATTCTGGCACCTAATCAGACTCTTTAATTTATTTTTTAATTATTATTGTGCAGTGATAGAATTATGCTAGTGGACAGTAATCAAAATAATATATATGAGAAAATTGGGAAAAGGTGAGTGGACTAGAACAGGGTTTCCAAGCCAAATTAAAGTGTGCTGAGCTACTGTGGAGGTAATTCCTGGCTGTGTGCCAGGAGATGGGATTGCGTGGTGGGGCAGAGAAGAAAGGATGTCAGGTACTTCTCCAGGCTTAGCTGCCTGTTCCACAGGAAGGTAAGAAGAAAATCTGAAAATCTGTTCAGGTTGGGCTATGCAATGGCAGATGATTATAAAAAGGAAACAAGTGGAAAACTACTGGGAAATAGCAGAATTGCCTATATGCCTGTTAAAATCTTATTTGGAGAATGTAGCTCTTCAGGGGCAAGAGTAGTGTCTCCATAGGAGGAAATAAAAGACTTTTTAGAATCAAATTGCATTTTCTGGTAGAAGAGAATTCAGTCAGCCAAAGGTGAGGCAGTAAGGAGGAAGTACAGGGAAGGGAGCAGTAGCCGTGATAACTCAGGGCAACATGCAGATGAGAGATTTAATAAGTGATACCATTAAACTAGTATGGGCGAGCTCATTCTCCCAGACTTAGAGAGTGCACATGACATAACAGATTTTAGAACTATGATCAAATGCAGTGGCAAATATGTTTTTGACCTTAGTCCTTTCTCATCTGGACGTGTTTGCCAGACATCAAACGCCATGCCTTCTGTTTAAGTATCATGAAAGACTATTTGGGCACTATGCATTGGTTATTATGGTCAACTGGTCAGTTTGGATTCAAACATGTCTGACAAAGTACCCTGTTCCAGAGTTTACCATCTCTTTGCTCAAAGATGCTGGTAGCCATCGGAAATAGGAATAACTTGCTTTAAGCCTGTCTTTTCCTTGTCATGTCCTCCCTGTACCCAAAGGAAAAGAACAGAATTTAAGAAATTATATTCATAGGCTACTGATAATATATTTTTTTTGTATGTTGAACCCTACATTTTGTTCCATCTTGTGTATAAGTAGCTATTCCAATGGTGTTGCATTTAATGCAGTTGTTTAAAGCCCAAGTGACTAAAGCCTGACCGCAGATCTGTGTGTCGGTGTAGGGCCTGCACCATGCTAACAGACCCGATGTTTCTGAAGGCAGCAAGAACAGCGTGGTGGCAGAGAGCTGCTTCGTATTAACAGCAGCCCCAGAATAATGGGGAGAGAGGAATAAAACCCAGTAAAGCATGGAACGTGTGCTAATGCTAATTTTCTCATGGTAGGCCCAGCTACAGAAGGGATGTGAACCACTGTCTAACAAGTCTTCTGGTTTGTGAAGGCTAAATTCTTGAGGTTTTTAAAATATACTTTGTTTAGCTAATGGCTCTGGCTAAGGAGTTGCTTGTTTAGTTTTTAGAGTTGGACCAGCTATATGGATGATACTCTATTTGGTATATGGATTATGTAGCTATGTGGAAAATCGTAACAGAAGTTCTAACAGTATATGTATTATGTGCCTTGTTCAGGTGTCATATTAGGTCGTGAGAGCATGTGATTTAAAAAAGTCTAGTTCAGTGCTAGTAGACTCCAGCTTCCACATAGCAGACAAAATTGCATCTTTTTATTGAAAAAACAAACCATTAATAGTATGTCTTATTAATCTCTCTTCTATAACTTGCATGTGATAATAGATTAATGCTTTTCACTTTTAGGTGCTGGAGATCAGAATTTATTTACTTCCTTATATCCTACACTTTCTCAGCAGCTTCCTAGAGAACCCATGGAATGGAGGAGGTAAACTTACATTTTATTCAGTATTTTATTAGTGTGTGTTTTTCGACTTGGTAAAGTCTCTATTTGTTGTGCTCTGAGAAGCTCTTGCCATAAATTGAGTTGAATATAACAACTGACTTGAGGAAAGGAGAACTTAGATAATGAAGCTAAATTTTGTTCAGAATGATCATTTCCACTCAGCCATATTGAACTTCATGTAAAGAAAAATTATAGTAATGCTGTGTTTCTCTTTTTGGTTTTGTGGTTTGTGGGTTTGTCTTGGTGCATGCTTTGATGTGCTTTGGCAGCCATGTTCTGAAAGTGACATGGTTTCTTCTTAATGAGAATATAGGTAGAATTTATGTGGAATTAGATGCACTTTCGTGCAAGAAGTTTGGTGTGGCACACTGTTTTCTGATTGGGAAAAAATTTGGGGAATTTTCTTGTTTGGAATTTTCTACTTTTACAGGTCCTAGAGATACAGAAAATCTTTTAATGAAAGCTGAAAAGCTTCAAGCTCCTGTTCTTGCAAAAAGAAGCATCTATCTCATTTCAAGTGATACCAAATTTAACTAACTTTATGCAAAGTGCAGTAAGCATAGTTTGTGAGTTTCCAGTACCATAGTATTTCAGTTTATTCCTCTTCCCCAAAATACACGTTCAGTTTTGTATTCTGCTATGTATGTCTCTTTCACTGATTCAATTTTTTAAACTTTGCAGGTCTTATGGCCGTGCTCCGAAGATGATTCATCTAGAATCTAACTTTGTTCAGTTTAAAGAGGAGCTACTGCCCAAAGAGGGGAATAAGGCTCTCTTGACTTTTCCCTTTCTTCATATTTATTGGACAGAATGTTGTGTGAGTATTAGGAAAACATCATGAAAAACTGACTACTCAGATTTAAAAATGAAATTGTTTTGACTTTCTGCTTCTGTTCTCTGGTGTTTTTCATTTGCTTTTCCTGCTTATTTGAACAATTAAGTCTTCATTGCATAAGCTTGCATACTCAATATTATTGGAAACAAAACTTAGTCAGCCTGAGTATTTTCTACCATAAGCAGTATTTCTTTGTAGTGTTGCTTGACACTAAGAGGACAGGCTTTTGAATAATCTGTTTTCAGTACTTTGTCACAAAAAAAAACCGGGATCTGAGCGTGTTACTGCATTAGCACAGCACACTTGCTTCATAATACAGAAACATGGCCAGAGTATTTCAGTTATGATCTATTCATGAGGTTAAATCTTAAGATACATATTTTTTTCTTTAGTTCATCTTCTGTATGTGTCAGGTATTAGTACATATCAGCAATCTAAACTGGGCAAGATTTGGAATGTCTTGATCCTGTTTATCTACAGTTCACTGCTTTTTGGTTGGCCTTTGTCAGAAATTAATTATCCAGTTGAAGGACAAAGGTGACATCTGATCTGTGACCAATCAAAAAGTATCCATAAACAGCCTTAAGAGTTTTCTGAAGTGATCTGTGTAAAACCAAGCCAGAGGCCAAAAAAGTGCCAAACAACACTTCTGTGTGTTTTTGATTTCTATAAAAAGGCTTTTGAACATGTTAAGATTTGAGCAGTGTTAGAAGGCACAAATATTACACTTCTGTTACTATGTGAGAATAAAACAATTCAGCTTTGTAATTTCAAAGATGTTTTTGTTGTAAAGTTCAAAAATGTGTAAAATAAGAGTTTAAATTATGTTTAAAAATCTTAATTTCAGTAATCTAAAGAATGATAATATACCAAATGCTAAGATATATTTGCTGTTAACCAAAATCCTCGAAATAAGTTAAATTCAAAGACCAACACTTTGCTATACTTTACCTCTGATTTTTTTTCAGTAAGTGAACTTATTGTTGCTAGTTCTGTTTGATACGTCTTTGTATTTGTCTTCTGTTGGAACAAAATTTGCCTTCTGAAATTGTTCAGAATGTCTGTTTGATTTGATGATTCACCACTTCTCATCCCAGGACACGGAAGTGTACAAAACTACAGTCAAAGATGACATCACCAAGTGGCAGAATGTTCTCAGAGCTCACAACTCAGTGGACTGGCTAATTGTGGTCGTGGAGAGTGATGCCAAGAAAAAGAACAAAACAAATATCCTTCCCCGAACCTCTATAGTAGATAAAATAAGAAATGACTTCTGTAACAAACAGAGTGACAGGTAAGCACTCTTTTACTTGCAAACGTTTTAACCTTTTGACTAGCGTGCTGATTTAAAAACTCAACCCTATGTAACAGGTTCCTTGCTCATTTAAGGACTTTCTTTGATGTCCAGCATTCAGACCGATGGGACCATAAGACCTATGATTTGAAGAAGGCTGACACAGCAATAAAGGGAAAAGTTTATTTTCAGTTCTTCCTGGATTTGTGGTGGCTTTGAAATGTGTTTCAAAAAGCTTTCAAGTATCTCCTCCCTGGCTAGGAGAGGTTTAAGGGGAACAGTGTGGTAATAATCAGTTTTTAGAACTTCAGGGGTTTTTGTTTGCTTAGGTGCTTTTAAAAATGTTACCAAAATTACAGGTAGTGGGAGTGAGGTGAGAGGGGAATATGAAGCCAACAGGGCTTATTTTTTACATTGTACTTTCTGGCTTCCACTTAGGCACCTTTCTGCTATGAGGTAATTGACTTAAAGCCAGTTTCTTTAGACGTTTTTATTCTAAGGAAAATAATAATGAATATATGAAACTGTTCCTGTTTTCATTAAAGTCAGCAAAATACACAAATCTTAATTTGGAACCAATTTTAATAGATACTGTCTTCCTTATGCTGCAACATTGCACTGAATCTATTACATATGTTACACTTTTTTCTTTTAAGCTTAAGAGTTAACTTTAAACGGGAGATTTTCCCCCTAAGAATGAGTGACAGGATAAACATTTGAAGTTGAAAAGAGTAGATGGAAGCACTCATTGTACCTTGGTGTGAGCTGACGGTGACGGGCAGGTCAGCATGTTATAACACGCTGTACACTGGCAGCACTTTCTTGGTACCTGGATGGTGTTTGGTGTATTACAGGATTATTTGGGCAAATAGTTTGAACAACTGCAATTTAGTTCAGATAGTCGGAACAACTCCAATTCAGTTTGCTTTTGGTTTCTAACTGATTGATTGGCTTAGTTTAATCATTTTGCCATAGGATAAGATGACTTTTCTAACCAGAAGTGCTGTTTTACTTAGGTGAGAGATTTCCTGCCTGTAGAGATACTGGTAGTTTTTTGAATGTTACTAAATTGTGATAGAAAAACTAAAGAAAGAAAATGCTCTAAAAAAGGCAGATTTGTTTGTGAATTAATGGGATCTGTTTATTTATGTATTTATTTTCTGATAAAAGTGGAAGTTTTAGCACATAGGATGTGTAAAAAAAAAAAATAAAAATTGTACTGTAAGAATATATCATGGAAGATTATTTTAAGTGACTTAGCAAAGGCTGACTGTATGTGATCTAATGGATCTTGATTTGTATCTTGCATAATCCTTGCCAGAAGTAACTATAATTACCGTTCTGCTGATTTGTATTGCTAAGCAGACTTCTTTTTTTCTTGGATAGCTACAGCATTACTTATGTTTAAGTAATTGGAATAACATATCCGTTATTTGCTTCAAAAAAAGTAAAGCTTTATAGTACTCATTTTGTGGAAAACATTTAACTCTTCTCATAAACTATATCACAGACTTAAATGTACATGGAAGAGTTTTTAAAAAGCCACCCAAAACCAAGCAAACAAATGAAAAAAACCAACTCAACAAAACCCCAACATACAAGCCCCCCAACAAACAAACATAACCCTCAACCTTGCTTTTTTCTTCTGATTAGCGTTGAATGAAAACATAAATTTTGTTCACTCTGAATTGGTCAAGTATGCACAGTATTCAACTGTGCATTTATATGCGAATTTTATGTTTACCTCCCCAAAAATAATTTTTATCAATCTCTTTACAGATGTGTGGTACTTTCTGACCCTTTGAAAGACTCTTCCCGTTCTCAGGAATCTTGGAATGCCTTCCTGACCAAACTCAGGACGTTACTTCTCATGTCTTTTACCAAAAACTTAGGCAAGTTTGAAGATGACATGAGGACTTTGAGAGAGAAAAGGACTGAGCCAGGGTGGAGCTTCTGCGAGTATTTCATGGTTCAGGTAAGAATTTCTTTTTGTTGAAGAAAGAACTTGTTCTAATAATGACTTGTTGTTGTAGTTGGCTTTCTGGTACTCATTCTTTGAGGGTTGGGGCAGGAAATATGAAGACTGGTATAAAAGCAGCATTTTTAGATCTTGTTTACAGCAGGTTTGTGTTACATTGTAATACAGTGGTATTACAGAAGCAGAATCTTTTCAGGTTTGTCAAAGTTTCATGAACCTGAAGCAAACAAATTGCATCTAGAAAGTGTTTTAGTAGTTGCTCTTGAATTTTGGGTGAATGTCCCATTACTGTGCCTGTGCAAAGACACTCAAACTTGTAACTGGTATTTAATATGAAGGTTGCTATGCTTTCTTTGTTTAGATTATTGTCAGTACATATGGAGATGATTTTTAGAAAAGTGTCTGTTTTGAAGTAATCCATATAGAGAGTGCCTTGAATTCCATTTTTTAGTATTTCTAAATATGTCTTTGTTTTAGCTGGTGTAGAGAAAAAGCAAAAAACTCTTGTTTGCTAGAATTAAAGGTTTTGATTCCTTTGGAATTTTCTGGTCCTTGTACAGTGCTGTTCTCCACACCAATTCCATCTCATCTTCATGTCTCCTTTGACTTCACATGCTACCTCTTGCATGTGATATATCTAATTTTCAGACTTTTTCTACTCACCACTTTGGCTCTCTTCTCTGTGTACAACTGAACCTTTATTGATACTGCAGTTGGTGCCTTCACAGCGTAAACAGAGGGACAAAAATTTATTGCTATTATGGGAGATGAGTTTTCAGCAAACTTTTTTTTTTTTTTGGAACTCAAACTTTTAATAGATGTATGAACAATATCTTGTAGTGAATCAGGATTTGGATAAACAACAGAATTTACTGACACAGCTGTATGACTTTGTCTTCTTTTGTGAATCTCCCTGTGTTAGAAAGAAATGGCACATCTGCTACAATGTAGTTTTTCCTGTATGTGTGAATACTGGAAGGGAAAGAATGTTGAAAAAAGTAGTTCCTGGAGCTCTATGTATGGATGGGGGCAGGCTGTAATACCAGACATGACTAATATCAATAATGTGCTCCTTTTATTGCTTGTGTGTCAAAAGGAAGAACTGGCCTTCGTCTTTGAGATGCTGCAGCAATTTGAGGATGCGCTAGTGCAGTATGATGAACTGGATGCCTTGTTTTCTCAATATGTTGTCAACTTTGGGGCTGGTGGTAAGTGTCTTTAAAATGTTAAATAAATGTTAAGTGTATTAATGTTCTTCCCTATGCTTCCACTAAACAACCCAGTGCTTTGGCTAACGTGTGTACCTGGCAGAAAAAGATGGTACGTTGCAGTGAAGTTGTACTAGGCAGTTTGTGCTCTTGTTTTATGCTGTATGCAAGCTCAGTGCACATCAGTTACAGCCTATTAAAGTTTTGTTTTTCATCTGAGGCTTGGAAGCAATTTTTAGTGAAAACCTGTGTTTTGCTTTTACTTGATGATCGTTACAAACAGAGCCCTGAAACTCTATAATTACCTAAATATGGATCTGGCTAGGATACAGTTGCTGTTTTCACAGCTCACTGCTAAGTTATTCAATAAAGAGCTTCCTGGAGAAATGCATTCAGTTTTGTCTCAAATTACATGAGACATTTGGTAATCACTACAAAACTGAATAGAAATAGATGCTTAATCTGCACTACAGAAGATTTAACTTTCTCTTCAAGCAAAATTACTGTGCAAGAAGTATCAAATAACTTTAAACTGTTTTAATGAGCTAAAGTGTATGTTGTTATATAACAGTTTTAATCAGGTACGTGTTATGAATCTGGTTAAAAATATAGTGCAGGGGTAATTGCAGTGAAATATATTTGTCCTAACTGAACCCGATGCTGTACCTGATAGTGAGGGCACATCTATTGATGATGGCTGAGTAACAAATATTGAAGCAGATAAAGCTTGTTCGTTTTGAACTTCAGGTAGGCTTAATTGCTAAGAAATACATTACAAACTGATTGCCACTATACTAATAACAAATATGCAATTAAGACAAAACGCCCATGGGGTTTGAATATTCTGAAATTCAGTTATCTGCTTAGCTGTGGAAGTTCTGCTGTTTTTTTGTTTTGTTTTTGAAGTTAAGACATTAAGTCATTTATCCATATGATAAACTTCAGAAAGAATAAGCCATCTCACAGCCTCTGGAGAGAGGAAAAAGAGGCTTTGATAGAAAGCAGTGATTGATGCTTGGATATTAACTTTATTTACTTAGATGGTGCAAACTGGCTGACATTTTTTTGCCAGCCAGTGAGGAGCTGGAATGGTTTAATTCTCCGAAAACCAATAGACATGGAGAAGAGAGAACTAATTCAAAATCAAGAAGCGACTCTACTGGACTTGCGTAGTTACCTATTTTCTCGCCAGTGCACGTTATTAATCTTCCTGCAGAGGCCGTGGGAGGTTTCCCAGCGAGCATTGGAGCTTCTTCACAACTGTGTGCAAGAACTCAAGCTATTAGAAGTGAGTCAGTGTAATATATTCCATTATGTGAATGATTTTATCCAATGATGACCTAACAAGATTTTTGAAGTTTAGATGTTGGTGACCAGAATACAGTAAGCACTGGCTATGAGTTATCAAAATGATGCTGTAATAACAGATTGTAACAGTGTTACAGTTGAATGTTTCATCACGAGGATGTCTTTGGAAAGAAATTTGGAGACATCACATCCGAAAACCAAACCTCTATTTAGTTAAAGTATTCTAGTCTTCACCTGGAAAGTTAACTTCTTAAGCTGGTAGGTAACTTATCTGCTTCTTTCCTGGATTTATTACCAGTCTGTTGAACTGTAGTTCCTATCATTTAAATCTATAACAGTGTTGTATTGAAAATAAGGCAGAGTGGTTAATATGCTGATATGCAGGCTAGTAGTCTGTACCAAAAAGCAGTTTTGAACTAGAAACAGTATCTACAGTAGGGCTTCTTAGTGCCTTGCAAGTTGGATGCTGCTTTGATCGCGTTTTGTGGTTCTTACTTTGTGATTTCTTTTGGTGCCCAGTAGTGCTCTTCTGTGTTATGCATGCGTCTCTCGCTATCTCTTTCAATGACAGAAGAAAGAGATAAAAACAAGTGACAGTGCTCAAAGCTTTTTGTCATGTTACATGCCTCCATGTACATGCTTTACCCCTCCTTCTTCCATACTTTAGTTTCTGCTGGTGGTATTTAATCTTTTAAAGAGGCTTTATCAGGGATTTTGTACACTGATCATCCTCCGTGTATGACCATGGATGTCTATGAATTGAAATACTACTTTAAGAAGAGTGTAGTGTGCAAGGGAATATTTCTGGATTTCACCTGGTGACTCATCCATGTCCTTAATCCTGTGGGTGTCTGGTTCTCTGTAGTTTTATCTGTGCTATTATAACAGTAGCTGCTAACTTTTGCCTGTCTGACATTGTGGTAGTAAGTTCCATCTGTTCATCTGCATTTAGAAACAGAAAATCTACTTCAGATGCATTCCTGACACCTTTCTGTATTCTAAAACTAACATGTAAATCCCACAGATAGTATGTTTCATGTGTGTGTTTTGTGGTTGTTTTTTTTCTTTCCAAAATAAATACATGCTGCCTTCTAAATCTCTGAACGTGCTTCCTGCAGTTCCCCTTTTGCTCCACCCCAAGTCTGTCCTGTGCCTCCAATGTCTGGAGCTCTTCTCTGCACTGTCTCTTATTTCTGCTGTTTCTGTCTTGATGTGGTGATCCGAACTGAATGCAGGTGTTCAGGCTGTGAGATAGTACCGCTTATTTATCCCTGTTGTGATCCTTTTTCTTAATACAGGCAGACCTCTTAATACAGGTCCTTTTTCTTAATACAGGCTTGACACATCTGAACACATAGCAGAAATCTAAACTACTCTGTTCTGATGATCTTTCTCTTCCTGAAAATTCCTTCAGAATTCAGATTTTTTCAAATGCATTGTGCTTGCATGTTGAACTTTCCTATCGCATTAGTCAATTACCTAGTTTATTATGGGTTTCAAGACTTTGTTAGTCTTTTTAAAAGGAATATTTTTGCGTTGTTTATGAACAGGATTTTGAGACACCATTGTTGTGATTATATTCCAGATCTTTAGTTCTTGAAATGTCCTAGTATCAAACTCTCCTGTCTCTCTATCACGTCATGACTGATAATCCTATCTTGGTGCTTCTCCTTTTTTTTTTTTTTTGTTTGTTTTAAATTTCATTCTTTAATTAGTTGTCCATGACGGATGTCTTGTCCTTTGATTAACAAGCTTATTGTTGTGAAGGAAACTTAGACTAATTTCTTTTCTTCTGTTTTTTTAATCTACTTCTTAGTGTACTTTTAGTTTCAGTCTCAGTTAAATCTGATGTCTCCTTAGGAAAGTAGTAGTATATTTACAGAAATTTTTCCTAACTCTGCTTTCCTTAGGCTTAGTTTCAAAATTTTTTGAATTTTTCCAAGTACTAGTAGCTATTAGTTCTCTGTTCCTTCTCTTTCATCTTGGTGACTGTATCAAATCTAGTTAATATAATCACTGTTTAGTTGCTTAGCTGTCCTTGTTTCGTGAACTAATATATATAAATTATTCAGAGTTGGCCTGTTTTTTGTGTATTCTTAGCGTAAGCTCTTCCAAGAGCCTCTGCTACATTGTATCACGAAAAGTATTTTCCTGAAGTACTTTCTCATCTGACTAATGTTTATTTCCCAGTTAATTTTATCTGTTGATCTTCAGGTCTCTGTGCCTCCTGGAGCTTTGGACTGTTGGGTATTTTTGAGTTGTTTGGAAGTCTTACAAAGAATAGAAGGCTGCTGTGATAGGGCTCAAATAGATGCAAATGTTTCCCACACAGTTGGCTTATGGAGCTATGCCACTGAGAAGGTGAGTAAATGATGTGTTGCAGTTGTGGTATTACGGTTTTGAAGTAGACCATTTGTTTCTGTGGTACAGATTTTGCACTTTTTATTGTGGAATTTAATATGGGGTTCGATATATTGTCTTGAGTCTAGTCTAGATGAGACATCCAGGTTTATATCTACTTTTCCACTGTCAGATGAGGCCTGGGAATAACTTTGTCTGTGTGTGTTTTCCTCCCTGCCGCTAGTTTGATAACAACTGACTAATTAAACTCCAGAATGAACTCAGTCCATGTTGACTGAGAGAAGGATCATGAATTTCAGTTATAGCAGGAGAAGCTGCTCAGATTACCATTATAAACAGAGATTACAGCAAAGTGTTCACATAGTTCATTATTTTTTTGGTATTGTAGTAATAGAGCCATAACTTCACTGAAGGTCTTACCCTTGGTGGCTTGTGAAAGAGGCAAATAAATAATAATTTTTCAGTTACTGTGCCTTACCATAAAGTAAATAATGTAAAGTGGCCTTTTCAGTTTGGTTAAGCCCCTTCCCTAATTACATGAATGCCTTTTCAAGTTCTGATTACTCCATTTCTATGAAAGAGTTGGTGTCTAAGGTTGCTACTGCTTTCCACTGTTGAAAAACAGTTTGGAAAGATGACAAACTCCAGAAACAACTGAAATGGCGTACTGTGATCTTTGTGGATGTTTTTGAAGACCAACGTCAGCTCATCCTCTTGTTTGCATAGACTGTGGAATATTTTCTACTTATTTTAATCATAGTTTGTTCATATTTCAGTAGACCTAGGAATTCTCTAACTGACCCTAGGAGATCCTCATCTTACTACAAAAGCATAGAGACAATATCACCTTGACGAGTTACTGTGAAAAAAAAAAAAAAAGTGGTGGTGAGATCAGAATAAAGGAAAAAAAGAATTGTTTGAAGTGGTGATGGGTGCATCAGGTTCTTCCCATGTTCCTTACATGTTTCTATGGAAGATATGTACCTGAGTTGGAAATGTCCCTCCCATTCATAACCCTTCTAACACAAAGGGTAAAGGGAAAAATTGTAGGATAATGAGTAGCAGTAAGGTGGAACAGACTGAATGAAAGAAACTTTAGCAACTAGTGACAAAATTAAAAGGAATTAAAAAAAAAAAAAAGGTAATGGCCATCCCCATTTTATATGGTGTGCAGTAGTATGACAAGCTGACACCTTTTTTCTTTTGCGGGCTTACCTTGATAGTTGATTGAGTTATTCTAAATGAATTAACCAAATTACCAACAGAACTGAACTTCTTTAAGACAGCGTCCTCTGCTGACTTCTGGGTTTCAAGCATACCAGCTGCTGTCTAGAAGGGGTTTTATGGTAGTTGTGTGGCACTGTTTTAACACTGTTAGCTGTGCTAATCGTCTCTTTTTCATGAAAGTTTTCACCTGAATACAATACTTTGGGTGAATTTGCAAGCTTGTCTTATCAGTGTACTGGAGACTGCCTGCATTTCTTCATTATATAGTTTTGAAAAATACAGACACAGTTATTAGAAATGATCTTTGGTGATAACTGCCAAACATCTCAAGCTTTGTTCATGTTTATATGGAAAACCAGAAGGATTTATTCTGATCAGGTGTTATGCATGTAGGGGCATGTGTGTCTATGCATGTGTTCTGATGTTATTTGAGTCCGTAACTTATATGCAATTAATTTCTACTGAGAGTATAACAGCTACTTTTGAAAGGTTCTCTACTTTCTTCCCATGAAGCAACTTTAATGCAGATCTTGTAAGCAGTATAATATGACAGCAGTGGAAATGTTTTGTAGGGATGATGTGCTAGAATAAAAGGAGTTTTATATTGATTTTATAGCCTGTTGAAAGCAAGCATCTGGTTTCTCTTATAGTTAAAATCTCTGGGTTATCTGTGTGGACTTGTGTCAGAGAAGGGACCCAATTCAGAAGACCTTAACAGAACTGTCGACCTGTTAGCAGGGTTGGGAGCAGAACGCCCTGAAACAGGTATTACCCGGAATGTATGCATTCTATCTAGTAACTGACATTGTCTTAAATACATAGCATAAAAATACATCAATAATAATAATTTCCAAGTATCCCTACATATGTATCTAAACGTTGATAGAACTCTATTATCTCTTATGAGTTCTTCTAATGTGTGTCTAGTACTTCAAATTATCAATGCATCTCCTTACTGTTGCAAGCATAAGTTTGTCCATTAATACTCCATTTATCAGCATTTCGGTAAATAGTCTTGAACAGTACTGTGTTTTAGTACAGTTTTTACTACTTTCAGACAAGTATTAAAATAAAATCATTTGGAAAAGAAATGGAGCATTCTTGATCTGATACAAATAGATAACCTGCAACTGGAGCTACAAAGTGATATTATTTGAGTTGAAGTGATATTATTTGAGTGGCTGAACAATCAAATTTATTTACTGCTTGTGGATTTTATTACTCACAAGATATTTCTGAAGGGGAAGAAGCTTTCAGATGTTAAACATGCTAGAACAATTAGTATCTGTGAAGCATTAGCTGACAGGCTGATGCTTCACTTGCTCTTGCAGGTATGATGATGTATAATTCTTAATTCGGTGCTATGGTGCCTGTTGTATTTATTTAAAATGGGGGCTTTTTTCTCCTAGAAATACTGATACATATTTGGTCTGGCAAAAACTTTTAAATTGAGCAAGCTACTTAAGAAAAAAACTTGGTAATTTGGTCTTGCTAACAATTTTCCTTTGAAGTACGTTGTTTAAAGTAGTAAAATGTCTTTAAATTACAGTATACTTCTGTCATGCTGATTTATAAATACAGCAGTGGGGAGTTGTGAGAATATTACTCTTGGCACAATATGGTATTTAAGTACAATTGTGTGTGTTTCTAGATTGAATAAATGTTACGAAATACTGTGTGGAGAAGTTAGTACAGTTACCATATTGTTGCTTGCCCTGCTACCCTGAACATCACTCACGTGCATGCACACACAGAAAGCTGTGAAACAGCCTTTCTTGATCTTATTGTAGAGCCTGGGGAAGAAACTCATGATCTGTCTCTGAGTGTTAGTGACATTTCCCACATAAAATTAGTTTTAAGTTTTCTCTCCACTTTCTACTGAAGGAAAAAAGCGGGTGAGTGTTATTAAAATAGGAATGTATTTGTAAGTGACACCTCTTGTTCTGCTTTTTTCTAAAGCAAATGCATCACAGAGCCCTTATAAGAAACTTAAAGAGGCCTTATCATCTGTAGAAGCTTTTGAAAAACACTACTTAGTAAGTATGAGTGTTGATTATTTATAATAGTTTTGCGTGTTTACGTTATAGATTGAATAGGGCCAAAACTTCCAAACCTTAGAAGATAACATTGAGAATGTAAATCTGTATTTTGTTATCAAAGGTTATTGCTTACACACTGAACACAACAAGACTGATTCATTTTACCACTGGAACCCTGTATGGATCCAAGTTTCAAATATTTGGATTAACTTTAGTAGTTATAGCTATGAGTTAGAGGTTACTATCTTTAAGTACGTATACTGAGTTACTAAAGCCAATGTCATGGTTATCATATTCTGCTGTCCCGAGTTCAGAATTAATTGAATCTTCCCCGTAAGAATATTGATGTGTGAATTCAGCTTCCTTTTGAATGGTTCAGACTTGCATCTTGCAACGGGTTTTGCATGGTTTAAGTTATACTGTTGAATTTTCTTATATAAAGTGGGGGACATCTGTGGATAATAGGGCTGCAGCTGGTGTAGGTTGAAACATTAGAATTTGTGTTGTGCATCAATATGCATGTTTATTTCCTGATGGCTCCCTTATTGAGAAGCCATTGTAATGATCTTCTGTTGTTTGTTTTTTTTTTTTTTTTTTTTTTTTTTTTTTATAAAAGATTGTTCAATAAAACAAAAAACCTGACTGTCATATGAGTGTGTTTGGTTTTGGGGGGTTTAGTTTGGGGTGGTTTTGTGTTTTGTTGTTTTGGTTTTTTTTTTCTTAAACAAATTTCCTCTGAAAATTCTTATATTTGCAGTGCTGCTGTTAAAGTTATCTGGGGAAAAGTTGGAGGAAAACTGAGCAAGTTTTTTTTGTAAAAATAAGTACCACGTAGTTTTCAGATTAAAAAGTTTTATTGAAAGAAAAAGTCTCAAAAGATTTTGTCTGAAGAGACCGGGTTTCATTTTTATATTTCATACCATTATAAGACTAGTTGTATAGCTGGACCAAAACTAAAATCTTCAGCTGCTAACTGCTCTGGCATATTCAGTTCCAACTTGCACCTGAAGATGTCTGCTAAATTCAGCAGTATCATCCTAAATTTAAGAAACTAAGTGCGATCTGCAGAGTTTGCCAAGGAAAGAATTGCCATTCCTGTTTGTATTTCTGACTGCACTTTTATGCAACAGAGATTCAGATATCAGATACACTGTAAAATATTGTTCTCTATGTAGTTGTCACATAAATATATACAATTTATGTATACCCATATCTTATCTATGTATTCAGTGGAGAAGAACATAGAATTAGTTAAAATTTCCCGACACAGCTAAGATAATTTATTTGCATTTAAAATTTTAATGAGTCTGGAAAGTGAAATGCAGCTTTTCAGACATGTTGAAAGCAAGAAGTGATGAGCTTTTATTACCAGAAAAAGCTTTGTTCTCATTCAATGGCTAGTCTCATACAACCACTTCAGAATCTTTTGTAAGAATGTCAAATCTTCTATAAGCATGTTGGCTCCTACCTTGATTTCCGGGGAATGTAGCTTTTCATTTGTGTGTGTAGCTGGTGTCTAAGACATCTCTGTGGTTATACTGATCTGTTAAGTTATACTGATCTGATCACTTAGTCTAGTAGAGTATTGTGAGTTCTTAAAGACGAAAGTGATTTTTGTAGGCTGCAAAATATTTAGGTAGTTGGAAGCTCTTAAGCAATTTGTTTTGAAGGATAGAGTAGTTCTTAATACACGAAGTGAAGGAGAATGAGCTTCTGTGGATGCCGACAGTCAGAAGAGGCTGCTTTTTGTAACTATGGCGTGAAATGTTTTTATGTATCTGGCCAGAGATTATTATATACTTGAGGAAAAATGTTTGGTGGTGGTATACAGTGAGTGTTGTAACTGCTGATTTTGTGAGAAAGACTCGTCACTGTTACGACAAGCTTGGGGCAAGGTGAGGAAGGTGACATGTAGACAGTGTGGTTGCATTGGAAATTAAGCTTAAAAATGACTGACGAAGTTCGTTTTGGGATTGCATAGCTTCAAGCAAAATTCCTTTAAGGCACCTGTGAAAATACTTAGTCCAATTTTAACTTCGCATTTTGTGTTTAATTGTATGTTTACATACCACAAACTTTCATATACTTAATGGTATTATGTACAGCTTTAGTGAAAGTATGATGTACCACATTCTGTATGTAGTGGATTTGGTTTAGAAGTACTGGTTGTGCATCTCTGGGGCAAGCTGTAATATTGTTCTAAATATGTTATGCTGTGGTGCATGCTGGAATGATATACTACACAACGCTGTAATGATAATCTAGTGGCATGTAGTCACTGAGAAATAGGTGCTTTCAAAAAAAGACAGCAGGATTCAAGTGTAAAGAAGTGCTTGAAACTGCATCTCATCTATTTTGGTGGTTTTGAGTAGCATTACCTAATTTTTAATAGGCTTTTTTCTTCTGCTGTTTATAACATGGATATGGGATAATGACCAACTGTAGAAAAAGTGAAGATGACCTGTTAGAAACTGCTCTATATT
Source organism: Ibidorhyncha struthersii (assembly GCA_013398815.1). NCBI lineage: Eukaryota > Metazoa > Chordata > Aves > Charadriiformes > Charadriidae > Ibidorhyncha > Ibidorhyncha struthersii. The sequence continues at coordinate 782,156 of VZSZ01008659.1, forward strand.
GTGTGCTGGGGGCAAGGGGAGACCTAAAAAGTGACTCATTCTGGTCTTTTTGTTGTAGTAACTTGGTTACTGGCTATGAGTTTGTGTGAAATACCATATAGCTCCTAAAAATATATAAAGCTTATAATAGTTTCTTTTCTTTTAAACAGGATCTGTCCCATGCCACTATTGAGATGTACACAAATATTGGAAGAATTCGCTCAGCTAAGCTTGTGGGAAAGGACTTGGCAGAGTTTTATATGTAAATGAATGTTTAAAATGTCTTAAATGCATTAGCTTTAAAAAGTTTTAATATAATCGTTGAGGAAAACATGCTGTATTTAAAAAGGAATTTTAAAAAGTATTTTTTGAAATGTAAACATACCCTAAGTTTCAGGCTGTATTTCAGCAGAAAAAAGAGTAAGAACACCATCAGTCTCTACATCAAACCCTAATTCTCACCTCATGATTTGGTACTCTTACCTTTAACTGTCCTGTGTTCTTTAGCTTGATGCTTTTTTCTCCTAGGGAGAAAAGGGCACTTGGGGGGAGGAAAGAGATAAATTTGCATTTACTATAGCCCACTTTGTAACCTGGCTTCTGATTTGTTTCAAAGTTTATAGTTACCTTAACTACATATGTGTATGTATATGCCTAAGAAAAGCCAGAGAACATGTTCTTTGGAGAGTAATCAGTTTCATATTAGAGGTTATGATTGCAAAATGTTTGTTTCCCCCACTGTGAAACTTACAGTGGTTTTATTCCTAACTTCCAAATTTATTTTTTGTGTTTATTCCTGCTGTTAAATTCCACTGAAGGTACCTCCTGCATTGGTTTTCTGTTTCATTTTATTTTTCTTACTTAGAAGAATTTGGGGTGTTTCTTGGGGAAAACATGTTTGGGCATGCTTCTCACGTATTTCACTACAGCAGTCCAGATTCTCCTAAATTAACTTAAGTTTTCACCTAAGGGAATAATGTTAGGCTTAAAGAGTACCATGGAACCGCTGTGTAGTGATAAAATGATATTTTCATTGAAGCATTTTCCTGCTTTAAAATTGTTGAGTAAGCATATTTTTAGTTAACTGTCAGAAGCTTGAAATGGCTTTTGTCTCATTTGTGGGAGGTAGCTTTGCCTCACTTGCTCTGATCTGGAATAGATCTATATATGAAGCCTTTCATTGACATGGTATATTTACACTAATTGTAGTTCTGCTTGCTTAAGTGAATCGCATAAAGGTAGGCCAATCTGTTGATCTGTTACCAGCAAAATAAAGAGCGTAATGGTTCACTGCATCTTGTTCTGCGTTCACATGCAATGTTCCTCTCCCATCACCACTTTTTGAAAACGTGTAGAGAGTTTTCATAGCTGCAAAGGTTCTTATATCACTCTGTACTCATTTCTGTATTTTTTTTAAGGAGGAAGAAAGGTCCACAGAAGGCAGAAGTCTATCTTCAGGGAGCACTGAAAACTTACCTTGCTGAGGGCTGGGCATTGCTTGTCACACATACAAGAAAACAGTTAGCTGAATGTCAGAAACACCTTGGGCAAATAGAAAAGTATCCTCTAAAAGGCGGAGCCAGAAAAATCAAGACTGGAGAAAACGATACTTCTGATTATTTTGCTGACATATCTCTAACTTTTATTTAACAGTAGAGACTGTTGAACATCAGATAGCTGAGTTATTTCTTGTTTCCGTTGTTGCTGTTCGTTTGGGGAGGGTTGGGTTATTTATTTTTTATTTTTTTTTAACATCTGGTTCACTTAAAAGCTTTTGCATATGGTTGCTGCTCTCAGTTTCAAATATGTCTAAGCTCTAGACAGTGGTGCAACATGGATGATGTGAAGTTTGTCATTAGTTCACCAAATACTGTAGTGTTTTTTTATGATTTGGTTTGTATGTCGTCATTATGGAAGTTTTCAAGTTTTTATGTGGTACTGTTTTTTTCATTTGGTAAATATGGCTTTATAGTGTCTTCCTATATTAACAAGCTTAATTTCTGGGCTTCCTTTCTGTAACTGCTACCATCTTTTTCTTGTATCTGACCGGGCAAGGACTCTTCTGGCATTTGTATTGGTGACTTTTTCGAAAAGTTAAAACTGAGGCTTGGAAGATGAAAAATCTTATGGCTTTGGCGTGGTGTGTGGTGTCTCAGTATTTTTTGCTATTATTTATATTTTATTTCTGGCTTTGATTTCTGCTTCAGAAGGGGAGTGGGAGTTGTTTGCTTTTAAGTTGTGTAAAAGCTCAGTCTTCAATGTGTGAATGAAATCTTCTCTGTAAATGCCACGTAAATGCTAATTAGTATTTTGAGAGAATGATTTGGCCCAATCCTAATGTTTGACAGGCTTCAAATTCTTCAATTTGATACTCTCTGCATTATTTTCACACACCAGCTGTGTCTCCTACAACTGTATTTGTTTAAATATTAAATCTGTCTGTGTTGCTGTAGTGTTGCTACTTTTAAGATGAGGGGTGTGTTTGTGGAGAAGTCTACTGACTGGCCTTGAGTTTTTTGTTGTATTCAATACTTTTTGGCATTAGAAACAGCACAATTTGAGTTGTGCTTTTCATTTTAGCCTCACATGTTGTTGCCTAAATTTGGTAGCTAAATTAAGTAACTTAGTTCTAATCTGAACTGTTGTGCTAAGTGCAGGGTATAATGTACTATAGCAAAATGGCAAATTTTCACTATTTTTGGGGGGTTTGGAGGAAGGGTACAGCTTTCATTGGTGCCACAGTTAGAAATGGAATTCCTCTAGGTGTTCCAAACTGGGATGGTCAGCTGAACGGATACTTTCTGCAGTACAGTTCATGTGGAAATGGTGAGGAAAGACAGCCTTTTTGAATGGTCATTCTAGCTTTTTTTTAAAGTTGTTGGTTGGGTTTTTTTGGTTTTGGTTTGGTTTTTTTTTTTTTTTTTTCCTTAGAAGCTCGTATTTTAGCCTCTAAGTGACAGTACTAGGAATCTTACTGTAGCTGAAAATCAGTTGAGCTAAATTCAAATTTGTAGTGTAGTTTGGGTTTTGTCCTTTTTTGTTATTTTTTTGGTAGGTTTTTTTTTTTTTAGAACTAGATGTAGACATTGAAAATATCTGCCTCCTTTGAAAATTCTTACATCGCTTTTAAACACTTAAATTTTTCTGCTTCAGTGCAAATGCTTTTAAAGAATCTGTGCCAGTAATATTGCAATCTTAGCTAAATACTTAAATGAGCATTTGTATCCTCAGCACTCGAAATACATGAAGAATATCTTATGACTTAGTTATGGTAAGCGATGCTGTTACAGCTGGCAGATTCTCAGCCAAGTAAATTGGAATGTAATCAAATACTCAAGTTATTTAGTTCTAAACGTTGGGCAGTGTAATGCAACACACTGTGTCTTTAACTTGCATGCAGCATTTATGTATTGTCAAATAATGAATTTTCTATGCTCACTAACCTTTTTAGATGGGGGAATATTGCACAGGTTAGTAATGGATCATATTTTAGTAGGTCTGCAAAAAGTAGAGATTCTGCAATATTCTCAGTTGATAGTAAATTTTCCATTGCTTCTTTTCTAATGAAAGAGTGTAGTGATGATAAAAGCAGGTCTTTTATTAAAAGATTAGAAAAGCAGTACTTGAACTGTCTTATTTTTAGTCAGATTTCTGAATGTTGTAGGTTTCTACCTCATGTTTCCTTAACTTTGTTAGTTATCTTCAAACAAGCAGCCTTTTAGCTGGTGATAATCACTTAACGGAAGATGAACGCAAAAGCTTTTGCCAAGAAATACTAGGTTTTGCCAATCAGCAAACAGAGAACCAAGGTAAGTCTGGTTCTTAAAACTTAAGCTGCTCTATTCTGATCTTTCCCTAAAAGTCTATTGGAAGGCTTTTTCTGATTGTTTTAATTACCTTCTGTATAATGTGTATAACTTCTGAACCGATATGGTTCTTTTCTTGTCATCTCCAGAACATTTATAAAACTTCTGGAATAATTAAGAATAGTCAAAGATGAAAGAGTAATTACCATTTTCATCCTGAATACCAGATAGTCTTTGTTTTCCTTCACTTATCTGTTTCTCTGCTGTGACAGTTCATAATTTATCTTGTGTTGGATTTTTTCCAATTCCTAACTTACCTTTGCTCTATGTGCACACAGATGGCAGCTCTGTGATGATACTACTTTGGTTTTGGTGTTAGATCTGTTCCCATCAACTTGCAGCTTACTATTTTGACCATCCTACATCTTCTCTTTATTCTTCCTGCTGCTTCAGTAATACCTTGTCCTCAGATATTAATCATAGTTCAACTTCATATGGAATACTCCCTGTAGATCTGAAGACTGTTCATTTTTATGCAGAAGTTTTTCTTGATGAATGGATGTACCATAGGTAATATGTTATTTTAGACTTGTGTGGTGGTTTGACCCTGGCTGGACACCAGGTGCCCACCAAAAATACTCTATCACGCCCCTCCTCAGCTGTACATGGGAGAGAAAATAGAACAAAAGGCTCGTGGGTCGAGATAAGAACAGGGAGAGATCGCTCACTGATTACCATCATGGGCAAAACAGACTCGAGTTGGGGGAAAAAACCTAAATTTATTACCAATCAAATCAGAGTAGGATAATGAGAAAAAACCCTAAATCTTAAAAACATCTTCCCCTCACTCCTCCCTTCTTCCTGGGCTTAACTTTACTCCCAAATTTTCTACCTCTTCCTCTCCAGTGGCACAGGGGTTTGGGGAAATGGGGGTTGTGCTCAATTCATCACCTTGTCTCTGCCCCTCCTGCCTCCTTAGAGGGAGGGCTCCTCACACTCTTCCCTTGCTCCAGTGTGGGGTCCCTCCCACAGGAGACAGTCCTCCATGAACTTCTCCAATGTGCGTCCTTCCCACAGGCTGCGGTTCTTAATGATCTGCTCCAGCGTGGGTCCCTTACACGGGGTGCAGTCCTTCAGGAACAGACTGCTCCAGCGTGGATCCCCCACGGGGTCACAGGTCCTGCCAGCAAACCTGCTCCAGCATGGGCTCCTTTCTCCGCAGGTCCACAGGTCCTGCCAGGAGCCTGCTCCAGCGCAGGCTTCCCACAGGGTCTCAGCCTCTTTTGGGCATCCACCTGCTCCGGCGTGGGGTCCTTCACAGGCTGCAGGTGGATATCTGCTCCACTGTGGACCTCCATGGGCTGCAGGGGGACAGCCTGCCTCACCATGGTCTTCTCCATGGGGTGCAGGGGAATCTCTGCTCTTGCATATTCTCACTCCTCTCTTTGGCTGCAATCGTGCAGTTTTGTTTTCCCCTTCTTAAATATGTTACCACAGAGGCATTACCACTGTTGCTGATGGGCTCAGCCTTGGCTAGCGGGGGGTCCATCTTTGAGCTGGCGGGCATTGGCTCTGTCGGACATAGGGAAAGCTTCTAGCAGGTTCTCACAGAAACCACCGCTGTAGCCCTCCTGCTACCAAAACTTTGCCACGCAAACCTAATACAACTTGCTTCTTAAGTTTTGGTACTGCCTCTGTGTTGGTCTTTGGAGTCTAGAAAAGAATGAAAAACCCTTGTATGGTAAAGCTGATGGCTCAAGGCTACCTGTCCGATCATTAGTTTCTTAAACTTGTACTTGCTCTTAATTTATGTGCTCTGGGAAGTTTGTCACTTTATGCCACTGTGTTCATCTAGAACATGTTATGTAGTAGTGAAATGTTAAACTTATGCTTAGACACTATCTCTTAATTTAGTTGTCTTTAATAGCCTGAGTACTAAAATTGTAGTAGATGTAACTGTTAGAAAACAAATCTCAGCATCTTTAAGTCTCATTTCTATGCTAGATAACACTAAAATATGAAAGTATTGATTTATTGTGAAAGTTTTCATTGTGAAAAGTTGTTGATTCATTTAATTCTAGGGGTTAATTTTTTAAGAGAAAAGATTTGCTGATCTCCAGCAGCACTTGAGAAGAATACAATCCCTGTTTTTATCTTTCCAGGTCAAAAGGTTATATTGCCTATGCACTCCTTTGCGCAGTTGAAAACGCTACATTTTGAGCCTCCAAATGCTGTTGTCCATGTGGGTGGAATGTTGTCTATTGAGTTGACTTTGCTGAGCCACATGCCCATCCCTGTCCAAGTGGATCAGATTACCATCCATGTTCACTTCAGCGTTGAAAAAAATAGTTACAGAAAAACAGCAGAGTGGCTCACTAAGCACAAAACTTCTAATGGTGTTATCAGCTTTCCAAATGAAGTTGCAGGCTTTCCTTTGTCAAGAAACAACTTGCCAGCACTGGAGCTATACGAAATGTATGAACGGAGTCCCTCGGATAACTCTTTGAACACAGCAGGGATTATCTGCAAAAATGTGCACATGCTACTACGAAGGCAAGAGAGCAGCAGTTCGCTGGATATACCCTCAGGGGTGACTTTAGAAGATGGGGCTCATGTGCTGAAATGCAACAACTTAGTACTGGAACCAGGGGTCAATAAAATAACATTCAATACTCAGGTATGTTTTTATAGTTGGGTGAATATAGCACTCATGAAAGAAGAACTAAAAGCACTGGCTGAGGAAGAGCATAGTGCTGGCATGTGGTACCTGTATTGCTTTCTGATAAAGCTTGGGTGATGCGATTCCCCTTGTGGCTTTCTTTTCGTTGTTGTAGACCTTAATTTCCCTTGAAAGAAGGTTTATGCCAAAATGTACAGGTGAATCTCCTATTTGCAACCATTAGAGTAAGCCTTCCAAAATGTAGTTTAAACATCTTGATTATTGCTGCCAAAAATTATCTTGTATATGAATTTATCAGTTTAATGTACTGCTTATGAAGTCTGCCTTCGCTGTTGAGCTTATTGAGAATAACATTTAAAAATTCTGATGGGAATGCATTTTCTAGCCCTTAGTGAGTGACTGTGTCATTAAATTTGGTTGATAGCCTGTTCTTCACTGTGGAGAGTGGTAGAATATTTTTTCACTAGATGGATGTAGTAAACCTATCTGCAAGAAGTATGACAAAGTTAAACTCAGCTTCAAATATTTGAATTTAGAAGATGTCAGAATTAAGATTGCCCCCATTATTCATTTTAATCACATAAGGAATGAGAAGGATTCTCTGCTATGGGAAGACTAAATTTGCATGAGCAAACACCTGTGAAAATAAGAGTGTCACCGTCTAAATGCCACCCTCAGAAAACGGATTGCAGTCCTGCTTCTGCCGTGTAGTGTGGTATATGAACTCCCTCAATTCCCGACTTACATGTGCGCTCTAAGTCAGCTTAATATGTGGAGTAATCTTTTTTCCCTCCCATTCTACCCCAGCAAGCTAGGTACTCCCAGCATATGCTGAAATACTTAAGGACAGTAGTGCTTATCGTTTCTGTTCACATTGCATAACTACTAGATGCACAGTAACTGGAAATCAGCAGTACCAGTACTGAGTACCAGTCTTGATGGTTGGTTGTGGTGTGCGTTTAGTTTTGGTTTTGTTTTTTCCTAAAACTGCCTAATTCATTCTGTGGCCTTGTACTTTGCTGATCTGTGGTTGGTTTGCTTGTTTTCATGAAATGGGCAAAGGCTGCTGACTTAGTTCTAGCAAGTGAAATGCCAAGCACTTTCAAAAGTGAGACTACACCATCTGTTTAGTGTTCCAGGAGCAGGAGCTTCTGGCCTCAATTATAATATTGTTCTGTTCTTTGAGTTTTCTTTTAATACTTTCTGTCTCCATCCCCACCTCTGTAACCCTTTGTAGGGAAGTATTTATTAGAGTTCAATACTACAATAATGAACATGAGCGTAGGGAAAATTTGAGTGAGAAATGCTGAGAAATTCAGTGCAGCATCTGAATGATTAATAAGAGATGGGGCAACACAATGAGGAATGCAACAGGTGTTTCATAGCTGCTTCATTTTCTGAGCATTATCCAGCCTATATATTGGAAAGGGTATGGATGCTACGAAGAGAGAAAGTATTTTGCAGTCACATATGGTATATATGCCTGCTAGCTTTGCCATTTTCTAATTGGTTTAAATTAGCTTTGGTCCCTTTTTTAAACTAATTTTGAAGTAAGAATCTACATATCTGCTTTTGATGACTAAAATTTGATAGCCAGGCAGAGCTGGCCAGGAGGTTTCTTTAGCATTCTTAGCATATTTTGAGTGCTCCATACCTGAGATTTTAACTTTCTCTCTTTTTTTTCTTTTTTTTTTTTTTTTATTATTTCTATCTTGGCATAGAACTTTGTTTAGAGTGAAGTTTTCTATAGGCTTATATACTCTGCCTTTCCATTCCCCAAGTGCTGGTGCAGAAATCACTAGAGGGATGTACTTGGTACATGTGCCCATGCCCATTGTGAAACCTGTGTGGATAGCAGGGATCTCAAGATGGAAGTTGAGTTCAAGTCCCTGATGATACAACGTGAAATGTCAATAATGTTATTTGAACTACCTGCCGACCTAATTTTTTAGGTTTCTTATTCTTTCAATGGATTGGGTCAAGTTAATGGGATTTGGAGATGTCAGAGATCTTGGTGGCTGCCAGTTTAGTTTTCTGTTAAAAAAAAATAACATGTAGAACTGGATTTGGGGTGAAGTAGCCTTACTAGAAGAAAGCTGTTAAACTGTTCTGAGCGGGCATTTTGGCTTAGTGGGATCAGGAGGCAATCTGAAACCACAGAAGAAGAGATAAGCATAAAAAGCTAGCTACAGCTCTGCTTTAACTTTGCCTTGTTCTGCATGCTTCTGGTGGCTGGTGGAGGATGGACAGTCTTACCCATAACTTTCCTATTTTCCCAACCTTTCTTTCTTGAATGAACTTTGCATGGGAAGACTGCTCAGTGTGAATCTTACTTATCTTCATACAGTTGTTCAAAGCATGACTTACCTGTCCTTAATGGAAAATCTGAATATATTACGATTTTTTTAACAGTTTATTACTAGATAACATGATGAAAGCTTCTCTAGATTTGAGCTGCAGTATTTAAAAAATATTTACTGAAAATCCATTATCACCGTGCTAATATACAGTGTCACTTCTACTGGGTTACATAGCTGGCCAGAGGATAGAAACTGCTGACAATTTGTTTTCTAAATTTTCTTACAGTAATGCTTAATTGCACTACTTTTGCGGAAAAAGGAATGACTGTGCTTCTGAGGTGCAGAGGGAGTTTGATTCTTTCTTTAGATCTTGGACTGATGATTAGCATTATTTATGCTGATAGCAATCTTTTGGTGTATTTTTTCAAGCTTTAAAAGAGATCAGAAAGCATTATCTAAATTTTTCAGACTGATAGTCCAGTTGCATGTTGAGGTTTAAATTATGTATATATTATGAAAGATTTCACTCATGATTTTCTGTTTATGAAGTATTCAAGGGATAAAATTTAGTGACTTTAGTGTCAAAATGCAGGATAATAAATTTCAGTATTTCAGTAAGGATTTGCCTTGTCAGTAACTGTGTGAGGTTTGAATGTTAAGTCACTAACAGCTTTTCTCCATAACTTCTAATCTTATTCTTCAGATTTAATTATACACAGCATCAATACTTACGTATTACACTTGGTAAGATGGCACATGGAAAAAGAAAACATTTCCCATTCCCTAGCAGTAGTAGCTAAGACCAAATAGAATCAAGAATAAATATACTAGCAGATGTTACAGATTTTCGTTTTATAATGTTATTGAAAAATGTCTAGAATCCCATTATTAGGGGTAAGGGAAGATTTTTGAAATTAAATATGTATGTATTATTTTTTGTAAGGATTCACACGAGGTGTCGGGTGGGGAGTGTGTGAAATCAATACCTTGAGCTGAAAGCTGTTCCTTATATAAATGTTGTAGGATTTTATGAATGTTAGCCAAATAAGCACTTTGCTGCTTGCTAAATATCATTTCAGTACTTAATAAATATAATTATATTTTAATGTATGTGGCACCTGGGGGGATGACCAACCAAGTAACAAGACAAAAAGCACCACAAAATAAGAGTTTGACAGCATAGCTACTATATTAGATACTCCAATTGTTGGTACTTGTTACTTATGATGTTTTTTCTTGAATCAGCCAGCACTCTAGAGCTTCTATCTTAACGGGGCAAAAGGTGCTTCTTTGTGAAAATCTTGTCACTTACTCAGAGAACAAGTGTGTCGTTTTAATTTACAAATGCAAAGTGTCTGATAGAAATGAGCTGAAAACATGCTGTTCTTCAGTAGAGGGTTTGTTCTAGAAGTATTTGCTACATTGAAAGATCCATTCAAATGTTTTCTTCAAAGGCCAAAGAACCTGGGACATACACGCTCAGGCAACTGTGCACTTCAGTGGGAAAAGTACAGTTTGTCCTTCTTCATATTTACCCAATTGTGCAGTATGATGTATATTCTCAGGAGCCCCAGCTAAAAGTGGAACCAATGACTGGTAGGTACAGTTGCTGTGCTGAAGTTGTTTTGACTATTGCTGTTGTATTCTCGTGGGTCTAGATAAAGCGTTTTCTGGCTTGAATATTACTCAGATATTTTTGCCTTACTCTTAATTTTGAGTCTAAAATAAATCCTCACTTCACAAATTATCCATCAAGTATGCTTTGTCAATGATGGCTAGTTTTCAACAACTAATTTCGATGCTTGGCTCTGAAACATGTAGTGTCACTTTTGAACATGAATTTGAACATGTACTGTCACTTAAGTATCAGGTATGATTTGAGCTGCCACACTGATAAGGAGAAGTGAATATTTAAATTTGTAATTGACTGAGCTCCTTATTGGTTAGTTCTGGGATGCTGCAGTCTCTTGAGTATTTATGAGAAATGCATAAGAACTGGGATTCTCTGCTAGAGGTGGTAATATAAACTTATTAAAATTTGATACTGAATACGTCCATTGGTTTCATGGGCAGCTGAGCATTACTTGTTGTAGAGTTTATTAAAGTTTATAAATGGAAGTTAATAGTGATTTTGTTTTTAGGCTATTAACTGAGGCAGTTAAGGTGTTAATATGCATTTTGTGCTATCATTCCAGTTGCAGGGGTTGCAATGGGTGGTGAAGGAAGGACAGGTGTATTGGGCATTAATCAAATTAACTATCCCTATGAAATGGATGGTTGTGATTCAGATATTTGAGAGTCTGTGTGCATAAAGGCATTCTTGTTATCTTGGTTATGTAAATACAGCATGTGGGTGTGACTGGCATTGCATGTGCAAAAATATAAAGCTGTCTACAACCTGGAGAATTTAACAAAAAGTTTAGTAAATTCTTTGGGATTATTCTAATTCACTGAATTCTATGCTGCCAGAGCTACACAGTAGCCAGCTAATCTAAGCTATCCAAGAAATGGTGGTTTTGGTCACTCAAGTTGAAACAGCCGGTTTCTCCACACCGATGTATCTGAGCTAGGTTTGATGTGTTGCATAACACCAAAACCCTACACGTTTTAAGTTACCGTAACATATGTGACAGATTGTCTGGGAATACTGCTAACAAGCCTCAGCAGTGTATTGTAATCATGTATTGATGAGTACTGGAATCTGTTAACAATTTCCGCTTTCTTCTTCAGATAGCCTTTTGGCTGGCATTCCCCAGAAGGTGAAATTCACAGTGACTACTGGTCACTACACCATGAAGAATGGGGATACTTTGCAGCTCAGTAATGCAGATGCCATGCCTATTCTGTACCATCCAGAAAGCAAGGCAGTGATCTATTCCAACACCAGAGGTATGCAATGAAGTAAAAATTAATAATCTTTGAATGGCTGAGAATTCAGTAATCCTGAAGTAAACTGTACTTGCAGTATTAAGAACCCTGACGCTGCCTTTTTCAATAGTCATTATTAAGAACAATTCTAGGGACTTCAGTGCAAGAAAGGTCTTAAACTTTCACCCTCAAAGTGATAGTATGAACTTTTCAGCAAACACAGCTGGATAGCTTTTAGTTTCATTGATGAAATTCAGTAGTCATGGTGAAACTGCTGCTGAGGTGAGCATCTGTCATGATTTCGAAGTGAATGATGGTGATCTTTTATTATTATTGCGGGCTCTATTTTAACAAGACTTTTTTTTATTGTGAAGTAGTTGTAGGTAGGTTTTTACATAGTACTCTATGTAAATGGAGCATTTCCTTTAAACGGTGCTTTGTTTAGACAGATGACATCCTGCTTCCTTTTTTTCCCCGACCGTAAGTACTATATAGTCTCCTCAGTTGCTCAAACTCAAGCAATTTTATATAAATGGAAAGAACACTCTTAACGGACTTGATGAAATTAAGATTGAAATAGACTATACAGAGGCATCCCATGTGTAGTATTTTAAAGATAGATGATGAATGGTGACCCAAGAATACTGATGTGTGTGTGCTCCACTAAGTTGTAAGTTTGCTTGAAGTGAAATTATGAAACTAAGGAGGTGCATGATGTTGTAAAAACTTCACTAGGCATCATATGATGGACTACAGTAGCTCTTTAGCGAGTTTGAAGCTTGTTATCAAGTTGTCCTCTTAGTTCTTTCTTGAACATTGGGAGGGACTATTACACAGAATGTGATGGTTACCTTCCTGCAGTTTAAGAAGGGCAGAGTGTGAGTATCGGGAAGTTTTGAACAGCAGCGGTATTTAAAATGTGTGGATTATTGCTCAATTGAAGAGGTTACCGTGGAGTTATATAACATGGTTTCTTGCTGTTGTTTTTGTGAACATAGAGGTCTTGCTAGGTAATCGTTACGGCACCACGTATTTTTCTGTGACACTGAGCTTTTTAAGCTAGTTTCATTATGTAGTTACAGATTAAAATGAAAATTGGGAAGAATGGGTTTTAAAACTACTTTCCCCCCTCCCCCCCCATTCTACACAACTATAGAAAAGATCTCAGAATCATCATTAAGGATTCAGTCTTCTGAAAAGATCACAAGCATCAGTTTGCCAGTGGCTCCTGCATATCATGTGATTGAATTTGAACTAGAAGTTATGTATTTACCGTCAGCCACAGAATCTGCAGTGGAGAAAGAAAATACGACAAATAAAGAAGTTCACAGAAAAAACAAAGAGAAGCAGAAACAGGACAACTGCATGGCTACTGTTGACCAAAAAGTAAGATGTAATTTAATGTTTTTGTTAGGAAATCTATTTGATCACAGGGGCATACACTTCACAAAATAGAAGTGGTGGTGATGGGGGGGCAGAACTTGCTTGTATTGAACTCATTTTCCCTTAAAAGATGTACATGCACATTTATATAATTTACTATGATTTTTGAAGAAAACAAATATAAGCAGAAATACACACTTGTTTACTATATTGCCACCTGTTCCACTGGCTAGTAATCTGAGTTCTAATGTTTTAACACTCGTAGTTTATGTAGGATGAAGGATACTCATGTCTGGGCATGGCGGTCTGTAAATTCTCCCTTCTGACTCATGGGAAAGATAATTCTTTCACGTGCAAAGAATCTATATGTTGTGCTGAGATACTTAACACTGTAGTGTTTCAAGCTGTCACGTTATTTAGTTTGGGGTAACTTCCTCTTAATTTTCATTATGAAGGGTGACTAAAAAATAAGTACTATGGAAAGAAGCTCTTCAGCTGACAGCAAAATGATCTTCAAACCATCACCTTTCGGTGTTAAAATTGCCCAAGTGTGTTCCCATGTATCCTTGTGTGTGAAGAGTCGGGTAAAAAGAAATAGCTATAGACTGGCATTGCTAAAATGTGATGTGACAAAAGATTTTCTTTTTTTTTTTTCCTCTGCATATAAAAATTTGTTGTTGAATATATATGCTTTACAATTGGAAGAATGACAGCATTCACTTCAGGAGAAATTCTTCAGTTAAGTGTGCTGCTTCAAGTTAAAACAAATATACATTAAATACATTTTAAAAAATATTTGGAGATTATGTTTAATATATTAAAGTATTATAAAGACATTTCAGTAATAGATCTTATAGCAATTTATTTGATATTGACCTTTTACCAAATTATTGTATTAAGATGCTATTGGTATTGTTAGTGTCCTTTTATCTTTTCTTTCTTCTATTCCCCTTCCTTTATTTCTAGTCTTCAGAACTGCATATGTCAGTTTCCACAGGAAAATCTTCTTCAAGATATCCTATGCCGCTCACAGGAAAACAAAAACCTAATATTTTATCAGATTAGTTTTTGACATACCGATCTTTGTCTTGTTTTTTTTACTTCTTCCCCTTCTGGATGCATTAGCTGTAGACTCTTGCTGAGAAGAGTTTTGCTTAGAAATGAGAAGAAAAGCAAAATTGTTTGCCAAAGACCATTAAGAACTTTGTTCCCTTTTTCTTTTAGGTAACCATTGATTGTCCGTGGTCGATTTACTCCACTATTATTGCATTAACATTCTGCATACCTTTTAATGCCAAGCATTCCTTATTGTCAGCTGGCAAACGGTAATGTACTCATTAAGTATTTATTCTGTCCTTCTTCTTACAAAATATGGAGTTGGAGTTTCATAAGTAATATTTATAGCAGCCTTTTTTTTTTTTTTAAGTTGGGCTTTTGTTATCTTACACAGCTTCCCATTGGAAGCTTGTACATTTCCTCTAGTGTTCTTTCATAACAGTAAAACAAATTTGTGGTTTCAGTTATTTTGGAAATAAGACCACAAGATACAAGCTAGCCTATTTCTGTGTAGTTATTTGTTTTCATTTAATACGAAAGAGGATGGTTGACAGCCTTGTTTCTACAGACTCTTAAGTATTGAGGAAAAGATTGAAAGAAACAAATATACCTGTCATTCTGTTTTTGCTTGAGCTGTGCACTTGAAAACAATTTTATGGATGTGTACTCTTCCAGTCTAACTAGTCAGCTTTTGTTGACCAAACTGTGTCATGTTTTTCAGGAAATATGTGCAAGTCTGTGTACAGAATTTGTCAGAACTCTGTTTCCAGCTTTCACACAACAGCCTAAAAAATTCTGCTGACGGCGCAGATTTGCAGCTGGTACCTCTGAACCCTGAATCTCAACAGGTAAAGATTCACTTGGTGGTTTATAAGCTTGTTGGCAGGACAGCTAGATGAAAGTTCTTGTTAGTGAAATTATTAGCACTTCTGCACATAGATTTTCTAGTAAGTAGGGCTGATAGCTGATGTTAGGTCAGACCTTTGTAGTCCTCTAGATCCTTTAGAAGGTGTTTATAGCCATAGATTTCAGATTAAATTGTAGAACTTGCAAAGATTATTAGATAAGTTTTCAGACTTGTCCATTTGCCTTATGCAAAGCACTATGTACCTACTTGAACAACAGCTATACAAATGTAATATCAGTAATATCACTGTTAATGTTTAATTTGTTCATTTTATAGCTGCGGTTTGTTACCTGAAAAAATCAGGTAGAGACCATTTTCCAATTAAATACAGCTGTAAACTAGTTACGTTGCAAAACAGTCCCCTTGAAGTTTCTTTCAGCCTTGTCTGAACATGATATTAAATTGGTAGTTTTTGGTGCCTAGGAAAAGTATATACAAACATTATTAATATCTTTATTAAATTTGTCTTTTGAATAAAATATTCTTCACACGTACTTGAATGTGAAGTGATCTCTTTTGAAACACTGATTCTGACAGTGACGTGTATCCGTGCTTTTAATTAGATGTGCATTGTTTAAAAAAAAATCACTATTAGTTATTTTGGTTATGTATTTTCCCTAATGGTTTATTTAACACTAAACAGGTAATTTGTTGTTATAAACTATATTGATGCCAGAACAGACAAATATATGTATGTGCATTTCCACTCCTTTCTCAGAGGAAGGAAGGAGCTAATACTATAAACCTTCTCTTTCAGGTCTTATACAGTAAGCAATCAATATTCTTTGTATGGGAATTGAAATGGACGAAAGAGCTTCCTCTCTCCTTGCAGTGCCTGTTTTCAGTCAGCTTTTGTCCAGCTACCTCTGAAGAACAGTCTCTTACCCTGAAGCCGTTCACTTATGAATTCCAAGTGGAAAATTTTTTTGTAAGTACTCTTCTAAGTTTAGCATATGTTAATTGAATATGGTTTCCTAATATATGGAAAGGGAAAGTCAAGAAATATATAAGAGAACTTCTGTTTACCTAATGAGATTGTTAGAATCATAGGAAAGCCAGTTTGTTGACCAATAGAACTGAAGTCTGATATATGGTGGAATCATATACTTGCCACTGGAGTGGGAGGTGGGGGGAGACAACATTTGTGCAACCGTCCTTGATCTTGTTTCATTTTTTTTCTGTTTTTGCCTTCCTGGGCTTGTGCCATGGCAACTGTCCTTAGATTACTGGGCGGCTTTTTCCCTGCTGGCTTAAGACTGTGTTCTCCAAAGCAAATTGCAATTTCTAAAAAATCTTTGCTATTGAAAGCATGTGAGTTGGTTTTTGTAGTGCTTGAGATGAGCTCCTCTAATGAAATATTTAGAGTTTTCTAGGCCATTATCTTAAATGTTTCTTCTTTCCCTTTATGGACAAACTTCTTATTCTTTTGATCAGTGAGGAAGCTTATAGGCTAGATATAACTTCCTGTTAAATAAATTCTATCAACATTATTTAATCTCAACTCTAAATTCAGTCTTGTGTTACCTTTTTTGTTGCTTGGGTAAAAAGTAGCAACATGAGAAGACTGATTTGGTTAAATCTTTTTGTCTGTTTTCAGTGTTGCTGTGTTTTCTATCTACTTATTACAAACTGGCACTGGGCAATGTTTTAGGTATTTTTTTACCTACTGGCATTTGTTGGCACCTGCAGCAGCATCTTTCTGGAGCTTTTAAAGAGAACTAACTGCATTAAACAGTGGGGGTTTTGGCAGAAATTTAATTTTGTAGTAATTAAAAATTAGGTCTTTGATAATGTGGGCACTGTTATTCTGGGGGCTATGATGGTAAGAGTGATGAAGTAGTTTTCCTGTAGTACTCAGAATATGAGTGATGTGTCTGGAAAGTTTGTTTAAATAGTAAGAAGATTTGTGTTCATTTAGAAGTGTTGAAAGGCTGAGTTAAAGCATGGAAATGGAGGGAAAAATAGTATGCTCACTGCTGGTGTCAAAAATAGATTGAATCAAATTTGGTTTGATTATTGTCTCAAACTGAACAAGTTAAATAAACATTACTTACAATTGAATCTTGCATTAAAAAGATTTAATGGATGTTAAATGTAAAGTTAAATTTGTACTGTATTAATTGTCCAGTTCATTTTAAACACAAGTAAAACGCCCCTTTTTTCTTGATAACAGCACTGTTTTCTTCCTGACAGACATTGTATCATGTGAAAACTGAAATTTTTCCACCACTGGGGGCAGAGTATTGTAAAACAGGGTCACTCTGCTCTTTAGAGGTGTCAATCACCCGACTTGTTGACCTCTCGGAGGTTGACAGAGATGAAGCATTAGTAGAATCAGATGGATATTGCACAACAAAACTGATGTATGAAGGTAAGAAAATTTTTTTTAAGCATATTGACAAAATTCCCCAGTAGTTTTGTCTTGATAATGACATCTGCCAGACTTTCTATGGCGGATATTCTCGTATTGTGAGTATGGCTGCTCAGTAAAGCAGTTTAGCAGTTTTCATTTTGCTAGACTGAGAATATTTTATTTTTTCCTCATTAATCTGTCTTCAAGTGGAATATAAATGCTGTTCAGACCAGATGGATACTTGCTTGAGACCCAAGTATGGTCCCTTTTGTGTAGGGCTGTTTTCTTACCTTGCCGCAGCTCTTCACACGTAAAATCTGGCAGGCCTTTAGATGTTGCTAAAATACTGATTTTAAAAGTGCTCTGAAACTGTACTGAGGGTTCTACATTTTTTCAGAAAATATATTTATGGCTTTTGTTCTTTATCCTTGCAGTTGTTGACAACAGTAGTAACTGGGCAGTCTGTGGGAAAAGTTCTGGAGTGATATCTATGCCTGTTGCAGCTCGAGCAACTCACAAAGTCCACATGGAAGTGATGCCGCTGTTTGCTGGATATCTACCCTTTCCTGACGTCAGATTGTTCAAATACCTCCCTCACCATTCTGCTCACTCCATGCAACTTGATGCTGGTAAAGCTATCTTGACTACATGGCTACTTACAGAAATGATTCTGCTTCTCTTGTGTTCTTGGGTAAAGAGAGAAGCAAGGCGAGGAAGTATATCGACTGGGTGCTCCCGGGTGCTCCTAAGTGTCTTTGTTACTTACCTTCACTCACAGTTCTGGTATGAAACTTGTAAAATGTTGCTCTAACAGGAACTTTGAATTCATATTGCAGCCTTAATCTGTGAGGAGGAATAATAAATGCATTGTTTCCTTATATTTTCTTTAAAGATTATCATGCAAATTAGTTGTCACTAGATTTATAATGAAGTGAAAACTATTTGATAACCGTCTAATCCTGGGGTTTCATTGTCTGTAAATTCTGCATCTACTGTGTCTTCATTAACTTTGGAAGGATTAAGTACAAAATAAAAGAACTGCTGAAAATTTGTGGCATATACACTACGTTAGATGAAGAGTTTCAATTACCACAGCCACCTAGAGTATTTATCTGTACTGTTGAGTAGTCCCAGCACTGTAATGAGAATTCACTCGTGCAAGCAACTTACCATTTGTCAGCAGAGCTCCAGGAACTGCCAGTGTGCACCCTTCTAACCTGTGACAAATGTGAGGTAATGCTACTTAAATTTTCTGTAGAAACCAGTATAATTCACTCTGTTACATCTGCTGCTGGCCAAAAGTGTGCACAGACAGTTGCCTCAGCAGAGATGATCAGTAACTGTTAACATGTGGTGAGTTGACTGTGCGTCTGAGCTCTGAAATAATTTTTTGAGTTGTTTAATCACTCCATAGAATAAAACTGTGGGTTTTTGTTTTGAACAGATAGCTGGATTGAAAATGATAACCTATCTGTGGACAAGAATGTGGATGATCAAGCTGACAGCAGCAGCATAAGGAGCAGAGGTAGCTTGCATTCTGCAGCCAGCGGGGAACACAAAGGTTTGCCGATGCCCCGTCTGCAGTCCTTTTCATCGGGTCAGGTCTTCAACTGCAGCACGGGTATGCAAATACTTGTCATTCCCAGCAAGGACGACCATGTTCTGGAAGTCAATATCACATGACAACTCGGTATGAAAACAAGGAGAAAAAAAAAAAAACAAACAGCAAAAACATTAGAAACTGGATATGAAAGCACTTTAAAGGATCATGACCTGATTAGTCTTTGTTGTAACATTCTAACTCTAAGGAGACCTATGGCACTCAATACGTACTGGCCATGGAAGCACCAGACAATTGTATCAATTTAAATGTACAGTGAAGCTTGTGTCAGCTAGTTTATATTGCCACTTTAGTATGTTTTGTGTAAGCTATTGGGTTTTCTCCCTTCAGTCGTGTCCTGCGTCACAACACAGGGCAACAAAACAAAAAATCCAAATATTTGGACCACTTCTTTATTTTTGTCTGGCAGCTGAGGAATTTGTTTCACGCTTCGTACATATTTTAGAATTTAGAGTTGGATGATATAATTATCCAAATTTTGGATTTTTATGTAATAATTTACAGGCTTTTCCACACATGTGCCAGAAACACAACAAATCATACAATAGCACGTTCACTGGTGTAATAGTTGCTTTTCTGGGGTTTTTTGGTTTGTTTTATCACTGTTAATTCCTGCCATTGCAATTTTATGTTAAACTTCCATCATTTGCATACTTAGATGCATGGGAGAGCTATCGCTATAAACAATCTTAACTGAACAAAATTCCTTAATTTTTTGAGGCTTTCTCCTTCACAGAGTAGACACTGTGATGTCACATATTATATGATTTTTTGGGGTTGGGGGTTGGGTCATCCTCTTGCATAGTTCTTACCAAAGAAAGATATTGATAGAATTTAATAATAATGATAAGTTATTTGGCTTATTGAGTTCCCAGATTAATTTCTTTTATTACCATTTCTAAGTGGCTTGGTTTGTTGCCCCAGTTTTTAAATTGGGGCAAAAATTTCAGTATGATGTGATACTTGAACAGTCAACCTTTCATCATAAAGGCTTAGTGTAATTATTACTGATTAGAGGCCAGACTTCCGCATTCATTGTGGAAGAAGGAGGTTGGTTTGATATAGGAAAGCTTGCAGATGTAGAATAATTGTGAAGCAAAGTTAAAACATGTAACTTAAAGAATTTCATTATTTATATCTGAAATGTAAATACAAAAAATGTAAAAAAAAAAAAAAGTGTAATTTTTGTGAATGTTGCAAATCCACCTGTGACTGGAAAAATTACAAATCCTTCTGATGTCCTGCTTCTGATATTGAAACTTGTGCATTTAATGTGAGAATGACCTTTTCTACTTGCAGATCTATAATGGTGCGTTGTCAACAGACTCCACAGAGGAAAACTGTCCCATATAAAATACTTGTCAGTAAAGCTAAAGTTAGGAACTGCTCATTAGACAAGTTCATTGTTGTTATTTTTTTCTAAACTCAGGTTCTGCTGCATTATAAAGGGGAAGGAAAAACAAAACCCTCTTTCCAAGAAGAATTGCAATTAAGTTGAAAAATTAATAGGCACCCTGCGCTGGTCTAAACATTTTTTTTATTATTATAATTTAAAAAAACAAACAGTATGTCTAAATAGATGTATAAAGTAGACCTGCTAGCTGAAAATGTTCTTGTTATGCATCTTCTTTCTGTGAAGGAATGCCCTTTCTCTGTGGAAATCATACCATTTTATTCTGGATAAAACCCAAAGCATCATATAGTGTGAATGACTGCTGGGATTCTTTGACTGGAAAAGGTAACAAGTTAGTGACTTTGACACTGCAGGTATTATAATTAATTCCATTTTCATTGTTTGCTATTAAATCATTTTTCACATTGTTCTGTAATATACTGTTAGATTAAACACATTGTACTAAGATTGTTTAATGAAATTGTAAGCGTTACAGTTCTAAATATACATGTTTTAAAAAGAAATCCCACTTGTCTGCTGCTGTGACTTCTCCTATTTTCCTTATCTTTGAGGGAGCGATTGTTTCATCTATCTTAGCCAAAGCTACTTTAACAGAAATATATTTTCTAAACTTAAACAAGGGGACGTATTTAGAATAGCAGTCTAGAGCGTGCTCGTTGTGTGTCTGACTGGGGTTGCCCCTTTCTGGAAAAGAGCCACCGAGCATCCGCAGGGGAGCCACCTCAGGGCCGCTGCTCTTCAGGTTTTGGGTAGCCCCCGCTGCCACCAGCACAGTACATGGACCTGCACCTCCTGCTGGCTGGGCCCTGGTCTCTGTTCGTACTCCCGCTTCGGCTCTCCTGGATCCTGCCATGGCCCAGTGGCGCTGTCCTGAGGAGAAAGGAGAATGGCTGAAGAAGTGAGCACGGCCCTGGCTGCAGAGGCCAGGTGACGACACGGCCCGTGGAGAAGGGGAGACCAGTAATACCAAATGGGCTTAATTGCAGGGCCTGTCTTTCTGGCAGTGGTTTCCCATCAAGAGGGACTGGGACAGGCTGGACAGGTGGGCCTCTGCGAACCTCATGAAGTTCAACAAGGCCAAGTGCCAGGTCCTGCATGTGGGTCGTGGCAATCCCAAGCACAAATCCAGGCTGGGCGGAGAATGGATTGAGAGCAGCCCTGAGGAGAAGGACTTTGAGGGTGTTGGTTGACGAGAAGCTCAACCTGAGCCAGCAATGTGTGCTCGCAGCCCAGAAAGCCAACAGCATCCTGGGCTGCATCAGAAGCATGGCCAGCAGGTCAAGGGAGGTGATTCTGCCCCTCCACTCCCATGAGACCCCACCTGGAGTACTGTGTCCAGCTCTGGAGCCTCTAACATGAGAAGGATATGAACCTGTTGGAGCAGGTCCAGAGGAGGGCCACAAAGATGATCAGAGGGCTGGAGCACTGCTCCTGTGAGGACAGGCTGAGAGAGTTGGGGTTGTTCAGCCTGGAGAAGGGAAGGCTCCAGGTAGACCTTATTGCAGCCTTCCAGTACCTCATGGGGGCCTGCAGGAAGGAGGGGGAGGGACTCTTTGGCAGGGAGTGTAGTGATAGGATGAGGGGTAATGGTTTTAAACTGAAAGAGGGGTAGATTTAGATTAGATATTAGGAACAAATTCTTTACTCTGAGGGTGGTAAGGCACTGGACAGGTTTCCCAGCGAATTTGTGGCTCCCCCATCCCTGGAGGTGTTCAAGGCCAGGCTGGATGGGGCTTTGAGCAACCTGGTCTAGTGGGATGAGGTGTCCCTGCCCATGGCAGGGGCGTTGGAACTCGATGTTCTTTAGGGACCCTTCCAACCCAAACCATTCCATAACCAGCGGCGCGGCCCGGCCCCGCCCCCGGCGGGAAGCCGCCACCGCCCCCTTCCCCGGGC
>VZSZ01008659.1:804947-825974 GCA_013398815.1 Ibidorhyncha struthersii
CGGTTCTGGCTTAGCGTGGAAAGGGAGAAGCCCGCCTAGTAGAACAGTTGTGGCGGTGTTGCACGGCGCAGAGTTTATGCACACCGGTCTTTGGGGGAGAATAGTATAAGAAGTAGGTAACGATGTGATTTAGAAGCAAAGAGGTTTGCAGTTGATTTAGTCATGCGGTTTCTTTTTGTGCTTCTGTTTTGTACTGTTTCTCGTATATGGCAAAGCCTAGGCTGTCATCTGCTTTTTTTATGGGCTAGAGTTGTGATTGATGCTCATTGTGCCAGCATTGTGGTCAAGAGCCCATCTCTTATGTTGTTGGTGTTTATGGGATTGGGGAGGGTTATGTGTAAGTTGACTCAGTGGCTCTAACATAGGTATCAAACCATATTTCATTGATATTGAAGGTAACTGTTATTTTTATATCCTTATACCCAATTTACTGTGTTATCTTTTTCTTGCAGTAATAAGTGTGAGACGTTCCCGTTGGCTACACGGCTTAATATTGTGTGCATAGGGCTCTCTCCAGATGGAAGTCTTGCCATACTAATTGATGAAGGTACTTTCATAAAGGAGGCATTTGTTTTATAAAAGAATTAAATGAAAATATAGCCTGACTAAGAAAATCTTTGTTGCCACATATTCAACCTTAATACAAATTAGTAGTGCGCTACTTTAAAAATTACTTTGGCATTTTTGGGGAAGATGTCGTTATTTACAGAACTTAAAAGGAACTTATTTATAGAATTTAGAAAATGCCTTGTAGTTTTGTTTGTATGTTTCTTCTTAATGCTGTTAAGCACACTGTTTTGAAAAGTTTCTGAGGAGGTACCTTTTTTTCCCCACTCTTTAAGGAAAGAAATTAAGCTTGCTAGGGTTACGGTTTCTTTGGGAACTGGATTATTTCCATCGTGCTTCTTTT
This sequence comes from Ibidorhyncha struthersii, assembly GCA_013398815.1. NCBI lineage: Eukaryota > Metazoa > Chordata > Aves > Charadriiformes > Charadriidae > Ibidorhyncha > Ibidorhyncha struthersii. The sequence continues at coordinate 805,858 of VZSZ01008659.1, forward strand.
TCTGCCCTTACAGAGGGAGCCGCCTTGCTTGTCAGTTTGATTGGTAAATGCGTGATACATCGCTTTTATTTTCACAAGCCAGTTCACAGTGTCAGCTTTTCCCCTGATGGCAAGTAAGTAAAATGTGCATGCTTTAGAACAAAACAGCAGAAATTACCCCATAGACTAGTTGTAATTATTAAAACATTCTGACTAATCTGGGGACGATACCTATTGATTAACGTAGGGGAGATTTTTAGCTGATCAGGGTTACTTTACCTGTAAATTTGAGAGGGGAAGAAAAGCAAAGTCTTGGAGACAGATACTGGCAGGAAAGTTGTCTGTCACAGGTGTTTTCTGGTGGGACTTTTAGAAACATAGAAGATTTGCTGAGGGTCTTAACTGTTTTTGTGTATCGTAGGTAAGGTGAAAGAGCCCACGGTAGGGACAGTCAGTGCTGCAGAGTTGCATGATGGCACTCAGCAGTGCAGTTTCACTGCTGACTTGGGTTAGTCTAAGACAACTGTGCTACTGAGAGGGGCAGTTCTCTGAACCAAGTGCTGCTTTTCACGTCCCGTGACTGCATGATCACTGAGCCAAAGCGTGGTGACATACATGTTAGAGGCATCAGAAGGGTGAGAGGAAAAAGCACGGAGGTCCCCTTTTGGCACCTTTCCTCAGTTGGATTGACTTAAACTAATCATGAATGAGTTTTTGTGTGAACGTTGGAGTCACAGCTCTGCATTAGGGAATTATACTGGCAACAGGACCAGATTAGAGGATATGTGTAAAAGGGATATAGATGCTTAGTGTTTGTGAAAGTGGCCAATATATGGAGGTGAAGAGAGGTTGAAATAGAATATCCTGTTTAGAATGTTTGAACTTTTTCTTCCTTTGTGAGAATTAGAGAATAATTACTCTGTTATTCAACTTAAGTGATTTTTACTGAACGTTTTCTGTCTTACAATGCATAAAGTATACCAGCATTCATGAAGTGGGGAATAATATAAATCTGCAAATAGTTTTTTAATTCAAAAGCAATCAATATTTATCACTCGGGTAGTGCAGAAACGTTTTTAACGTTTTTTTGTTTCATTGTATTGCAGTCTGTACTGAACAATTGTTTGCTTTGACAGCTTTGTGTGCAATTATGCTTTTCCCCCCATATGACAGGAAATTCGTGATTACAAAAGACAATGTTGCTCTTATGTACCATGCTCCTGGGAGGAAACGAGAATTTAACGCGTTTGTTCTGGACAAAACTTATTATGGTCCATATGATGAAACAACTTGTATCGACTGGACTGATGATTCCAAGTGAGTTGTTAAACTAAAGCACTGTCTACCTGCTCATATTGTTAATATTTGTATGCACGTTGCCTACTGCTTTGCTCTGAAGTATTGTACTAGCTTTAAAAACTCAGTTTACAATTCTGTTGTGTGTAAAATTACTTTTAAAGGGGTGACTGGTGTCTTCCCATTCACAATGTTCTCCACCTGGTGAAGAGTTCTTCAGACCTGAGTTCTAATTCAAATTGCCTTTTCTTTTGCAGATGTTTTGCAGTAGGGAGCAAGGACATGTCTACATGGGTGTTTGGAGCAGAACGATGGGCAAACTTGATCTACTACTCACTTGGAGGGCATAAGGATATAATAGTAGCCTGCTTTTTTGAAGAAAACAGTCTAGATGTATGTATAATTACACAACATTTGTGAATTTTAATATTGAAATAGTTGAAGCAGAATCTTGGCTGTAAGTAAGGACGCTGACTATTTTGATAATATCTCAGAATTTAGAAAATATGTCTCTCTACTCCTCCGCTGTGGTGGGGAGTTTACAGTTCCGTGAACATTTGAAGAAGTAAACTTTAGAAGGAGAGTAAGTTATTTAAAATTGCTCCCCCCAAAAGTTACTATTTTAAATAGGAAAAAAATAGTTAGCTGTAATGCGAACTGGTAATCAAATTGCCTTCGGTCTTTAAAAAAAAAAGTCTGAGGGCGGGTAAAGTAAATCACCAGTTCACAAGACAAGTGAATTTTCCAGATAAGGAACCTCGAATTGTAGAGGACTAAGTAATATATTACCCTAATGATACGAGTGCAGACTTGCTAACCCTTCTGCAATTCTATATTCATAACAAGACAGCAGAGTATAAAACATAGGTATTGCACAATAATTGAATATTTGTATGTTTGTATTCTAGCTGTACACAATTAGCCAGGATGCAGCACTCTGTGTGTGGCAGTGTGATACAGAGCTTGATGGTTTGAAGCCCAGGCCCCCTAAAGATGCAGCTAGGGAAGAGAATGAAGAAAAAAATGATGAAGACTTTCTTGAAGAGCTGAAGGGTGAAGAAATTCATGGAAAAGCCAACCCAAATGAACAAGAGACTAGAGATAAGGTTAAATATTCACGTGTTGCAAAGTAAGTGATTTTCAGTTTTCCAAAGACAGTTACTGTTGGGATTTACCATACTGGGTTTTTTTCACCCTTTATCGCTTAGTCAAAGCAGTATAAAACTCTGCCCAGGATTTAGTAATTTACTATAAATCCCATTTTAAATAATTTCAGTAAACACGTGTTTGTCATACCTTGACTATATGAAGGGCGATACCCTTCATCTTCAGAATAACAAGTCAGTATAATTTTAATAATATAAGAAATACTGACTTACGGTGTATGTTTTAGCAATTGAAACTGAGTGTCCTGAGCTAAAACTTTGAGTTCTTTCAAGAAGAGATCGGTTGACTTCAAGAGGTGACAGCAACATTTAATAAAGATAGCTTATCAGCCTCTTTGGTGAAATAGTTGGAGATGCCTTCCTGAAGGATCTCCCTATTTGTCCACATCATAGGCGATGTGGCTTACACAGAAGAATCCCGTTTAAGATAGTCGCAGCATCTAGCTTTGTTTGAAGAAGGGTAATGTTCATAAGTCATCTCTTGTCAGTGGAGTGAGGGAGAGACAGGATACATGTAGGGGCTGATTGGGAACATCTGACATCAGGTCTCAGTCTCTCTGACTAATGGCAGTATAAAGAAAGTACCCTACCCCATCCCAGGCTGGAGTTGTTAGCCTCAGGGAACATCACTTCCAGACTGAAAGAATTTGGAGTATACAACTATTGTGTTCAGATGCTCTTTTGTTTGACCATCATGTGGTGCTTATCTGTTTAGTTCCAGTAAGAGCTATAGATAGAACGAAACTGAGAAAACCTTCACCAGGCATATAATGTGTATGACTATTGTTTCAATTCCTTCCTCTGTAAGAGGACTCACATATAGAAGGATAACCAATGAACTCATGAGGGTCACCCATACTGGCATTAGGTGATCAAAAGGAAATGCACAGTGCAGTTCTTCTGAGGTTAACTTTTAGTCCCTTTCATTGCATGTGATCAGATGTCACTTCTGATAATCAGATGATGGTAGCAGCTATAAACATTGAGGGAAAGAAGAGAATTGGCTCTCACTTGCTACGTAAAGTATATATATGTAGCAATTTCTGGAACTACTGCTTTTTCAGTTTTATTGTAGGATAACTTTATCAAAATATTTGACCTGTATTGAAATGCAGTTATAACAGCATACTTTTCTTTTGCATTCAGTTTGCTTTTTTCTTATTTCTTTGATGCCAGGTATTTTTTCAATAAAGAGGGAGATTTTAATAACCTGACATCTGCAGCTTATCACAAGAAAACACACCTTTTAGTCACTGGTTTTGCCTCTGGAATCTTTCACCTCCACGAGCTTCCAGATTTCAATCTAATCCACTCCTTGAGGTGAGGTATGCATTCTGGTTGGGGTTTTTTTGTTTGATTTTGTGTGGGAGGTACATTACTGGGTGGGAGGTTTGCTGCTTGTTTGAGAACACATCATGTTTAGTAGTAAAGGATGAACAATCAGAGCACAAAAATTTTAAACATGAGTATCTATTTAGTGTTGCAATTTCTGGAAAGACAGAATTACAGTTTGATTTGTGTGATAAATAGCATACAGCTTCATTCAATAGCTAATTATGGAAAAGTAAGGTCTGAATGAGGAACTCCTGAGTAGTTAGTTATTGGCTATAGATATATTCAATGCTTTGAACTTTATGTTGTCAGTTTCTTTGTAGAAAATAAAGATAGCATCTGGGAAAAAAGTTCTGCATATGTAGAACTATCTGGAAATCATCTCTAAGTTGAAAAATAAAAACGTAATTATTTTCCATTGCTGTATGATGCTAGCAAAAGAATGCATAACTTCACTGTATAAAAAGAAATTGTTTTATTTCTGTAATGTGGGGAGTTTTAGTCTGTGCTGGCAAGCACTTCTTTGTTTGGGATGTAGATACTCTGTCTTTATTGTGAATAAGGCAATATTGTCTCTTTGATGTTCTTGAGTATAATAAAGGAAAGAATTAGTATGCTGCTTTTGGTGTTACAGTGATAAAGAAATTCAGTAAAGTAATCAGAGAACTTCCTTGAACAGAGGAAGCAAACCGTAGATTTGAAGTTTTATGCCACAAGGCGTGAAAAGGCAAGTTTGTTTATTGGGTAATTCTCTTACTTCAGTATTTCAGACCAAAGGATAGCTTCTATTTCAATCAACTGTACTGGTGACTGGATTGCCTTTGGATGTTCAGGTTTGTAAGGTTTTTTTTTTTTTTTTGGTCTGTATTCATGGAAAAATGAGGAATGTTATGGACGTGAAAGCCCAAATTTCTCTTATTCTTCTTGACTCCAAATGTTAAAGTTTTGTTAATCTACAGTCTTATTTCTGTAGTGTCTAGATATAGTAAAACAAGTCCTCACAGAATTCTTATGATTCAGGGAAGTACTTTGCTGACAGAGGAAAAAAAGGAAAAGGAAGTGATTACCTTTAAATCATATTTCAAAACTGTAGCAGAATTGAGATAAAGCCCATGTCGCTTGAATATGACTTATCCTTAGTGTAGTTCGTAATATGCTTTAATTCTGTGCTCAGTCTCTCTTCCTGTGCTGCTTGTTGCACGTCATTTTACAAAGCTACCTGGATGTTCCAGCATTCCTACCCTGTCCATAATGGTTTGTGTGGTAACCAAGATTATACCTTTATATGCAGCCCTGGCTTTCTTTTCAGCTAATTTATTTAAAAAATAATAATTATAAAAAAAGTTACCATCTCCTTTGTATTGGAAAGCCTATGGTTACCTTGGGTATTCAGTGCAGTGACCAGTAAGTAAGGCCAGTTGCCAGTCAGATAGTTGTGCTATCTTCAGGATTAAAACACACTGTTCAGGCTCTTCTGTCACTATTTTTGAAATGTAATTTTGGTTTGTGTTACATACTTTAGGTTAAGAAAATATATTTTTATGAATTGATGTAAACATGAAAATACAGTTTTGTTCTGGAATGTTTCTGATTTTTGGCTGTTTATCAGCATGTATCGAGGAAAGTTGCTTTGAACTTATAAAATGAAAAGGGCTTTCATTAGGATTGGTATGTGCATAGTGCAACCTGTCTGCATAAACTTTTTTTTTACGTTGCATGTAATTATGTGTTTTGTGGCTTGCAATGGCAGGGTCTCATAATTGCATTCATAATTCTGATTAATTCTTTTCATGTGTTTATAGGTTTGGGTCAGCTCCTGGTGTGGGAATGGCAAAGCGAGTCCTACGTGCTGAAGCAGCAGGGGCATTTCAACAGCATGGTTTCATTAGCATATTCTCCAGATGGACAATACATAGCAACTGGAGGGGAGGATGGGAAAGTGAGTGAGGCAGTATTACTGAACTTAAGTCTCAATAACAGTTAGCAGCTTGCAATTCCATTTTATATAGAAAGCTCTGCTACTGTAACTGATACATATTTTTCTTAATATAGTTTTGATTTTTCTCTCTAGAGCATATATATTTTGATATATTATTACTGGTATCCTCTGCAAATTGCATCACTTAGCCTTTTTAGCAGGTGATTTTTTTAATTATTATAGATGCAGTCACCATAAACACAAAAAGATCTCATTCATCAAATGTTAATTTATGTATGCTTGTGGTGGTTCCGTGTTATTTTTAGGTGAATTAACTTCAGTCATCCAAATTCAGGCCTTTTCAATAATTGGTTTTGATGTAAAATTAATTTCACATAAAAGTGCAATTCCTAAACAGATTTTTCTGAAATGTACCATTGCAGAAGCTTGTGGTTTAAAAGAAAAATTAGCTTCTCATGGATGACTTGTATTGAAGTGGTAGGCTATGTGTACAGGTACTGTTGGTTTTGGTTTGTTTTTTTAAAGGTGTTTTGTAGAGTAATCCCACAATCTCTTGGCATGTAAATGGGACAAAGATAGTATCTTATTTCCTGTCAAAACTTCTGTCAGAAAAACAACTCGCCACTTCATGCTTTCTGCCATTCAGACTCAAAATTGACCAACCTCCAGAAGTCTCAAACTGTAGATAGCTAAACACATGACATTTTTGTTTGGGAGGGGTGGGGTGAGAAAGAAGATTGAAATACCATCTCAATTGTAACTTTCAGTATGGCTTCACAGTCGGTTTTGAATTTGACACTTGTCGTATGTATGGACAGTGCAAAGCTTGGGAGCCTGAGATGCTCACCAAGTGCTGTAGCTTTCCTTGACAATTAACTTTGTTTCAAAATTTTTTTTCCTATCTCCACTTAGGATTTCATGTTGTGAATGTGTCTTTAGGGATTTAATGATAAGCTGTGGCCTGTTTGACTCACTTGCACAGAATTCCTTACTGATGGTACTGAAGACCCTTTATGCTACTGCAGAGTTCTAGGACTAAGTTTTCTTTACTCTTCTGCTGCCTTACCTTTACTTTCTCTCTGAACTGATGGTGGAGATTCTAAGAAGACTTTTCTTGTCTCCCTTGCAGGTGAAAGTGTGGAACACTTCAAGCAGCTTTTGTTTTGTCACTTTTACAGAACATACCAGTGGTGTAACTGCTGTAACTTTTACTTCCAATGGTTATGTTATTTTGAGCGCTTCCCTAGATGGAACAGTCCGTGCCTTTGACCTACACAGGTAAGTCTTTATAAAGCTTTTGTGTATCATTTAGTCTTCAGCTTTCACTCCCCAAAGTACAGTGAACTGCTGATTACTTTTTTCAGGTTGAAGTTACAGGAATGTGAGTAGCACTGTATTGATTTTTTTTTTTTTTTTTGTTCAAATTTGGATAGTAATTAGGAACCCTGTCATTTCATCCTGTTGCTGTGAAGAAAATTCTGGAAGAACTTTTCTCAGAGAAGCTGGAAATCCAGTAGAATCATTGTCTGACTCTTCTGCTCAAATGGTGCAATGATTTGCTGCAGCTGTCTAACTGAATGTTTGCCATAGTTCTAGTGGTTGAGCCATTATAATAGAACTGTGTACAGAACTGGGTGTGTAAACAAGTCTGTGTTTTCCAAGAATGGACATACACTCTGTAATAGAAGAAAGCTCTTCTGTGTGAGTGTGTTTGGCTGCTATTTCTGCAGAGTTGTTAATACCTTTTTTTGAATCTTGGAATCATGCTGAGGTGTTGCATCTAATTTTATACAAAGAATATTTTTTTCTGTGGATAGTTTAAAAGACTTTACAAGTAAAATTAAATCCTTTCTTAAATATGTTGGTAAAGTGTGTATCTATATCTACCTAAAATGTTTTCATAATTTATTTTCATATTTACAACAGATACCGCAATTTCCGTACCTTTACTTCTCCGCGGCCAAGTCAGTTCTCGTGTTTAGCTGTGGACTCCAGTGGTGAGATTGTGTCAGCTGGTTCCCAGGATTCCTTTGAAATATTCATCTGGTCAATGCAGAGTGGGAGGCTCCTGGATGTAAGGACCCATAATGTTGCAGGGCTTGAATTTAACATGTAATGTAGATCGTGGTGATACTAAGTAACTTTGGGATTAGTCGGAGGGCTTTAATACAACATGAAGTGTTTTCTTAAATTTATATTCAAGAACTGGAGCTACTTCATATTACTCTCAGCAATTTTAGATCTATTGCATGGAGGCTATCCTGGATTTGTGTGGGAAATAGTTCTTAGCATTTTTGAGTAATGAGCTCTTTCTAATTGATGAAGTCATACCAGTATTGCTGAGCTAACACATGGGTATGAGAGTCTGTTATGGTTTGAGGAACCCACAACAATTTATTGTTGTTTAGACCATTATAAACAAATTTAATTGAATAAGACTATATAATTAACATTAATAATACTGAACAACCAATATTGAGCCCAATATCAATATAAAATATACGAGGATTATACTGAGCCAGTACTATCAGTAGGAAGCTGTGCACTGCCGGCAGGGGACAGCAGATGTTGGACACTGCGAGCACTGCGGCTTTGGGAGGAAGGGAAGGCCTCAGGGGTCCAGCACATGGGCAAGAAGTTCTCAGGATCGCTGCGATCAAGGGAGAGGGAGCACTTAGCAGCAAACTTTCTAATTTATATTGAATGTGACGTTCATGGTATGAAATAGTCCTGTTTGCCATCTTAGCTCAAGTGCCCGGATCTCGTTCCTCCTCATCCCCACACCTGGCAAGCTCCAGAACACTGAGACCTTGAAACCTACATACTATAGCTAGCTATGAAGTATTTTCACAGATTCCGAGACTAGAGTCTTCTAAAAGTACAGTTTTCCTGAGCATTAGCAGAGACCTTACTGAAAAGTAGAATTACTGAAAGAGAAATCAGTCCTGTCTCACTCAAACCAGGACATTGTGTTTCCTCCAGTAGTTGTCCAGAGATGTTCTTTTCTACGTCTTTTCTGCAGGTAATGAAGAAATGGTAGGTGCTCTCTTAAGATCGATACAGATTTCTTTTGTAGAAGTTTCTTATTGTGTAGGGAGAGAAAACTATTAAGTTAAATCCCCGCTGTCTTGCTGCTAGTTTGAAAAGCATTCTCTTCAGAGTAGTTGTAATAAAGGAGGGACACAGTACTTCTGAGCAAATCGAACTCGTGCTATTTCCAATTCTTAAGCATTATTGTACATCTTGTACAAGTAGATGAACTCACCGATTCACGTATTTAATTTGGCATAGCTGTTGAATAGAGATCACTGTATTAACCCAGAATATTCTTGGGTGGATCTCCAGAGTTTTGAGTTTACTTTCTTTCCTTGATATAGCCTGAGAGGAGTAGGAGCTCCATGCTATAAAAATCTGTATTACTCTTACTCATTTCACAGTTTTTATTAGTGATTTTTCTCAAATGTTTTCAGCTGCAGGATGTACTGAATTCTCAGACCAATGACTTGCTTTTTCACAGTTGGTCTGATTGTTCTAGTAAGAGGTGGTGGTGGGGAAGGACAGCTAAAATAGCTGGTATTTGTCATGCCATATGTCCAAAAGTGACCTCCAGCATGTGTGGACAAGCTAGGCACAGTTTCATTGTTGTATTTAGGGTTTACTGAATGCAGACTACATGTATTTCAGTTTCTTTCACCTAATTCCATTTTATCTTTTCTTCTTTTATTAGGTCTTATCAGGTCATGAGGGCCCCATCAGCAGTTTGTCCTTTAACCCAATGAAGAGTGTTCTAGCTAGTGCCTCTTGGGATAAAACTGTCAAGTTATGGGATATGTTAGACAGCTGGAGAACTAAGGAGACACTAATATTGAACTCAGATGGTAATCTTTATTTCATCTTATATCAAATATAAAAATATTACCAAAATTATTTCAAGAATGAACAACAGAAGACATCAAATACACTTATTCTTGTTGATGAAACCCAAAAGTTGAGATAGTTCTTCATAGTACTTACTTAGAAGTGCAAGAAATATTTTTTCATTTAATACTAACTCTATCTTTATAATTAGCAATGTTGTCCAGAGAAAACGTACAGTCATACTTATTACTCTTAAGCTTTTTCTGGTAGTTAAGATAAGATCCTAGAAAAATACAGGGTATTTACTTAGAAAAAGATCTGACTGCATTTTTAACTGTTAATTAAATTATTTGTAGTTCTTGTTGTTGCTTTCCGTCCTGATGGCAAGGAGCTTGCAGTTGCGGCTTTGAATGGACAGATAACATTTTGGGATCATGAAAATGCAGTGCAAATTGGCTCAATTGAGGGAAGGCATGATCTTCAGATGGGAAGGAAGGAGCTTGATAAAATAACTGCCAAACAAGCAGCCAAAGGAAAGTAAGTAAATGAGATTGCAGTGAAGAGAGGGTGCCACGCTGCCTTTTGCTTTTGAATTGTTTCTTTCCATTTGGTTTTTATGTGAAGATTTCAGAGTGCTCTGCTATTCAAATATTTTGATTCTGATGATGGATTTTAAAAGACTGCCTGACTTGACATCTGGATGGATCCTTTTTGTCTTTTGCTTTGTTCACCCACTGATCAGCATAATTTTGAGTATTTGTTCTTTTTCATCAGTTATAAACTTGGGTTGCCAGCATAATATTAAGCTTCTCATGACAAGTTGTTCATGGGCTAAATGTGATAGATGGACTAGTATGTAGCTATTAGTGTGTAGAAACTGTTATGTTTTTAGAAGAATATGCTGTGGGTTTTATTACATGTTACTATGCATGTGAAGTAATGTTTAAAGGCAAACTGAATTTGCGTGCTGTCAAAAAGTGTAATATAGAAGTAATGTGTTTCATTCTTCTCTCTTTCCCTTGAGTCCCTCTTTTTTTTCCCCCCATATTGCTGCTCCCCCTCAAAACAAAACGGAAAAAAGTAAACAACTTTTTTTGGGGAAAAAAAAACAACACAAAAAGAACCCCAAACCAACCTGTATTTTTTTGTTGATGAGCTCTCAACCATTTCTTTAAAACACACCACGATGATGATTTTTCTCTAGCTTTTCTGACCATCCTTAGTGTTGCGTAGGTATAGTTGAGAGCTCATTCATTGAGCTGCGACTCAGATTCAGAAGTATGGAAGTACTTCAAAAAGCCGTTGAAGTTCTAAATTGTTTGTGATTCATAGTAAAGCACAAAGTACTTGTTTGTGGTAAACCGTTTTCTGTGTGTGAATGAAGATCTTGACTTTTTCCATGGAATGGTTACTCCTCTGTGTCTTCACACTCTACTCATGTCTTTTAGCTTGGATGGGGCAGTGAAATTAACTACTTTCTCTTTTTCTTTGTTAGATCTTTTACTACTCTGTGTTACTCGGCAGATGGTCAGTCTATTCTGGCAGGTGGATTGTCAAAATTTGTCTGTATATATAATGTCAAGGAACAGATTCTTATGAAAAAATTTGAAATCTCATGCAACTTTTCTTTAGATGCAATGGAGGTATGTGACCACAGGAGTCAGGCTTTTTCATTTCCTCTCCCCACCCGTGAGACTTTGGTTTTGGTATAACTTTTCATTTAAGCGGGATTCATGAATGTTATGTTAAACATGGGTTCATTTTCTTGGTTTTGTGCAGGAGAGTGGTAAGGAAATATTTCTCAGAAAACAAAATTAATTCCTGACACTCAGCTAACTAAAGTCTTGCAGTCTGCAGTGTGTTTGTATTGAATGAGCAGAATTCTTAAGCATAGTTAAGTCAGTTGGCACTTAAGATGGAAAAGAAAATATGAAAATTTAAATAATCAATATTTTGTACTAAGCTAACTTTCCCTGAATGTCAGTTGCTTGTGTTAGCAAAGACATGAAGGATTTTATTGCGGACATGGAAGAACATGCCTGATTTTTACAAACTTGGTTTCTGAATATTGGCAAATGCAAAATTAAATTCCTTTAAAAGTAAAGTGAACAATGAAAAGCATCAGAAGGAAAAAAAAATGCAGTAACCCTACTTAACATTCCCTTAGCTGGAAGAATGATGATTGTTCCAGTGTTCGTGTCAGGCTGTGTTTGACTGGTTCCAAATATTCCTTTGACGACAGCAGTTTGTGAAGCAGCCTTCGTTTCTCTGCTGCCCTCTATTGTGCTAACATAGCTCAACATGTGGTTTAAAAGGATACCAGAAGTGAGCCAGCTGGAAAAGAATCCTGGAGGGTATGGGTGTTTAAAAATGGGGTGCAGGGACATCCCTAAAACATTATTTGCCTGGCTGTCTGGGTACGCAGCTCTTACATTAGCACAGGGCAGTTATGGAACCTGAAGGGGAGGAAGAGTAGAGCTGCATCTGAGGAAATGGTGCGTCTCTTAAGTAGAACACCACTATATTAATAAGAAACTGCAGTTTAAACTGAGTTGTGCTGCTCTGAGGCCTTAAGACTGAAGCAGCCTGATTCTCATCTGTGGTTGGACACTGTTGCCTGATATTGTGAAATTGTCAGATTTCTCTGATTTTGGGGAAACTTTTGGAAGAAAGAGCAAAGAAATAATAACTAGGTAACTCCTGAATGTTACTGAGAATTTTCAATGAATACAGTTGTTTGATAGGAGATTCAGTGCAGTGAGTGGAACTCATATACTTTTCTAGGAGTACTTAGATCGGAGAAAAATGACTGAATTTGGCAGCATGGCTCTGATTGATGAAGGAGCTGGAGATGAAGATGGTGTTGCTATTCCTCTTCCTGGAGTAAAAAGAGGTATGGGTTTTGCCTTTGCTGTCTTGTTACTACTTTTATGTGGATCAAAACCTTTGATGCAGTTGATACCAGATAAAAAGGGTTTGAATTGTTCAGCTCAGTTTTAAATTTAGGATTACCTTGATGTTCTGTAGCTGCAGGGATCTGTTACACAAGTGTTCAACTGATGTATGGTGTGTTCTTTTGCACAGTAGAAGCAACAGGAAACAGGAGGTACTGTGGTCTCCTGGATATGGAACCCAGCAGTCCTGATTTAATTTTCAATGAGCAAAATTCAGTCCCACCAGTCACTTTAGCTGTAAGATCTCTCGGACGTGGATTGTCCCTTACTTACCCTGTCTGTAACTCTGCCAGGTTTTGGTATGTTCCACGTTATTTTTCAGCATAATGATAACAACATAGTCTTAGAGTTGATAGCTAGAGCATGAACTGTTGGTGAATATGTTAAGTAACTTCTGAATTTCTTTTTTAGGTGACATGAGTTATCGACATTTTAAACCAGAAATAAGAGTGACTTGCCTGCGATTCTCTCCCACAGGTGAGTATTGACAATTAATGTAGGATTTTTTTTGTTGCATGTAAAACAAGCAAAAGAGTAGAGCATTGGAGGAGTAATAATGAAGTACAAATACCTTGGAGATGGTCTCTCCAGATGTTATACAGTGCTGCTAGGTTTGTAGTCTAGTTTCTCATGAAGTGGATAGTTGGGAAACTTAAGCGTACATCACTTTCAGCTGGTATTTTTTCAGAAGCATTGCCATTGCTGACAGGTCTGTCAATGATGCACGGTTTCCACTTCTTGTAAGCAATGAAGTCATCTGTTTATCATTACTCTTCTGTTTCCATCCTAGAAAACCCAGCTTTGTTCTTAAATACTGTTACTTCTCTTCTAGGACGAAGCTGGGCAGCCACCACCACAGAGGGTCTTCTTATCTATTCACTGGACTCTGGGCTAATTTTTGATCCTTTTGAGCTGGATATTGATATCACACCCAGCAATATACACAAAACACTGCTTCAGAAGGAATACACTATGGCTATTGTCATGGCCTTCAAGCTGAATGAAAAGAAATTAATTCAGGAGGTCATAGAGGCTGTACCTAGCAAGGAGGGTAAGTGGATCTGCCATGAAATTTGACTGAGCTAGCTGTAAGCAAACGTGTAAGCCAAATAAGTTGAAACATAAAGGACAGAGCCTAGCTGGGAGGGGAGGTTATCACATTGGTATTTAAGGACTGTCTACTGTAGCTGCGGACTAAAGAGGAAGTAATGGTCTTTCGTAAAACAAAAAACAAAAAAAAAAAGTAGACTTTTTGGTGTTAGCGTATGTTTTCATTTCACTGCATGCTTGTCTAGTAACTTTTGAACAAGGAATTTGATCAGGTCTGAATATGCAGGTAAAGTTTTGGGGTGTTGGTTCTCAGAAGCAGCTGATGTTAGAGTTGCACGGCAAGCTTAACATGAGTTAGCTGTGTGCCTGTGTGATGAAGGCAGCCAGCCGGATACTGGGCTGTACTATCAAGGTTGTAGTCAGCAGTTTGAGGAGAGCGATTAGTCTTCTCTATTGAGCACTTGTGAGACCACATCAGAGTACTGTGCCTAGTTTTGGCCTTGCTGGTACAAGACAGACATTGACAGTCTGAAGCATCTGGTGGAGGGCCAGAGTGCATGACAGCTGTGGAGAGGCTTAAGAACCCTGGGTTGGTTCAGCTTTTGGAAGTGAAGGGGAAAACTTTGACTGTCTTTGGGTGCTTAATGCAATTTAGAGAGAAGGCAGAACCAGACTTGGAATTGCACCATGATATGACAAGAGGCAACAGACCTCTTGCAACATGGGAAATCACAACTAGATGTTAAAAACAATAATACTATGTTAAGGGTAGTCAAATACTGCAGCAGGTTGACAAGGGAGGCAGTGGAGTCTCCGTCCTTGGGAGTGTACAGCACTCAACTGGATAAAGTTCTGTGCCAGCTACTCTAAATTACTCTTGCTTTGGGCTTCTGAAATTTGGAGGCACCCTGCAACTGTCAGCCCTTAGAAGTTCTGATGACTTCTGTTCCTTTAGTTACAGCATTTGTTAAATTCATCCCTCTAAACAAATGTAAATATGGTCCTTATAGAGGGCTTGGTTCACACAAACCAAACAGATTATTAGTTAAGTGCCAAGCTCTTTCTAACAAGAGACAGATACTTTCACAATTATGAAGTCAGAAACCAAAGGAACAGGTAAGATGTCACAGCTTTGGAGCACATTTACTGAAGTCATTCTTTAGCACCCTTTTCATCATTTTGATAACTAATGTGCACGTTCATTAGCTACATATGGTAGATGCAACCTTAAAAATAAACTTTCAGTAGTGTATTCTACTTAACTTCGTAACTCCATTAACAGTTGTCATAGCAACTTTAAAGTATGTTTTCTTTGCTTTACCCCACTGTTGTTACCCCAGTGAAAGGTATTTATTTCCTTCCAGTCTTTCATGTGTAACAAATAAAAATTCCTTTAATCTAGTCAAACCATGCTCTAGTCTGAAATCGGATGTGTTGCCAGCCAACTACTTTGTAGGATTTTCTTACCTTATTCCCTAGGTAGCAAGCCTGATAATTACGCATGTTAGGGTAAATCATCTTTTGCACACCTGTGTTGGCATAATGGTGTTTGCCTGTCTGGCAAAACTTAGCTCTCTTTTACTGAAGTTAACCAAAACTCCACGTACACAGGCAAGACTGGGTAAGTAGGCAGTTGGCAAAACCTCAGGAGCAGAGGAAATTTCGTGGAAGTTAATCCACTGTTAACAAGTGAATGTGTGCCTGTTTCTTTAAAGGTGGAGAACTTTTTTCACACTTGAATGTTATTTAGGCCAGTTGAAGTGACTGCAGAAAATAGGAGTTGGTTATTTTTGAGAGGATTGTATATAATGAGGTCATCATAGTTACATGTGAGCTTATTTTGAATGCTTATAAATCATGCTGCTTTGTGCTGCGCAGTTGCTAACAGTTAGCATTCAGATGCTTCCTTTGTCAGCAGGCTACTTTGCTGTCTTTTCAAGTATCCTTTATTGCCCCTGGTTATTATGCCCGACTAGTTTCACCGAATACAGAAATTCGTATGAAGTCAGAAGCAACAAGACTTCAATAAAGTCCAGTTACACCAAAAGAGGAGGAAATAGTAGAAATAAAAGTTCTGAAGGAGAAACGGTGGGTAGAGTATTCTGGTAGGAGGAAGAACTTGGGGAGAGGGGGAGTTAAGTTCTTGCTTTTAAATACAGTAGTGATTGGAAGGCTCAAAAAGGAAAGATGTGCCTCCTGAGAGACTGTAGTACTGTACCCTGAAATACAATATTAAATATCAAATAGTTGCCAAGACGGTGCTTTCTTCTCCTTCCCTGTATGCTTTCCTGTGGTCTCTTTCATGTTATTCCAAATAGTAATTCAGCTCTTCATGTCTATGGGCTTTTTTTCTTTCTGTACAGTTGATGTTGTCTGCTCATCACTCCCAGACCTGTATGTGGAGAAAGTATTGGAGTTCCTGGCCTCTGCGTTTGAGATGTCTTGTCATTTAGAGTTCTATCTTATTTGGGCTCATAAGTTGCTCATGCTCCATGGGCAGAAACTGAAAACAAGGTGAGATCTTGGAAAAACAAAAAGCTGACAAGCATTTTAAAATACCTGTCAATTTGAGGTTTCTAATTAACAGTTACTGACATTCTAGATAGATACAACAATTAAAATGACTTAATTTACATTTATTACATAGACATTATTATTTAAATCCTTACATTTATTTATAAAATGTACATTTTAATTTAATAAACTTCTTTCCTAACAAATGTATACGATAAAATTGAAAACGTAATAGGATTTGCGAGGATAAATTGCAAAAACGTTTTTCAAGTATTCCAGGTAAAAACTGCATAGCTTGCTTACCCTATAAATGCATAAAGATTTCAAGAGTGATAGGATTTGGGCAATTATGTTTTTAAACAATTATACATATTAACTATAACTGAAAGATGATGTGGAGGCATTTTGTAGATTTGGCTTGTGATTACAGCATGTACTTCTAGCTTGTTAGTATTCTGCTTTCCTACGTAGTTCTTTACAACTACACGTGCTTGCCATACGAATTATATTCAGCCCACCCATAAAGTATCTGGTTCATAGACTTCTGGGAACAAAAATAGGCAAATTTAAAATAGGCTAAGTGAGAGGTAATCTGAGAGGGTATGGCGCAGGTTAAAGAAACAGTGCATTGTGTAACTCCTTTTTTCAACATGGGTATTAATGTTTTAGTTACTGAAATTACTGGAACATATTTTCTCCTTTCGTTGCTGAAAGTAGAAGAGGATGATTCAAAAAAAACTCTTCCGTGATCAGAAAGTATTGTAGAGCCTGGAAGGAACTGTCATCATTACGGCAAGCAGAATTAGTTCTTCAAGCTGAAGTTTGACATTAGAAGAGAAACATATTTCTGGCAATAATATTACTTGTATTGAGTATAATTGAGGGCAGGGTCAAAAGCAAAAAGCTTTTGTTTATTTAGTATTATCTTAAAACGTTCATGTTTAAAAGTTAACATGTATGCTTGTTAAAACTTTGAGAATATAGAAAAGTTCTAGATTTCCATATGTAAATATAAATGGCACTGCAAGTTGCTTGTGTTCTCCATTCAAGGTCAGTGAAGCTGCTCCCTGTGATTCAGTTCCTTCAGAAAAGCATCCAACGTCATTTTGAAGATGTTTCCAAACTGTATGTACTGTTATATTTAAAAGTTTTTTAAATCAAAACCCTGCAAAAAAGTGTGGAGTAATTTGGGGGATGATAGTGTGGTATTAGAACTATTGAGGCGTTTTTCTTTTAGAGATGTTTTTATTTTAGGAGAAAAATGGAACCTTGTTTCTAACATGTTGCTATTTATTTTTACAGCTGCGAATGGAATATCTACAATATTAAATATGCACTGGCTATTTCACAACAGCGGGGCATGAAACGTCTGGCAGAAGAAACATCAGTAGACGAAGATGACTTGGATTCTGACAGTGATTATCCTATGCAAGAAGCTCATAAAGACAATCTTAGTTCCTAGTTACTCTTCGTGGGAGGGAGAAAACCCAAGACAAAGGGATTTTATGCAGTGGTATTCACTGAGAATGAGTGGCCCTCATAGTGGCATATTTTAACTCTTTTTAACAGTGTGTATGGCGCTACATGTGAGTGATAGAAGTGAGGGGGAAATGTAGGATGACAAAGTGCCATCCATGGTGTATTTGGTGTACCCTTTGGCGCTGTAACAGCTTGACAGCATTGATCTCTTGATTCATTGATTTCTTTTTTTATTGTTCCTGATTTCAAGTAAGACAAAAATCTATTATTTTATCAGTGAAGTTAGAACTGTGGCTGGAAGAAGTGCATTTGTTATTAAAAATGCATTGTACATAGACTAACTATTGTGAGTTATTTGTAATGCAGTCTTGTCATACTTTTTGGTGGACTTTTGTTTTTTGTACATCATTCTTAATTGGAGGTCTACATACTGCTCTCAACTTGTTTTAAATGTTACTTTAATTGGTTTTAATATGTACATACTACTGGAACACTGTTAGGAATAAGTGGACCCATTTTTCTTAGTTCTATAGCTTCCAGACCTGATGAAGTTTCAATAATGAGGATAAATGATATACCTGTAATGATGAATATGGGGGGAAATTTTACTGTGCTATATATAACTTCAGCAGAAGTTTAATTAATTAATCTGTGATACTATAGTAAAAATTTCTTTGGAAATTGCCAACTCAATAATGAAACTGTAAGAGAACGTGTTACAAAAGTTTATTTTTCTGATGAAAGCCCTTTCTTGTCTTTTTTTTTTTTAATGTTTTTATTGACATGAAAATCTGAAACTCGGTTTCTTTGCTTTTGTGAATTGGCATGAGAATTGGCTAGTAACAATGGTGAGGTCCTGAGCACAAAGAACTACATCCATGCTGGCGATGCTTTCAAGCCACATGTTGAAAGGGCTTTGTTAATCAAGGTACTGCAAATATTATTATATTATTATGCAAATATTATTATTATAAGGCAGAAATTACTCTCTTTTTTCAGTGTATTCTGTTCTTTTGGATTTGTTTTCCAGTCTCTTTCCACTCTTGGAAGAGAGAGAGAGGTATGAATATTAAAAACTGCTGAAGGAAAAACGAAGTCCAAAATACACAGCAGGCATGTACAGTCTGTTTGTAGAATTTTAGTCTATAAAATAAAGATGCACTTGATAAATAAAACACAATAAAGTGATTTGTTTTGTAAAATGTTACAAAATACAGTAAAATGTTTAAAAATACCTTCAGTTGCTGTTGCCCCCTTGCCTCCTAACATTTTCATGGTCATGCTGATGTTTGCGCATCTCGGAGGTGTGAAGGAGCTGGGCTGGAGCGATGCTTGTGGAAGATGCTCTGTGGTACTGTGTTGGGGCTGACCGTAATCCTCTGCTGCTGTCTCCTGCCCTGGCAGAAAGTAGGCTTTCTGCTCTGGGTAGAAGGGAGCCGTGGGTGGGCAGGGAAGAAGTCACGCAGGAAAAAGAAAAGTCCATCTTGGGGCCCTTGTAAAATTGAAGTGCTTAGGCTAATGTGAAAAATGTGATTGTGTTACCTGACATATAACATAGTTGTTACTTCTTAATCCATTCTACTGTTTTTCCACATACATGTTGTCTTTGCATGTTTTTTTAAAGACCATATTCTTTTCCCAAACTGTAATCGTTCTGGGTCTGGAGCAGCAATAGCTTTGAGCTGTGTAAAATAGGAGTTGTGCTGTTTTATGAAGTTGGCTAACTTCATCGCTAAGTTTATATTTGTCTCTTGGGTTTACAGTGTTACAAAACACAGAATGTGGAGAAAATACAGCCTTTCAGAACAACAGCTTAGAGATGTGGTTTGGGGTTATTTTACTCTTCACATTCAAAATATTCCTGAAGATGAAAACTGCACCAAAAGTATGTTTTAGAAAGTGCAAGAGGGGTAGTGTAACACCACTTGTATACGAGATAAGGACGGGTTCTACTTGTGTTAGTCATTTTGCTTGAGCTATAATAATAAGCTTTTAAGTTATCAAGACACATTTTATGATGCACATGAAAGCCAACAAACTTTTCCATTGTGCCCTTCTCTCTTCATAGGAATAATAATGAAAACTAAATAGCAGGTTATGTCTGGTAGGTCCCAATCTTGGCCTGACCATTGTGCGCGTTGGCCCAATCTGCGAACTGACAGTGGCCAGTGGGGGCTGGGCTGAGCCTTCCTCCAGTGCCAGCCGAGACCTCACCTGCAAGCTGGCGTCTTGGCTTAATTAGATCTGATTGTAGATAGCTGTCTGTATGTATTTCAACAGGACTGTCTGTCTTACATGAGGTTTGATTTCCTTAAGAAAGGAGAGGAGGAAAAAAAAAAAAAGACGCTTTTTATCAGAGAAAGAAATTTACCAGTGATGAAACTTGGTGCTGTTTCATGTTTCTTTTATCCTCTTTTAAACGCAATACCCTATTTCACAAGATGATAGACAAAAAGGAAGGAAGCTGTCCCTGCACGTGGGTTTGTTCATCCTATTTTTATTCACAGCTCTCCCCTCGGTACCCTCTTGCTGCCCTTGCACCGGTGTGCT
>VZSZ01008659.1:826526-870000 GCA_013398815.1 Ibidorhyncha struthersii
GGTGGTGGTGGGAGGGCTCGGCGTGGCGTCGGGCCGAGGAGAGGCTCTCCTGGTGGCCGCTGGAGGGCCTCGGGAGAGGCTGAGATGGAGAAGATAAAGCTGTTTAGAATTGAGTGACTTGAAGGAAGGCGCACCAGGAGTGGGGAGCACGTGGAAACGGGCTTCTGTATAGTTGCTGTTGGCCTGGAGTCGAGTTATAAAGAGCTGAACTTGAAATACTTTGCAGCGTAATTGGGGGAGGTTACTGGCAGCGTACAGGAAAATATTTAAACTGGATTATGCCCCTCTGCTTGAAGGAGGTAGAGCGTGTTGAAAATACAAAAGAAAGCGAGGAGAGGGAGGAGCTACAGATTGCCAGAGTAAAACCCTGTAGATAGGGTCTCCGAGGGGATACGCAGTTTTGGAGTTCAGTGGACGGTCTTTGAAGTTCGAGCTTCGCGTAGTCTTGACAGCATAAAATGTCAAGAAATAAGAAGGCATTACGTGTATGAGGAAATCCATTCGGGGCAGAGTTGGCTCGGGAATGGGCAGAATGCCAGTCCCAGTGTCTGAAAGGTAACTTACCAGGAATGCTGTCATTTTAGCAAATCACAGCTTTTTAAACAGAGAGTGGAAAACAAATGTTGCTGTTGATACTAGTGGCATAAATTTCTGACTGTGGTAGAAGACAGATTTGTTACCAAGCAGGTACTGAAGTAACAGAAGAGGATAGTGTTTTAGTAGTTTGGTTTCAGTGAGTTTCAAAAACATTTTAAAAGTGTTTCTTACAGAAGATAACTTTAGCACAGTTGTTTGTATGTTTATTCAGTCTAAATTAAATAAAAAGTTGTAAAGTAGAAGGGCACTCTTAAATATCAGAGCAGCAGAATGGTAGTTAGGATTAACGCAGACAGAAGAACATTCATGGATCTTACTCATTTGGTGAAGGGATGGTAGGATGTTGTGCCTGTGAGAACAGAGGGCTGGGTGTTGTGATCTGAAAGTCCCTTCAAGTCCAACATTTCTAACTAAGACAGTTTCAGTTGTGAGTTTCTGTTCATGTGTCTGACTAAAAATTTTCAAGCTTCTAAAACCAGATAAAACCAGGAGGGAAGAGAGTAAAGTTAATAAGTAAACTCTTTTTAACTGATTTTTTTTCTTTCAAAACAACCAACCAACCAAAAAAAAAAAAACCAACAAGGGTTCCTATATATACTTTCAGGAACTAGATAATCCTTTGGATTTTTTTGGTTTGGTTTTGTTTTGTTCTTATAATCGTTTTTTTTCTAGGTTTTAAATTTTTTTTTCTCCTTTCTTCTGCTTTGTGAAAGACTCTCTCCACCCGCACAAGGATAGCTGAGTGCTGTATGCTTTTTGTTCTCCAGGATGTATAAACAAACTGAAAATATCATTATCATGGTAATAAGGAAAAGTATGGCTAACATAGCATAATTAGATTAAAAGTGATTTATCTGTTGATCTCTGATGTGGATCCGTGGAGACGAAATGCAGCAGCAGGTAAAATAGTGCATCCTAAGTGCTGCCTCGAAGTGTACTTCTGTCCCACTTCTGTTTGATGTGCATCTGGATGAGAAGGTATGTCACACAGATATGGACACTTCATAAATAGACATATGACGCTCAGAATAACCCATTGTGTGCACAATAAAAACATACCTGAGGTTATCATGTCAGTTTATTAACTATGAGGAGTAAATGTACAAGAAAATAAATAAATATTAGTTATTTCTGAGACCCGTCTGTGATGGGTAGCTATAAATAGGAAATGCCAGTTCTTCGGTGTGTCAAATGGCAACACCAGTGCTAATAGCATGATGTTGACTGGCTTAGTAGAGAGCTTGTTGCTAAGTTGTTTTTTTTTAGGGGATAGAAGGAGGTTTGTTGTTGTTTTGGTACATTTATTTAAAATCTTATAAGGCTTCTGAAAGATCCTGTAGGAAGTTTTGTATCACCTGAAATACTCTCTTGATTTTCTTACTGCAGGTCCTGTCTGGTTGTGGTGTCTACGATGGCACGGAAATCCATGAGGCCTCAGCGTAAGTTGCTTTATGAAACTGTAGGCTCCAAAAAAGTCTCCTTTACATTACAGCAGTCTGTTGAATTCAGTTTTGCTCTCTCTGGCCATCAGAATTGCCCTGAAAGATGTACGGTGAAGCTTCACAGTTTTCTCACAGCATAAGTGGGAGCTCAGGCCACGTTCTTGCAGTACTCTGTGATTGTCCAGAGATGCAGCACAGTGTATGCAATGCCAGAGCAGTGAGTTTGAGAGTCTTCTCTTCAGAAACAGAAATTCAGAGTTCCAGAATCAATCTCAAGACAGTTATGTGATGACTTCATTTCGTATTCACTTTGAGTTTCTGTTCCTGGGGCTAAATCCAATACTAGAATTGTTAATACTCAAGCTGAATTATTAACTCTTAGTGTTAATTGCTGAGAGATATTTCACCTAGCCTGAGATTAAATATACACATAGGTATGTTAATTGTGGGACTCCTCCATAACACCTAGGGACTTGCAACGAGAAAGGAAGTTTTTATTGTTCCTTGTTGCCTGCATAAGAGCACTGAACAAAGAAACTTGTCTCTAGCTTACTTGACCCTGCCTCCAAACCGAACTTCTGGTTCGCTTTGCACTTTGGTGCTACATACAGGGGTTTTGCTGCTGCATGCTTGCTATCCTTTGGCAGGATGTGTGTTTTTCCTCTTCTTTCAAAATCAGATGGTGGAATATGCGTAGCACGACTTTGGGGCCAGATAAAGCCTCTCTTAGAAAGTTTTACGCATGTTTTATCTCTGTTTTTGTAGCATACTGGTACACCTTAGTCGTGGGGGAGCTGAGGTTCAGATGTATGCTCCAGATGTTCCTCAAATGCATGTCATTGACCACAGTAAAGGGCAACCAGCTGAAGCTGAGTCCAGGTAAAGTCTATGTCTAATGTGTTTTCCATGACTGCTGAGCCTCAGTCTCTTAGGCATTCTTCAGACATAGCAGCCTTTAACTGCACTTGTAGCACTTTGCTGACTGGCTTTTGTAGTATTATGCTAGCTGGTATTTTGATTGGAGAGAAAATATTAAACAAGTTTTATGAACTTGCTTATATACCATCTCTTAATGCCTGTGTTTTCCAGTAGTAGTGTTTCAGAAGCATCGATAGTTTTGGTTATTGAGTACCACTGTTGTTCTTGCTTCCCCCCTTCCTCCCCCTGCCCTTCCTCTGCCAAAGCTTTTTTTTTATGCTCTTCTGTGTGCAAATGCTTAATTCATCTCATTCTTTTATTTCTGGTTCTTCAAGGAATGTTTTAGTGGAATCTGCAAGGATTGCTCGTGGTAAAATTGCAAGTCTGGCTAAGCTCACTACAGCAGACCATGATGCTGTGATATTCCCTGGTGGATTTGGAGCTGCTAAAAACTTGTGAGTGCCAACTAAACATTAGACTCCTTGACTAAATATTCATGATCAACTATGATTCACACAACAAAATCAGGAAGCAATAATTGGCCTTATTTACTGCGTATCTAACCACTACTTAATAAGGAAAACTCCTTTCAAAGTCATGGATTTAAGTTGTGCTGTTCATGATGGTTTCCAGTCATAATTCTTATTGGCATTGTCATGTTTCAGATTTTTCAATGTTGGTAAAAATTCTGGAGTTTAGATAATACACAAGAATCCTTTTTCCCCCATCCTTGTGATTCTTTTTGGGCCTGACTGAGGGAAGTGAAGGTAAAACTTCAATAGTTTCAGGTGCTCCCTCCTGGTGTTATTATTCTGTTTCTTCATGTCTGCCATCCAAACAGACCCCTCTTGCATTAGTAATGATAAAACAACAGCTAGCACAAAAAAAAAAAAAAAGGCAAAAAAAAGCGTTAGCCATGTGGAATACTGATTATCTTGTTGTTGACCTGCCATTTTCTTGGCTTTGAGAAACCTGAATGTTATTTCCCTTTTCTTCTTAAGTGTTTTTCTTTGAAAACATTGTTGTTCCACTTCTCAGTAATCCTAGAAAGCTGATTTGATCATTCTTATTTCTAGATGTTTATTTTGAGTAAGGAAATTTATGACATACCAAAGCCTTAGAAGTGAGTCATTTTGGCCAAAACATTTATGGTCGACTACAGGCTTTTTCAACCACTTTTTCGAACCTGTTAAGTTCGTGATGACCTTTGAGAGCCAGTCTCGGGCAGATAGGCATCTCTATTTTGTAGGTTTGTACTGAGGTATGTATAAAGTTTCTTGTTATGGCAGATCTACCTTTGCTGTTGATGGGAAAGATTGCAAGGTGAACAGAGAAGTTGAACGTGTCTTGAAAGACTTCCACAAAGCAGGCAAACCTATTGGGTACGTATGTTAGTTGGAGGGGCATTTGTTTGATAGTGTGAGCGTGGAGACAACTTATGTGTTGTTGAAATGTGCGGCTGTTATTGTTGGAACTAGAAAAAGCATCTTCTGTTTTGTATCAGTTGTAGCTTATTTTTTTAAATGTGTTTTTCAAGATGCTTGTGTGTGTAGGTGTTTGTCAGAGAAGCAGCTAAGAAAATGCTGAGTGGACGTTGCCTTGTGATGTCTTTCAGATTTGTAAGACCATGTCCATTTGAATCTTTTCAATTATGACCAAGTTTTGAAAGAGTGCCATTGTAGAATCACTCTTATAATTCCTTTTCTTGCAGTCTTTGCTGCATTTCACCACTGTTGGCAGCAAAGGTCCTCTCTGGCGCTGAAGTAACTGTGGGCCATGAAGAAGAGGAAGGTGGCAAGTGGCCTTACGCTGGGACTGCAGGAGCCATTAAAGAACTAGGAGGAAAGCATTGTGTGAAAGAAGTAACTATATCCTTTCCTGTTCATTTCCATGTTGAGAGACAGTTTAGTACTGCATCGTTACAGTAATGAATGCATGCAGGATCTACGCTTTTCCACTTAAGGTTTAGTGGGAATATACAGTGTATAGCAGGTAGCCTGTAATACAGCGCATGATTAGAAACATGGTCTTCTGTACACAGCTGTGTAGTTAGAAGTCATTCTCCGTCATTGCCGTAGAACTGCCTGGGACACCCAGTAATGCAGTAAATGCCTAGTGAATTTGCACATAAAATGGGCATAAGTTAGAATTGGTCAGTCCTCTGAGATTTTTTTTTTTCTTTTCCTGAAGGCTAAAGCTGTAATCAAACTGATGTCAGAGGCATTTTGTTACAGTCAGTAAATTTTGCAGGTTTTCTTGTGTTTCTTAATGTTCCTACAGATTGCTCTTGCAGTGTTTGTATTTTTGGCAAAAGTAGTTTCTGGTATCTTGGATTATAGGTTGCAGCTGTCTTTACAGCTGGATGGTATAATATATTTGGAGGTGCTTTTTCATGGGAGAGTGGAGTTGTGAGGTTTTGTCAGTGAGGGTTTGTTTTGCAGACAGCATCCGCAAGTGAGACATAGACTGCGTTTTCCTTAACTCCCTTTTACGAAGCTCATGTGGATACAAAAAACAAGGTGGTGACTACCCCAGCATTTATGTGTGAAACAGAATTACATAATATCTTTGATGGCATTGGGGCCATGGTAAAGAATGTGCTAAAATTAACTGGCAAGTAAAAAAAAAAGAATCAGAAATGTTGAAATTTAGGGTGTAGTATGAAACAGAATATCGACCAATGGAAACATTTTCACCTGTTTGTCCTGTTCACTCTCTAGTGAATGCTGATACGACGCTGGTTGATTGCCAGCTGCAGGTTTTTCCATGCCCTTTCTGAGAGAGGGGCCTGCAGGAGGGCTCACAGAGTACAAGCAGTCTGGCCTGAGACACAGAGCATTTTCTTGAGCTTTTTCAGCTGGAGAGAGCTGTGCGGACATATTCTGAAACCAGCCCTCCTGATGCAGCAGTGTCAGATCATTTCTGTGGGGGCAATAAGAGACTAAAGGCCCTTTCAGAAGCTGAGGGCAGATGTGTTATACTGCCGCTGCATCTGCTATATCCCTATATCTGGTGGATGGAGAATGGGAGTAGAGAGGAATTAGTGTGTGGTTCAAGGTTTGTGTGCTCAGGCCTGTATCTGTGAACTAAAGCCAGGATCAGCTGTTAAGGGAGTAGACATCTTCCACATCTAAATTTAGTTTGGTATTAATGAAAAGATTAATGTTTTGGTTTTCCATTTCAAAGAATCCTGTTTTCACAAAGGAGCCAGTCTCAGTATCAGTCAGCAGCAGGATACATCTTAACTGTTACAATGCTAGCACTTTGAAAAATTAATCCATTGGCCCATTATTGCTAAAAAGGTCTTGAAATGAAGGAGAAAATATCCGCTGATGTGACGCACAATTTTTAAGGGTAATATCCACGTTAAGATAGTTGCATGACTAGTAGTCGGTGGAAAAAAACAGTCTGAAACTAGCCTCACTTTCCCTGCTTTAGGGTAATAAAGCTTTCTCCAAAGAAATATTATTGAATGTCTGGAATAATTATGTATAAATAAATTAATCTCTGCCTTTATCTCATTCTTGTCCCTTCACTTTTGTTTGACAGCTGCCTTTGATAACTTACACTGGTTGATAGATTCTAGCAGTTTTACTGCTTTTCTGTTCTCTTCATGTCTTTGGCACATTTTTTCCATATATAATCCAGCAGTCTCCTTTCCCCCCTTCCAAGTTATTTGTTACCTTTCTATTCAGCAGCAAGCAACGTTTCTCAAATTAAAACAAACAAAATGACACCCCTTATCTGGTATTAAAGTTCCTTTTACATTAGACATGCTGAAGAGAACACGTACTTTTAAGGGAGAATTGTGTGCTGCATAAATGAAATCTACAAGCCTTAGATTAAGTTGGAGTGGGGTAAATACCATCTGTGGCTGAAGACTTGGTAGGGATGTGGAATGACATTTTTTTTATTGAGAGGAGCAAAGAGGAGGAATGAAGCTTGAGCATAAGTGGTTGGCATGCTCAACTTGGTCGGTCAGTGTTCACAGAATAAGCTTTTTTGCTTCTGGAGCCTTTTAGTATGTGAATTTTTTGTCACTGAAAAAAATCACGTTTGGATTTAGAAGATCTGAATTTGTCCTTCAAAGATGGCACTGTTTTCTTGGGGGATTTCATAGAGCTCTCTTGTGCAGATTGCCAACTCCAGTGTGGTTACAAAGAAATCATACACAGAAACCAGGTCACCGTGGCAGCAGGTATGGTTCATAAAGTGGATACTCGGCATACTCTGAAACCTTTTTGCTTGTGCATCAAATTCTTCATGAAATTTTCAGTATCAAGTTGGTAAGAAACAGAATTTAAAACACTGCCACTATGTAATGCACTGCAAATACTTTCCTCCATAAGCTTTGCTTGTACATAAGTGGATGTTTATAATATCAATTTTCTACACAGAGGCTTGGCAGAGTGTGGGAGGTCATTGTTCGTACAAAATGTAATGACATTTTAAAATGTGTGAATTTCCTACATCTGCAGGAGTTTTAAAAGAAATTTGGTAACAAGAGTATCACAAAACAGAGATGGTATTGAAACCCCCAGAGCAGAGGGAGAAGAGCTGCTGCCTGTGTTAGCGGTACCATCATCTGCTGTAAGAGTGATCTAAATTGAGCTCAACTCTTCCCGTCAGGGACTGTGAGTCAAATCTTTCCATTAGCTCCCCTTGCCACAGCAGGTCGTGTGTATGTATTTAGGGTTTCTCATATCTGCAGTTCCTAGTATGTGCAGCTGTGGAGCATAAACCTTTCTTACATTCTGAATCTTAGATTAAGGTGTCCTGAGGAAAAAGATGTTTTTTGAAGAAGTTGCTATTATCATACAGTGACCAGCTGTTGCAAGTTGCTTGCTAGATCATCCAGGTGTTGCCTCTTTTTACAGCCCTCTGACGTTCTTTCTTCAGATATCCAAATAATGAAGACTACTGATAATCTACCGTGTACCTTTCTAAGCAGATGCAGTGGTGGTCATGTGGATCCCCAGCCTGGTGGCTTCAGGTTGGATTATCACAGTAGCACATGCTTAGAATCAAGTATGCAAATTGAAAAGCTCACCTAATTCGACATGACATCTCATCTGCTAAATAACAGCACTACTGTAAAATAACGGTCTCAATATCAGTGACTGTTTGAGGGCTAAGGTTGTTAAGTTGTAATGAGAGTAACTAAGGAACCAGCTCCTCCTCAGTGCTTGAAACATTTTTCGAGTCAGTTATAAAAAGTGAGCTACCCATGCAGTGTTGTCAGTGCTGGAAGCTTGGGCATTTAGTGGGGATGGCACAAACAGATATGCACTGGGGATATCAAAGACAAAATTTTATTTTGAGAAATAATCGCATTTTAGAGCACCTTTTTACCCTTCTTTTTTCCCATCATTCAGAGGTAACGCTTTTTAAGGGAGAAAGAATCATGCACCATAATTGCCTTTTTTTTTTATTCTCTCTAATTTCACAGTCACGTGCAGAGTACAAGCCTTTGCTACACACATTTTAAAATATTTTTTTATTAATAGAAGATCTTTTAACTTTGGTGGAAGATGTAAGATTCTCATCTTGGCTTTCAGCCACTGTAAATTTGGAGGGAAATTCCGTATGCATTCAAAGATTAATAGAGACGTTTGTCTGCCAAGTTGGGTTTTTCCTTTCCTTCCGTAGGGCTGTTTGGAGCTGCTGAGTGGTTTGCCAGTTTCAGCCTAGTGGACAGAAGTTTTGTTAAACGTTATCAGAAATAAAAAGTGAAAGAATGTGGTTTCTGCAAGCCTCCACAAGGAGGCATGCAATATCTGGCTTATGGATCCTGCCATTTTTCATCTTCAGAAAGCATTTAAGAACTTTGTCCTGCTGAAAGGGAGTGGTAATAAATGCCTCTCCTGCTTGTGCTGGTTTTCTAGTGATGTGGTGCAGTGAACTTGTGGGGTGCAGGGAGTTGTTACCTCTCATTTGTGTTTCTGCCTGCCTCGTTTTGCCCTCATTGATGCTTCCATGCAAACCGCATTTTACGAAATGTTTCGCTGCAGATTGTTGCAGTGTTCACAAATTTGACAGCAGTGCTTTTTTCTTCTAAAAGCAGGAATGAGAGTTAGAGATTGAGATGCGCTTTTCATTTTTACCCTTCAGTCTGTGGCTACAATAGAGGCGTTTATGGATGAATAAGGTGCCAGCAGGGGGCACTTGGTGAACGATGTTCTGTGCAGGTTTTCACCTACCTAGGCGCAATATTCCAGCTGTTGTTTTCTGTACGACACTGTTATGTTGACTTTTTCTCACATAAAGGGAATCAAGCAAATACTGCTTCCTACTCGTTCAACAGAAATAAATAGGAAATCCAATTCCATCGTAATGAATGCCGCTGCCTTGTTAAGACTCATTTCATCAACACAGTGACTTCTTATTTATCCTCCGGAAAGTATAATATCAAATATACTTACATTAAGCTCTAAAGCCTTCCTGTGATACAGTTATCACTGAAAAATGAGGAAAAGTGTAGTATAAAGTCATAAAAGTACACAGTGGTTGGGGGGTTTTGTTGTTTTTTGCGGGGTTGATTTTTGCATTTGTTTTGGGTTGGTTTTTGTAAATAATAATGTTATTATAGCCAACCTGACCTCAACCCAAGGTTTGTAGGGAGTGACTTTTATTAGGCCCAGAAATAATTCTGGAAGGAAACACACTGTTTCTTGAAGGGTCTGTGTGTTTGCAAGCTATCACTATCTTATATGTGTGTGTATAAATATGTTTTTTTTTTTTTTTTCAGAGTAGGAGCATAGATAATCCTTCATCTGCAAACAGTTGAGAGTTGCCTGCGTTCCAGGGCTTGAGTCTTTTGTTTGAGCTGTTTTTTCTTCCTCCCTCCCGTGGTTGGAAGTGGTTGAAGGGAAGCTTGCTTGTTGTATGGGTCAGCCTTTGCCCTCAGAAGAATTAAGGAACTGATATGGGGTTATCTTTTCCAAGGTGATTTCAGTGCTGGTCAGAATTTCTGCAGAAAGAGAGAGAGGGGAAGAAAAGGGACTACACTTGGACAATCCCAGAAGCTGAAGCAGAAGTTGCAACAAGGATTGCATTACCCATAGCAACATGATTTCATGTTGCATATTTGAAAATAATCACCTTCCATACTTATTTTCAGTATTTTTCAGTACCCTTTGTTCAATTGCTGAGTATCATGATATGTAAATGGTATCTGATTTAACAGTGAAAATTCTGCATCAAATGTATTACATTCGTTTATTGCTGATGAGCTACATGGGCCATTACTCCCACATCATGTAGAACTGAAAGGAGCTCAGTGGAAAGCACTAACCAGTTAAACTGGCCTCACTGTAAACTTAGATAAACTACAAGATGAGCAAACAAACTCCTTCTTGTCTCTTAGCAGTTTCACTGTCAAACGTGAAGAAATGAACTCGCTTTTACAGCCATTCTTTTGCAAGAATAATGTACAAGGATCTCTGAAGAATTTCTTTAATGTAGCAGATTATCAGCCTATGCTCTTGCCATATGAAATACCTAAGTGTGGGCCACCAGGGTACTGCAAGTGAGAAAAGTGGAGATTCCTCCTTCTTAAATGCGTGGATTGTTATAGTGCTCCTTAGTATCCCTCTCGTTCACTCTGAAACTCTGGAAAACACAAGAAGGATGTGCTGTTCACGTTCTGCACCTTGAGTGAACTTTAAGACATACGTTTGCTGTGTCATCACCCAGGCAAGGAAGGACAAATCAAGGTCTGCTAGTCATTCAAACCTTCCCTCACAGTCTCCCAGGAAAACAGAATGGTGGTCATATATTACTGCTGGGATGGCATTAACTACAGCTCTGGGAAAATATAACATACAGGGACGTTTAAACATCCTAAGTGCTGCTGCAAATCTGAGTCATAAAAAAGTAGGGTTGTAAGCAACATTTAGAGGTCATCCAGTCTTCTTCCCCCCACCCTTCATCCCTCCCACATTCATCTGCTCATGTGCTTACTGTGATTCATGCCAATTTGCACAGGCAGTGAGAATCCCTTCGGAGGGTGAAAGACGCAGACGACTGGGGGAACTGGATGTTCCTCGTAGGTACCAGCCAGCACAATGCCAGCCCTTAAATGTACAACTGGGCTGTCCCTTTCCACAGCAGCGAGGCTCTGTTCTAGCCCTGCCTGCCTGCATAAAGGCATCTAAGTAATTATTCATTTGCTTGCCCAAGAAATTTTTGCAGCTGTATAGCCACACAGCTTGCACTTGCGAGTGGAGGTGCTCATGTTGTTCGTGTGCCCCAACACCTTTTGTAAAGTGGATGGCTGCTTAAGTGGCTATTAGATTTTTAAAAGTTATATGGTCCTTGAGATGAGGGCAAGCAGTTCAGACTTTTGGGACTGACAGACCAGTACAAATTCCACCTTTCGGACTTTCTGATTGCACAGGGCGCCTAGCTAACTGTAGGAACAACTGGAATACAAATAACTCTTACAGACCAAGCAATTGCTCTTATCAGGGTTTTTTTAAAAAAGTTTTTATTCGTAATCAACTTATGTTTTTAAAAATACATGGAATCTGAGACAAATATTTGGAGGGTAGGACACAAAAAGACAGTCACAGTATGCACAATTTTTACATTCAGATCTTTCCGTGAAGTGGGACCCCAGCTGTTAGCTAGGCTGCTCTGTACCCAGCGTAGCCTAAGTACCAACTGAGCTTCACTGCAGCAGCAGCAGCACAGGCCGTGTGGGGGATTTTGTCTCTCCTCCCCACCGTGGGGGAAAGGGCCCTTTATTAAGAAAGTCAGAGGTAACTGTCATCTCCTTTACCTCAATGGATACCATTTTAAGCTCTATTTTAAACTGTGCCTTTTCTTGCAAAAACAATCCTGTCTTTCCTTTGGAAAGAGGGTGGGACTGTTCCAAATCAAAATGACTTTATGTGCGTCCTTATGAGTCACTTCCCTCTGCTTGAGGGCTCAGCCAGGAGTGTGTTGCAGTCACCGCTGTTCACCAGCCGGGGTGAGTAGTTCTCCAGATGCTTCTCAGTTCTGTAATAGGGCGGTTGCAGCAGCTCTGGCCCAAAACAAACCTTCTGCACTTTCTTGATATTGTTGGTACACAGGATCCTTTCAGTCTTGGTTTTACACAGGACGTGTATGCTACCTGAATCGAACATTTCCAGAACTAAACCCATTTAATTAGCACAGGCATCAGTTACGATTACTCTGACCAGTTTTTAATTCTATTTTTCTCCAAAGGTATCATTTTTAAAGCAGTAACATTGTCACAGTAACAATTTCTTATCACCCAGTTCTAGCTAAAGAATCCAGCTTTTGCATGGTAATCACATTTACCTTGCTGTGTTTCATGACAAAAAGATAAAATACTAATTCAGCCTTGTAAAGCTTTTGGCTTATTTAGAAGTGGATTTTGTAATAATACATCACTTCCTTCCTCTATGTTGATGTTTTATGAACTTCCATCATCTTTGTCGGTCAGTTTCATCCTTCTGCTGAAGAAATACTACATTTCTCATGGAAAAAAAAGTTGTTACTGATAGCCCATGACGCTTAAAAGTAAAAATAGAAGTTAAAGTTCCACAGGCTCAAGTTTCACAAGGTTTCCATCCTTACATTTCACAAAATGCGAGCGTCTTCCTACTTCCAGTTTTTATCTGACACAGAGAGCAATTACCCCTTCTCCTCCTTTCATTTCTCTTGAAGCACAGCAGATGAGATCTCAGGCGAGAGATCTCACTGGGGTCAGTTATAATGTGACCTTGTAGTTTTGAGAGTCTTTGATCCTGTCGTTAAAGCAAAACCACAAAATCCAAAATAAAATATTTATACCGGCAGCACTAAAACTGGGCTCCAAGAAACAAATGAAAAAGCAGACTTCCCACCTCTAAGTTTTGCTGCCTTTGTTTTTGTGGAACACCAAAATGTGGGACTTAAACACCTAGTGCTAGGTCTGTTTTCAGCTGTTGGTGTTTCTTTCCCATGGCTCTGGAACAGTTGTCACGCTAACCATGCAGAGCTGTCCTGCCCAGCGAGGTCCTCTGGTGAGGAGAACTTCCCAAAGAGAAGACTGGCTTCCCCAGTTACAAGTGCCAAACTCCCAGTGTGACCAGGAGGTGGAAGGAGAAGGGAAGCATAGCCAGACTTGGCACATCAGCAGGGCTTCTGGAGGAAACCTGACTGTGTCCTGAAAAATTAAAAAAGAGAAAGTCGGCATGTAGCTGGTGGCTTGACAAAGAAGTGTATGCGAAGTTTGTGTAATACATCTTACATGAATGCATTGATGGAAGATTGTAAAATCATGTGGATCTTGGCTCATTTTCAAAATTCTCCTTTGTGTGTGTGTGTGTGTGTGTGTGTACCATCCAGAAAAAAACAGTCTCATACTGTGATGAATCATTTTTTCTCCTTTATAGAAAAGGCACAGACATTCAGCAACAATGAATACAACTTCCTTTTCTGGATGACTGAGAATACTTGTTTAAAATCCTGATAGAACAACAACAACTAAAAGAGTATAAAATACATCATAATTCTACCTACTCAGGGCCTGAAGTAGCCATTGTGATTAAGAGTCCATAAATAATGGTAATGAGTATTAAAAAGTTTAGGTCACGGACGCTTAGGTGGTAGCAGCGCTGTGCACCACTATTGGTACGTAAGCCACGACGTGGACACGGGGCACAGATGAGCTTTGGCCCAGATGGTACCCGCAACTCGTGCTGGAGTTTTTGTACTCGTACACGAGTAAAAAAAAAGATTTTGAACCCCTGACTTACGCAGTAGAGAAATTTTTCCTGCAAGTGTTTAGTCCTTCTCTGGGAAGATCAGGTTGTATATTGTTTTTTTATATCAATTGTTAAGCTGTTCCTGTTGCTGTGGTCTCAGCTTTCAGTATGTTGCTGCAGTTTAACTTACTGCTGGTAGGGGTGCTTCCTCCCCCTCTTCCTAGAAGGAGTACGTGGTATTAACATGTAAAGAGCAAGTAAACATCGGGTAGTTCTCGGTAACGCTTTGAAATAAATGTAGGATTATCACAAGTCTCCTGGCCTCTTGTGACCTCTTCCAGGCCTAGGCTCTTTCATTTTTCCCAGAAAAAATTTAAAACAAGTTTTGATTGACCCAGAAGCAGTCTCGCAAGGAACCCAGAGTGACAGTAAAATTAGGCTCTTTAAAATAATTAGGAAAAATAATCAATCCAGCAAATAAACAGAAATGAAGCAGAAGTGAAACAGACCAAAACTGTATCTGTTTTATATAAAACTAGCAAATACGGTGATGGCAGAGACCTATTTCTGCATACAGGGTCTTTGTTCTCAGCAGGTCATTTAACTTTTCTAAGTTCCTTCCAAAATGACAACTAATACAAAAGAGATTATCATCCTTCCTTTCTTAAGAAATTGCTGAAAATTAAAAAAATGGGAGCTGTGGCTGATAATTTTCTTTAAAAGAAGTTGACAACAGGAAATATTTTTTCCTTTTTGCAAAAAATTATGTTTGAAAAGTTAGGCTTTTGCTCGTTCCTCCATCCCCCAGCCTCCCAAAATCCAGCAGTACAAGAACCTTCAGGTGACTTGAAGTGCATGATTGAGCTTGTTCTCCTACAGCAAAGCTGAAACACTCCCCCTTGTCCCAATTACTTTTTGATTTTCAATGAAAATACCTTTTCGTGGTAAGAAATAGTTTATATTAAGGAATAGTTGTCAGAAAGTTTTTGGCTGAGTCAAACATATCTACAGGTATTCCTTTAAATACAGCCTACTCACCTTTTGGTTTGGAGAAACTCCCATTGCTACTGCATTTAAAAGTTTGTTCCTTGATAATTTCTTATTTCTTGTGGCAGGTAACAGCTAGAGATATTTTAGTTCCTGTTCTGTTTGATTTGATAATGTTATAGTTTGATGCTGTATCACTGAAGGCACACGGTACCATAGTTAAATTAACTTCGTGGTTTTTAAAGACCTTTAAGCCAGCTAGAGGAGCTATCTTATGTCTTTAAAGGATATTTCCTGTAATGTTTCAAGTTGTTTATTGCTCATGAAGTACAGAGCTGATTTTTTTTCTGTGTGGTCATGAGATAAAACACTGGAACGTTTACCTTCCTTGGTTTCTATTTGAGTTTATTGCTGCTCAATCTGGCTGTAACGTCATATTGTGGCTGAACTTACTATGTTAACTGTAATATAATTATTGTCATGTAATGGATTGTATCTTTCAACTACACTGAGTGAAATACAAATTGCAGCTATTGGTTTTTATATGACAAAATGTTACAGGTTTGATACTGATTTAAGAGTTTGTAGAGCTAATAAGAACAATTTGGCTTGCAAGCAGGATTTTTCCAGGAGAATTTACTGATGATGGCATGTCAGAACTGGACAGCCCTCCTGGATTGTATTCACTTTAGAAGTGTTAAAAAATTATCCTAGCGTAGTTACTTCTCTGTAATGATTAAACCTAGACATTAGCATCTGCACTGTACTGCAGAATTGCCTTTGGATGAGATCTACTTCAATTTTCCCAGAAGAGCTCATGTCGAGTCATTAATGATGTATTTTCAGAATGTTTATTACCTTATTTACCCCCCAAATCTCTTGATCTGGTAGTTCATTACTACCGAGGTAATTTACAAAGGCCTTAACTCACAGAACCAAATGTCTTCCATGTTACTTGGTTTTTATTGTTTTTTTTATGACGCCCGTAATGGGGAGTAGCTTTATGGACTAGTGACTGCCGGTACTTCAGTATTCTTTCCGTGGGCTAGGTCTGTCTTAGTGGTGAAGATATTTTTCCCCCTCTGGGACAGCTGTATTTTGGTAGGCTTGGTAAGAGAGAACAAGCACCGTAAGTCTATGGGGCTTCCTCCATTCAGCGTATTTTACCAGTCTTGCAAATTCAAATTAAAGCACTGGATAATCACTTAGACACTTGGCAGATTAAGGAGTGTTGCCTTACCAGAAGGGGAAGGTGCCTCCTCAGTGCTAGGTGGAGCTGGAAAAAAACACAATAATCGAAGTTATTTGTTTGAGCCTAGAACAGAAAAAGGGTACTGATAATTGATCTAAGGGTTAGTGTTTTTTTCTGAGAAAGGATACATTTGTCAAACAAATTGAAACTTTAAATATGATCACAAAAATGAAATCAGAGTCAAAGACACCTCACTGCTGCCAAAAATTAGATGATGAAAATATTTTGATTCTGCATTTTCAAAACACTTTTTTTTTTCATTTTGAAAACTGCAGAACATGACTGAAATTTTCTGAACAAAAGTATTTCACTTTACATTTTAAAAACATTTTTCTCTTCAGAATGATGTGCATTAAAACAAAGATATTAAAGGGTTTATATTACTTGAAAACAAAATTTTTGTATTTTAAGGAGAATTAAGTGTATGTGGTTGACCATAAAGAAAGTTTCCAGCAGATTTATTCAAGAAAACACTTTAAAAAACTATGACTTGTTTTGACCTGTATCCCCCTTTTTTAATGGGCTTTTTCATTTGGTCAACTGGTCAAACCCAGTGCCCCATCATTCTGTTGGCCATGCTTGTAGTTATTCAAATGTTAGCTCAGTTGTTTGGCATTATTCAAGCACGTGTTATGGTCTCACTCATTTTCGTAAGAAAGAAAAATAATAATTCCTGTTGCATGTGTCCAGCCTTGCCACCAGGTCCAGATCTTCCAGCTGCAAGGGAAAGGGTAATTAGCAACTGCCCATCTTTCATCTGAAAGGGTGTATGGCCTGGACTTTGGATCCGATTGCCAGAGATGAAACTAATCCTGCTTCCTTCACAGAGCCAAGTGCAAATAATGAGATAAACTCTCCTGTTCCTCTGGGGCGAGGTGGATCCAGGACAGTACAAACCCATAAATAACCAAAGGACTTGTCACCAAGAAATGCTGCCCTCGGCTCCCTCTCTCTACCAAAAAAGAAATATCTTACCTGATACAATGAGATTAATTTTAGATTTCTGTGTTTTGCTGGGATGATCCCCAGTCTGTTTGTAGATGCAGGTATATACAGCTGTGTCTTGTAATTGGACGTTGGAGAGCTTTAAGGAAAAGTTGCCATGCTTCATCTGGTCCAAAAAAAGACTAGTTCTGCCACAGTAATGTTGGTCCTGGAAGTCCAGCGAATCCTGCCCATTGTGAAAAAAGTGCACTAAGACAGATTCTATCTGCCAGTAGAGCATTGAATTGGAAAGGATCAGCTCTCCAGGAGACGTAGCGGTGCAAGGCAAAATGACAGTTTCTCCAACAAATGCGTGGCACGTTGTGTCTGGTTGACCTGGAATAAAAAAAACAGACAACTTTCTCAGAGCCCAGCAGAGCTAGAGACACCAAGTTTGCTATAATTAGGCTTCATCGCATCATTATTGCCTCTCTTCCTCCACCACCTTCTGCCCGTGTCCTCCTGCTCCCAACCAGGCAGGAGGCAGGATGTGCTGTGCCAGGACTGAGGGCCCCGGCTGCTCAGTGCCCAGCCAGCTGTGCAGCAGGACAGATGTTGCTGTGTGCAAGGGGGCTGCTTGAACTTGTCTCCTTAGCTGGTGGTTTTTCTGCCAGCTTCTGGGGATCTTAGTCTTTGAGATCAGGTGTCAGATTTGATTTTAATTCCTCAGTTCACAAGGGGAGGAGAGGATGTGAGGAAGTGAGGACAGGCAGACATGATTAAGCAAGGCTTGGTTTTGTGGGAAGTCAGGCTGAAAAATGGAGAAGCATGAAA
The DNA here is from genome assembly GCA_013398815.1 of Ibidorhyncha struthersii. Lineage (NCBI taxonomy): Eukaryota > Metazoa > Chordata > Aves > Charadriiformes > Charadriidae > Ibidorhyncha > Ibidorhyncha struthersii. Next base: position 844,181 of record VZSZ01008659.1, read on the forward strand.
AGGGTGTTATATCGGCAAGAGAAAAATCCTGGATGAGGTTGGTCTCCCCCAACTCTCATTTCTCACCTATCGTATCGTGGCTTCTGATTTGTAAATATCATGCTATAGAGGCCCCACCTCCCTTCCTCTGCAACATCTTGCAGAGGGTCTGACCAAAACAGAGCCTTTTTCTGCCGGTCTGTCTGGTGGTACTCAGGGCTCTTGCTAACACCTGTCCCTGGGTCTCTCGTACTCTCTGATACGGTTCTTCTCCCAGTACCCCACAAAGAAGGTCTGTCATTCCCACCTTAACAAAATGACTTTTCCAAGGTCTCGGGGAGACAGGTACTTTTTCTGGGTGGCCTGAACGTCGGGCAGAGTTGTTACCAACCATACCAGCCAATTCCAGTGCATGCAAGAAGCAGGGTGAGGGTAGCCTGCTGGCGAACGGACAGGCAGACAGGCAGGGCAGGAAGCCACATGCGTCTCACTTATACACACTGTTCATTTAATAACTTTGATAGTAATTATTTTTATAAATTGTTCCTAGTTGAAAGTATACTGAAACTTGCCCAAACGGGCGGAGTCTGCCACTATGACGTAGGACAACTCTTACTAGATTGTGGTGTTATATTTTCTAGGGGAAGACTGGGAGTACGGGAGAAGGTTTCTATGCATTTATACAGCATAGACAACTAGTTTTTTTCAACACAGAATGGGGGGCTTAAATTAACACTCTGACCATACCTGTTTCATAAAATGATTTTACAAATTAAAATGCAGAGGAATTAATTTGGATGGAAAACTTTCATCCCCAGCAGGGAGCACAACAAAAGCAGCGTGAGTTTGCGATTGAGCCAGAAAGAAAAACTAAAATTCACTGTGAAACAACTCCATCTGCTTTTGTGGCCAAAGTTCTGTGAAGCATAAGGGGTAAGTAGTCAGCCTAAATATGGAAATAAATGTTCTTGGATGCGGTGTGGTCATTCCTGTGTTCTAGGCCTGCACCAGTGCTGTGCATATATTGGGCTGAAGACCAGAGAGTCCCGGTTCCCCCTTGAAGTCACTGACAGCAGCCGGGGCTCAGCTTGTTAGGTGCTCCGGCCTCTCTTCCCATATTAATCAGTGTCTGTTTTGAGGCTTGTTTGGTGTCACGTTGTGTCCATCCAGACAGACATAAAAGCAGAAGGAAAAGTCTAATTCAGAGAGCTAAATTGCTGAGCCAAGCAAGTGGCTTGAATTACAACTCTATCACCAAACGTCAGCTTTCCCTGGGTTTTCAGATTTTTCAGCTGAAAATCCCAGTCCACTGTTCCCCAACAATGTAAACTTTTAGCCGGAAAAAACACATATCTCCAGTGCTATTTCTGGTTGTCAGTGGGAGGAGACTCCGCTCACTGTGTTGAGAGCTCAACCATTTTCGGACTGTATCAGTGGCTGACCAGGTTTTGCTTCTCGAGGGGAACCTGAATTACAACAGCATCCAAACAAGGGTCTTTTATTTTATTTATAATAAAGCTCAGCCCCCACTGTACTGTATACCCTTACCGCCACAGCACCGATGACCCTACAGACAACCCAAGCAGGTTGCCCTGAGCCCTGCAATGAGGCACATACCCAGGCAGGGCCATTAGCCATACCCAGCACCCCTCCAGCTGAGGAAGGGCAGAGAGGGAAGGGAGCAGCCTGACACCCGTCCCTGAGCTGTTTGGGCCTGGGGAGCCGAGTAAGACTGTGCTCAGCAGAGCATCTCAGAGGCAAGGCCACGTCTGAAAGCAGCCTGCAGTTATGGCTGACCGTGGTTAACTAAGCACAGGGGGCGATGAGCATGCCTGAGGCGGCTGCGGGTGTTTTGTAAGCCCTGGCAGAAGTGAGCCTCCAGAAGAGCTTTCTGGTGGGAAGAGTCCTGTCCACAGGTTGCCCTTAGGAGTGAGAGTGCTTGCAACGTACGCTGTTGCACAGGGATGAAGAAAAGGTAATCCTGAAATCAACAAAACTTGTAGCTCTATTCAGAAAAACAGACAATAAGCATTTGCTTAATGAGCAAAAGAAGGAGCAAAAAATCTCAGCAAAATCTCCTGATTGTCATCACTTCTAAATTTGATAGTGGCTTTAGAAGTGCGTCTGTTTGCTTTTTGTCTCTTTATTCTTTTTCTGAAGATGGAGGACAGCAGTGCCTAGCATAGCTGAGCCTACCAGAACAGTTCCTTTCCTGCATGGTACAAACCGTGTAGCACTTGTGATGGCTCTATAAACACCCAAGGGGTTCAACACACCCTACCCTACACCGCTCTCAGCTGGTGAAACCAGAGCAGCAGGAGGCAAAAAAGGAGGCTTTGCTGAAGTTGCCTGGAACAAGAACAGGTGACTGAGATGTAATGAGTTATTTAACAGCCCACAGCTGCATGAGGTCTTTCGTCGATGGGAAGAACAGACTTCTGGGTACAAGTCAAATAAGTGCTGTTATAAAAGCCAGCCTTGAGAAGAAGAGTAAAGTTGGGGCTGAAGACTGGTAATGCTGTGTCAAGTGTGTTGCTGAGGCTATTGATGGAGCCGGAGGTGTGGAAACAGAGAGTTTGGCCAGAAGACTGAAGCAGCTGTGTGGTCAGCAGCGGGGTTGGTGGTAGCCAGTGCTGTGGTGTATGAAGCAGGGCGAGTAGCTGACCTACCCGGTAAGCTTGGCACGTGGAAGGTGCCCTTCTCTACCTTAGAAAAAATGTTTGTTGTCACACAGCTTTTGCTTGCAGTTGTAAGACTCAAATGTAAAGTGAAATATGTTTATTTTGTGGATTTTTTTTTTTTAAATTATGTATTTTAAACATTGCCCAATGCTTAAGGCTATCAAGGTGGAGTTGAGTGTGCTAATTTAACCAATCTGTAAGATTCTTATAATGAAAAAACACTGCTTGTTTTGGTATCCAAAGTGGGGTGCAGGGAAGCTCATAGAGACTGGGCTTTTCTGCTCCTTCCTCCTTTCCCTTGCAAAGATGATTTAGGGTAATGATACTTATTTATTAATTATATGTTGCTTGTACTGGAGGAATCTGGGATGCTGGTAGGCGATCTAGAGCTTATGCCTTATGGAAAAGGGCCTGGAAGTGGAATGTTCTTGAGTGTGTCTCTCAAGTTCACTCTGGTGATAGTAGTGCAGTTCTGACAGTAAACAAAGTAGCTTAATAGTAAAAAGTAATAGGTTAAGCAGAAAAATATTTTGGCGTTCGAAACAAGACAAAGGGGAATTTCTTGTGGCTTTGAATACTTACAAGCTCAAACCAAAATGTGTTACCCTGACAAGATAATGATGTGTGGTTCCTTACAGGCTCATGTTTCGCTTACATCCAAAAATAATTTGGAGAAGGTAGGGGGCTGTTTGCAATCCCAGTTGCTTGCTCAGAAACACTGACCTTGAGTTCTCTTATTTTTTTGGGGAGGAGGGAGAGTCAAAGGGTAGTCACTTAGCTGGCTCTGCACGCTTGCAGGTGTGCTCATCTACTGAAAGAGCACACCTTGAATGGCAATAGACTGCTCACACTGCTTTGTTGAGACACCTGAATAGCTTTCCTTTAAAATGCCGGTTGTGCTTCTGGAAAAAAGAGAGAGGGACTCATTCCAGATGAAGCGTAACCTCCTGAACCATCGCCACGCCTGGTAAAAGGTACTTCTAGGCAAAGAGAGGCATCTTCACCACACACAGAGGTCTTAATATTGCTGAATTTAAGCCTCAGATAAGGAAATTACAGGGAGTTGCCCCTGAAGCTTCTAGAAAACGCCCTCACCGGCACATACTAGTGTATCCCTTTCACAAGGAAGATCATATCTAATCTGTATTATGTCAGAAACCCAACTTCTGCTGGAACTTGGCCAAGCATGTGCAAAGATTCAGGGAGAGAGACGGCTGCTGGGCCCTAGTCTTTTCACTTAAACGGTTATGCCTGTAGCGAGCCCAGAAACTTAAGGAACTTAAATACAAAAGCAAATGTAAGGCAGTTGGGGGTGGTAAATGATGAGATTCCAAGTCATCCTTAATGTTATGGAAATGCTGGGGTATTTTTAAGGACGTGGGCAGGATAAACTTTATGGGTAGAGATTTGTGGGCCTGAAACACCTTAACCTTGAAACCGTTTCTTTCAGATATAGAGGTTTATCTGAAGGTTATTACCTGTACTTGCAAACCTTGGACTGTGATGAAATACATTGAAAGCAAAGCATGTATTTACATTGTTTTGCTCCAGGGTTCTCAGTTTGCAGTTTGTCTATTCACATATAAATACTTCCACGTATTCCTAGATGTGTATTATAGTATATTTACCTCTGGGTAGAGATGCAAACAGTAAGCAGGCAATCATCCAGAGAGCAGTCTCCCTAATAAAGTGAGAGAGAGAAATGCCAAATGCTTTGTTAGAATGTTAGAGCAGAGATCAAAGACCTTTTCTCTGGTGTATAGAATGCCCTGTTTCACAACTTCCTTATCTGCGAAGGGAACTTGGATACAAAGCTGGATGGGTGAGCAACCAAGTCCCGTTTTGTTGCCTATTCTTGGTGTGGATGGTATCTGCTGCCTGCAGATGAGAGCCTTCTCAGTGGTTGTAATGGGATGGGACTTCAGTTGCAAACTCCAGACCCATACTTCCTGCTTGCTTTCTCACGTGGACAAAGTTAATTGTGTATATGTAGTCCTAGTTTGCTCTTGAGATAGTTTTCTATTGGTAATTAAACAAAATTCCCTCTGCTCCCACACTTCAGCTGCTTTGCCGCACAAGAAAAGCATAGCTTACCATTTCATTTTTGTGCCTTCCCAGGCCTCAGGAATCCTTCCCCGTCACAAGCTTCACCAGCTGCTCCGGCTGCTACTTCTGTCTCTGCAAGAGTGAAAGGCTCTTAACTTTTGTTGCCATAAGCATTTCTCCATAAGGGGATAGGTTATTTACTAGTACTTGGTTTGCTGTGATTCAGTCTGTTTTCTTTCACTCTGTGTATATAATAACACTGTGTGTATTATTATATACACTCCGTATATATAATAGAGATATACAACAGTGTGTATTTACACTCTGAATGCATTCTTACAATACACAGAGCATATTTATTTTTCACATGTGGGCTGGATGTGAGTCACAGCTGCGCACTGACTAGCCCTGAGCTTTCATCCCAGTGAAGGGATTCTTGTTCTGTAGTCAGCCTGAGATCAAAGAAGGTGGTGAAACCTAAAGGCTATTGCATTTATTGAGAGGTATAGACACCATCCCTCAGACCACCAAATACCACCCAAGCTGCATGGCATGGTGCATATCTACCAATAAAACAGAGGCACAGCTAATAAGACTATAAGGAAAATAGTGCTTAAAGAGTATTTTTTTTTTGAGGAGGCTGTTAAATCATGTACTTTCTCAGGGGAGGGGGGAAGAATGTGTGTTTTGGGCTTCCTCTCCCCATCCTCATAGCATCTCATAGGTTAAGGAATACAAACATCAGAGTGATTGTTCCTTCACGGTGTGGTCCAGAGATCATACTGACAGTGGAAGTAGTGGTTTAGCCAAGGCGCTTTTCTCTTCCTGCTGAGGCACCTCTGTCTGGGGAAGGTGCTGGTGGTGTTCTCCTGCCTGTTCCTCCTTGTACAATGGTGCTTCCTGGGGTGAGCAAGGCCGGAGAGCTGGATTCCTGTGTTTCCCCCCTCTCCTCATGGCCAAGCCCTGGTTATGCTTCATTTACCAACCCCTTCCTGATACTCTGTGCAAGCCATCTTTGGCTTTTTGACATTAAAACCAGTTTGTCCTGCATGTTTTTGATTAACTACTTCTGTGGTTGCCTCCCTCCCTCCCTGTTACAATGGTTGTTGTTTCAAGTAAGGCTGTAAATTTATGCAAAGTGAGCTTATTCCATATGTTTGTGTCTCCTGCCTGCCTTTTGTAAACAAAATTCAGACACCGATGGCCACTCTTATCTACCTGACTAGTTCTCCATGGTGCCCCACACAGTTTAGCCTGCTTTGTACGTTTGTTTCATTCCACGTAACACCTCCCTGGCAAAATTACCAGGTGAAAACTCATCCTGTGCTCTGTCCTGGCACTGGGACAAGAACGAGGTAGATCTGGAGGGACCAGGGCTCTACACCAACTTGCTGACAGGCAGCAGCAAGGTCTGTTGCCAGGCTGAAGGAAGGCAGCCTAGCAGCTGGTGCTCTGCAGACATACTCTGTGGTGGTGCTGTGGCTGTGCCCGCTTTCTCCACGGGTAAAGGGGGTCCTTATATCTCCTTATGCAGAGAGAACTCAAAACTTGGTGGAAGCGGCCAGCTAAGGCGTCTGTGTGAAGGTGCAATAGCAGCAGATAGGAATGACCCAAAAGTCAGAGCTCCTTGAGGTGATGTCATTCTTCTGAAGAATCAGTTGTTTTCTAAAAGTTTTGATTCTGACTCAAGAAGTGCATGAAGGTGGTTGTTCCAGCCCAGCCAGCTTGTTTGCGTCTCTGGATTTGGCTGGTTTACTCCCACAGAGTCCCTGTGGGGTTTCTGGTTCTCACAAATGCCTATACAAAAGTCTTGGGCTTGGGGGGGGGAAGTGGGATCAGACCTGAAATACCAAATTGCATCCGAATTGCATGTGAATGTTGAGCGCTCTGGCCATCCACGTGCTTTTGTTACTTCCCTGTTGAAGTGTAAGCTTGCACATAAAGAAGGAGCAAGGCAGGTTGTGTTTTAAGAAGCAGTATCTAACCGCAGGAATACTTCAGACTGGTCTAGCTGGAGTACTTGACCCTTAATTTTAGCTTAATCCAGTGCTGTTTAGTTTTAATAACATTTCTATCTGGATTGAACTGACTCTGCTTGGAACAGAGACATTTACGCTGAGTCTCCAGAAGGATTGTTCTTGGAACACTAAAAGGGGGTTCTGTTCTTGTCTGTGCAGTTCAGCTGGTATAAGATGTTTCAATCGCCACAGAGACTGACATTTAAAATAATTGTTTTCTATTTGTTATTTCACATCTTTTCTTTGTGTGTGTGTGCTTGTCTTATTTTTAAGTGCTGGCTTAAATAAAATGGAAGTTTAGGAAACTAACAAATTTTTTTCTTTGTGATTATTTTTTTCCCCCCAAAATTAAAAAATTGATCCATTTACTGGTCACTTTAATCTGACAAAGGAATTATGTAGGGGCTTATTATTCAGAGGATAAAACAATTAACTAAGTAAGGCTTTGCAATGAAGATTCACTTCCTGAAGAATTAAAATGCTAATTAATAATTTCTTAACACACTAACCTACTTGAAATAACTAGGCATATAGCGAGATTAAAGTATATGATTAAATTCCAAAACTCTGAACTTCTTGGCAATGTCTCTGTCATCCAACCTTTGCATCAAATGTGCAAGGCCATTTGCTGAACACATTAGCTCAGCCTGCAATAAAATTTAATTAATCAAGTAGGTAAGTAACCAAATGTTCCCAGTGCCTGTAGAACAGCAGGACTTTGTCCCAAAGTAAATTGTTTCACGTTGTCCTTTTCGAATGCAGGAGGAGTGGGGGTGAGAAAGGGTCTAAATGCTACTGTTCAAGGCTTTATGCTCTTGGACCACTTAAATGCTTCCTTTAAAATAAGTTAAAGTGGTAGTTTCCATAAGTTAACCCTGGAAATAGTGTTGCTGTGGTATATTAAGGACATTGTTCTTTGAACAGCTCTGCTGGTCAGGATGGCTGGGGTGGCAGGAGGGGAAAATGCCTTGGGTAGAGGTGCTGTGCGTGAGCCAGGGGACCGTGTTGTGTGCAGATGTCTTTTCTATTTTCTGTTGCCTTAAATTTTGCTCCAAATTCTGCAGGCAGCTGTTTGATCATCAGCAACGGCGCAGCCGGAGTGTGACCTGCCTGGGATTATACAGAGGGCCACAGTTCTGGTGGCTGAGCAGCCAGGTTATGGTACCAGGAAAAAGAGCTGGTTTGAGTGATCAGTCCAGCAATGGCTTGTAGCCACGGTGCACCTGTGTGCTTTCACTGCAAAGAATGGTCAGTTTGGGATGTAGACCAGAAAGGACCTGGGAACTGAAAATCTAGAGAAGGATCATGAGGCTGTTATGGGACTGTGAGTTGAAGTAGGGTAGTGGGTAGGGAGGGAGATGCGAAGCTGGAACCCTTGTGAGATAGAGGAGGTACCTCTGTGTGGTAACCACCAAGTGTAAAACTGATTTAAAAGCCATTGTGAACTAAGTGGACATGGCTATTTGGATGTTAAATTGAAGAGATTGATTTGCTTGCCAGCTCTTCTGTTTCATTTGCCAACCTCCAGTACTGGCTGAGTAACACAAGTAATGCAGCTGGGCACTGAATGAATGGCGATACAAGTTAGAACAGGCACCAGCTGGAGAAGACACCAGCAATTCTGAAAGGATTAGCCAAAATTGCCCAGCTGATGAATGAAGGCTACTGTCAAGAAGGAAACTGCTTGTTATGCACCTGGGAAAGCTTTGTAGGTTAGTCACCCATAGTTTCTTCAAGTGGTGGGTTTTTGTTTGTTTTGTTTTGGTTCTTTTTTCCCCTCCCTTGCATGCCTTTGGTTTTTGAGAACAGATTTATGCTAGCTTGCTGTTACTGATCCTTGTAGGAGGATGGTGGGGACCTTTCGGTCCGACTTTGTGAAATCCTGAGAGCACCCTGAGCGGAGAAATGTTGCCTTACTGTTCCTTATCCATGTCAAGGCAACTTTTTGTCACTTCTTTAAATGCTGTCCACTCGTGTAACCACGTGGTCCTCTTACCTTTAGGTAAAAGCTAATACCTAGTAGAAAGCTAATGAGTGAGCTTGCAAGCGGAAATTACAGTCTGGCTTCTTAGAGAAAGTTCTTGTGATGCAACAGTCTGTACCGAAACTGGGTCACTACTTCTGATCTTATCTGAAAGCAACCTGTAAACAAAATGAGGCATAATTTAGAGACCTGTCCTATAATTAGTTCAAGGAAAAGGTATTAAGAGATCTCAGTGAGGGAACATGCTGGCATGTATCCAAAAATGACAGTGGCTTTCCCTTTTAGCGTTTTAGGTTTTGAAATACATTACCATAATTTGAAAGCCATCTTTTGGGGATTTGTGAGCGGTGGCGGGTAGTGTTTCTGCAGCTAACCGTCGTGTAATTCACCCTCTCAGCTCAAGGCAGTGGGAAGAAGTGCCCTTTTCTTCCTGGGGGAATGTGGGGAGCTTCAGGATGCAAAATGTGCTGTGGTGGCAGCCAAGTGGATCAAGATCCTTATCTTCAGGTGCACTGTAGCAAACTTCATGCACTTGTGAGGGCGGCTGGTCTGGTTTGCATGTTTGTTTCAGCATAGTTTATAGCTGTTTAAAACTCTCTGAACTTGTCCTTATCTGCTGTGTGCTGGAGTGTTGTGTACTCTGTCCGTGTTCCCTCTCCTCCCTCCCTGCGCTCCAGTCACACCACCTATGCTGTGGAGGTGGCGTGTGGTGGGTGAAGTGCTGGCTTTGGGCTTGCTTATGTTTCCCCATGCTGCTGGAATTTCCTGTTGCCTGTTTAAGGCTTACCATGGGCCACAGTCAGGCTCTGGGGACTGAAAGATTGTTATTAAATGCATATCTAGTCTGAAAAGTTAATCTTTCTCAGGGATAAAGAATGAATGAGCGATGGTGCCACTTGCTCCCAGTGGAAAGCCGTACCCCGTACGGAGTACTGCAGCAGGAACTTGTACACCTTCCCCTGGCCTTGAAGAAATAGTTTTGGTAAGGAGGAATTTGTACACGCATATAGAAATTAAACCTGTGAGGAAACAGAAATTATGGTTTATATCTGATCAGAGTTTCCAGGATTCAAGCACACAAACACCTTCCCAAAGGCCTGGAGGAAAACAGCAAAACTCTGCATGTGTCTGGCCAAAAAGGGAGTCTGTATGACTTAGCACACTTAATAAACTGTGATGCTCAGGATATTTGACTTTATTCTTGATTTCAGAATAACCTTTCTAATAGCTGTCAGACTAAACTGAAGTTGTTTGTGGCTTTGCAAAACGGGAAGGGTTTGGGTGTCTCAGGGGGCTGATGCTAAATGTGGCATGTTTCATTTCAGGTTTCGAAAGGAAGCACGCACTTGGTATGCAAGTGAGCAGAATTCAACACTGATCAAATGATGTTACAGTCTTGTGGGTATTTGGTGGTTTCATGTTATGTTTGGTCTGATTGAATTCTCAGGCAATCAAGATCCGTGCCATCTGTATTTCCAGATGTCATCTCTGCAGAATTTCGTATCTGTCATTTGCTTGATTCCCTTGGGTGAATGTCAGTCCAAGGACTAGAAGGATGTCTGTACACAGATCCCAGAGGGATGTTGTGTCACTGCTGCCTGTGGGGTCTGTGTTAGGCAGTTTTGCAAGGAAACAGTCAGTAATATGCAGTAGTGGGCTCTCATCCCATTCTCTTAAAACGTGCTTTGTCCTCTATGTAACATAACTTTTGTGCTAGTTTAGTGATCATGTTTTCAAGAGGATGCTACTGCTGTGTAGAATGGCAGGGCAATGCCTCTCATTTGCTTTCTTTCTGTGGGAAAGACTCTTGACTTAGGGAGGGATTTCTGCCCTCTAAATCCCCAGCAAGTGTTCCCAGCCCCACCTATCCCTGTCTTGGACATTGTAAGTCTTCCGGGGTTTGAGTGCTGCAGATTTGACACTGTCTGGGTGGAAGCTCAGGCAGCACAGCCGAAGGAGCACGTGGTGTATCCAGCCCTTTGCCTGGCCTTGTGCTTACTGGGTTGAGACTTGCTCCCTGTGACTAGTTATGTGTGGTGGTCTCATGCCCTTTTATGAAACTTTTGAAGAGAAACCAAAAAAAAAGAATAATCCTTGTTCCTTTTTGTAATGTTATTCTGACAGCTCCTCCAAAAGTTCCTCTCTTTCTCAATTCCTTTTTGCTCTTCTGAGAGTTTCCATTGCTCTTTATCTGCCAGTTCCAACAAAATGTTTTTTCTCTTCTGATGAATAAGTTCTTTTCAAAAATAAAGAGCTGTTCTTTCAGGAGATTGCAGTTACATGAAAAAGGCATGTGTGTGGTTTTTTTTTGTTTTGCCTTTTAGAAGACCATAGCCTTAAAGAAGTATATAACAAGTGCCAATGAAGAAAGAGGCTGAAGGTTCCTTCAGCTGAAACAATATTGGGGGTGGAGGTTTGACTTTGGGGGCAGTTCATGTCTAAATATCTGGTTCTAGTACTCTCTGGATGACATCTTGTTTTACTGTTTAACCACTGAAGATAGAGAAATTTCTACATTAACAGTTTACTCTATAATAAGGACTTCAATTTTCATTCTTCACTGTGGGTTTTTTTTCCTCTGGCATGTGCTTGGACTGATCCTTAAATCAGCAGCATTACCTGATTCTGGAGCACTCTATTCAACAATCAAACAGCTAAGCTGGTGCTTAGATTCACTTATGTGAGGAGTCCTGCAGACATTAAGTTATTTGATGTCAGTAAAAATGTTTGTTGGATTACTACAACACTGAGTGTCGTGATTTCAGTTGGGATAGAGTTAACATTTTATTAGCAGCTGGTATGGTGCTATGTTTTGGATTTGGGATGAGAAATACTTTTGATAGCACACTGGTGTTTTCAGTTGTTGCTAAGCTCTCAAGCCCTTTTCTGCTCCTCACACCACCCCACCAGTGAGCAGGCTGGGGCTGCACAAGAAGCTGTAAGAGGACATAACCTGGACAGTTGACCCCAACTGACCAAAGGAATGTTCCATGCCATGTGATGTCATGCCCAGCATATAAAGCTGGGGGATGAAGAAGGAAGTGGGGGACATCTGAAGGGATGGTGTTTGTCTTCCCAAGTAACCGTCACACGTGATGAAGCCCGGCTTTCCTGGAGATGGCTGAACACCTGCCTACTGATGGGAAGCAGTGAATGAATTTCTTGTTTTGCTCTGCCTGCACATGTGGCTTTTGCTTTACCCACTAAACTGTCTATCTCAACACATGAGTTTTTTTCTCACTTTTACTCTTCTGATTCTCTCCTCCATCCAAACTGGGGGGAGTAAGCGAGCAGCTGTGTGGTTCTAGCTGCCGGCTGGGGTTAAACCACAGCACTGATCAATACTAATATTTCTGAAGTGGATGATCTGAAGCTAGTTGTGAAAATGAGACTTGGTTTTGGAGAAAGATGATCCACTCTGGGTTACTAGTACTACTCTGGAGTTGAGAGCTCACCGTCTACGGAAGTGGCTCTCAGTGGGTGCCTACTTACTGCCATAACTTCTAAAAAGTTTAGTCAGCTCTCTTACTGCCAGTGAGTGTGCATGAGGTTTCAAGTTCTTGCTGGCCATAAGCTGGGGAGAAACTTGTAAGCTGTACTGGCACAGGAGAGCAGATGGGTGAGAAAGTTATCTTGCTGCCATTCCTCTAGTACTCTCAAGTACCTAAAAACTTTATTATTTATCTTTTCTTTAGCTGGTATGTCAAGTCATATGAATTCCTGTATATAACACCTCATAAACCCGATACAGGCAAGAAGAACCAAAATGGATTGAAATACATGGGAAGTTCTTGCATATTATGGGTGTGGTTGACAGGTGTTTCTCCTTGCTCTTCTATATCTGTCTTGTGGCCTTTCCCTCCCACTGTAGTTATGATTTGCTTTAAAGGGTTTTGTGTAATCTGGATTAGAGATTCCCTATGTGAAATAATTCTTTCTCAATGAAGGACTGGGTCATTGAATCTGTTACTTGTAGAAACATCCCTACACTAAACTATCTCTGCCTAGATTAAGCTTCTGCAGAGTTTGCAGATCCATCATTGAATGGGCTAAGCTGCTCAGCTTGCGTTTACATTGGAAAGCTCATGGTTATTTGAACTCTTCCTTTGTTACTAAGCCTCTACAGAGAGACAAGGACTCTCTGGTACATGTACGGAGCTGGTTTGGGCTTCTGGGAAAAGCAGGCAAAAGAGGGTATTGCTAGAAATCATGTAAAGGACAGAGTATGGTTGGCAAAGAGACGGGTGACAGAGGGTGCTGCCCCTTCCTATGGAGCGATGGTTGTCGTAGGAGCAGCAGCTGCCTTGTGCTTCCTAGCTCTAGCCAGCCACCAGCCCTCCGGTTCAGCAGGGCTCTTGGTGATTTAAGCAAGAGCATGATTTGCCTGTGCCTCAAGCTGGGCCTGCTGTCCTGTAAACGCTGAAGCAGGCATGTAGTCTGACCTCGGCTCTTTGCACCTAGGTTATCTCAGCAGTCTTTGATTTCATCAGCTCCTTACAGCTGATAAGTCTCTAAAAGCTCATGAATATGACTCCTTTTATCTTTGTTCTCCATCCCATCTGTGCGGTGTCTTGACAGAGTGCAGCTGAAGGGCCATAAAACTTAGGGAGCATATAACTCGACAATAATTGAGTTACTGAAGACAAAGTAAGAACAACATTGAGCTATTTATATTGTAAAGCTCCAATGGAAAAAAAAAATCTATTTAAACTGACAAACTGCTAGCATTTAGTGTAATATTTTCATGAATGTTTGTGGTGATGGCTTTTGCTGTCTTGCTCAACATATTATCTGTTTTAAGAGTGTGTTTTCTCTTCATTTAGCAGGTGTCTTTCACACCAAACCAGGATTATAAAAACCCCCTCGGTAAATGTCATCAGTCCAAAGAAGGAAAGAGGAAAACTCCCTCCCTTTGAACTTTCAAATTTGTATAGTGGATAAAGCTTGGTCACAAGGGAGAAAGGGGAAATTCTGGGGGACTTTCTTAGGAAACAGAAGGGAAACTGTTTCAGGCTCAAGAGACTACTTTGAGCTGATGGGATAGTCAATAAAATGTCTTTATTACTTTTGTTCAGTGCCTTGTCTGGGAGGAAGTATAACACACTAATGCCAGAGAATTTCCATTCTCCAAAATTACTTTCCAGCTCAATACTGTGAGAGCAGGGAAAATCCTGACCAGCAGATGCTTATTTTTGCTGGCAAATGATGCCAGCAACAGACTTAAGGGCTACCAGTTGCTTTTCTGGATCATAAGTCGTCTCTCCTCTTAGATATTTTTAATTTGCGTATTGTAGAAACCACCTTTCTTCCAGACAAGGTAGTTTGATAGTTTTGTTAGTGATACATATACCCAACTCCCCAAAGATACAACAGTCAGTTTATTTTTCTCTATCAGACCTCTTACTGGACAATACATCTGCTCCCCACTTCTAACCCTACAATCACTTGGATCCATATTTTCTGACAGGTGAGAAGAGAAAGAAAGCTGAAGGAAGTTCAGAAAGTGCTTATTGTTGTCCTCTAGGAAGGTGTTAAGTATTCATCAACAAAGTGGTGAGCCTCACAGGTAGACAAAGCTAACTAAAGTAGACAATGCTGTTGTAATTGCTGCATCAGACATGGAAACACTGGGAACGGTGGGTCTAAAAATAGAAGCTCAGGATGCCGAGGTGAGAGGAGAAAAAGAAATGGAGATTAACCAAGGTTGGTGCAACTTGTCTTGGCTCTTCTCCAGAGGATGATGTTAACTTGTGACTGAACTGACTGAGCCCTGCACCAAGCACCTTCCTGAGGGTTTGTACACCTAGAAGACAAACTCTATGGCAGTGGCTCCTCCGAGCAAGAGGAACCACCTGAATCACATCGTGGATTTTTCTACTAAGCTACAAAATGTGGTTTGAACATTCTTATAAGCAACTGTTCATCATAAAGTCTTGTAGTCCTGGAACAATGGGATCAATTAACTCACTGATGTCAGAGCTACTGAACCGAAAGGAGCTAGTCTGTGCTTGAGCTGGTCTCTCTAGGAGCATTGCTTTGCTAAAGCAAAAGTGAATGTATCTGGGTTTTATTTGTGGTTTGTTTTCTTTTAATTGTTGCAAACAGACCTGCAGCTGCAGTTTGTGAGAACTTTCTGAGGTGGGAGGAACTGTTTCTTGCACAACTTTCCCTGAGAGCAGTTCACAGTGTGTACCCATTACCACCTGCATCCTAACAAAGTATCTCTGATATTCCTGCGTGTTCTGGTGGCACCTTTTCTTATGCGAGGAAAATGAGGTAAGTGTAGTAAATATAAATAACTAAGGAAAGGAAGGAGCTATTCGCTTTTCCAGGAGCCCATCTTGGCCTTCTGCATAGTTACCCAGTGAAAAGCATGAAGTGCTCATGGAATACTTTTGTACTAGTAAAAAGATTAAGTTCTAGTGGTTCAAGGACTCTTGAACCAGTGACAAAAGTAAGGCTGATAGTTACCAAATATTGCAGGCTTAAACTGCCCCCCCCTCCTCCCAATGGAATTGCTTTCCCAACCCCTGCCTTCTGAAAGTATTTACAAAGCTGAAGCCTACACAGTCTTTTAAAAAACCCCAACTGCTCTAGTATCAGAGCAGAAAATTTCTAGTTGTATGGCTGTGTTACAAGCATGAGAATGTTAATGTCCAATTAACTTCTGTCCAATAGGATCTTAAATATGGGCCCCTGAAAGTGCCTGTAAGCACTTCATGCTTGTTTTGCTAAGCTGTAAATAATTGTTCCAAGCAGTGAACAGTCATACATAGAGTTAATGGGATGTATGTCTAATATACAACACAGGGTTGTGTTGAGATGCCCAAGTTATTTTGCTCAGGTGTTGTAGGACTGTAGACTATTGGCTTGATAGCTGGGATAGATGTATTTATTGTCTGATGGAAATATCTTGAACAATCAATTTGTGTAAGGAGGAAAAAGAAGAGTGAGAATCTTAAGCACTTCCTGCAGGCCCTCTAGTCTGGAATGTTTCTCAATCTTCTTAAAGCTTTCAGATCTTGTTGTTAATGCTCAGTTCAGATCTAGTTCAGCCAAATCATTTTACAATCTGAAGTGCCCATCTCTCAAGTATTGTAAGCACGATCAGATCTTCTTTCATTCTTGTCCCACCAGCAAAAGTGCTTTTTCTGTTATCAGTGCAATAGCGTTTTATTTTTTACTCCCAGCTGTAATCATGACCGCACAGGGAGGTGCTGGCTCCTTTTCAAAGTAGCAAGCTTGGGGTTTGGAAGCAAAGCAAGGAACTCCTCTCCTTCGAAGCGCTCTGAAAGACCACATGTGTTTGCTTCCTGTAGATGTGTTTCTATTCAGAACCATGGTGCAAAAAAGAGATGGCATCCTCCCCCTTACCCTTTTCTGACAACAGTACACTATTCTTCCTATAGCCATGTGTGTACAATTCATTTTCACATGTTGCCTGCTCTCTCCTTTAGGTATATGTGGGGAACCACCTGCAAGTTGTTTCATTGTCATTAACTGCGGATGTGTCTTGATGGAGGGAGGTGTGTGTGTGTTTGTTTTCCTTTTTCTGTGGTGGTTCAGTGTCCTGACTTTCCCGTTGGAGACTGTAGGACTTCAAGAGTTTCTTGTGAATGATTTTAGGTGAGGGCTGTACTTGGCTGAAGTGTGGCTCTTCCAGAATTAGAAGATGACTCTCGGGTCTGTTTGGGGTATTTATTTATTTATTTATTTTTTTTTTAAATCCAAACCCACCTCTTCCCATTCCTTCTCTCCCCCTTCCCTCAGTGGAAGTAGTAGGGTAGTAGAAGTAGAAGGGTCTCTTTTTCCCAGAAGAAAGCAGAGGAACAGCATAAGATAGAAGCCACAATTTCTCATGCTGTCACATTTCTTACTGCAGTGTCTTTCTGTGACTTCACTTGGCTATTGCAAATCAGCACTGGCAGCCTTGCAAGCCCTCATCTTCATGGGGCACAACTGATCTCTTATTTTTTTTCCCCTTTTCTCCTTTAATATTCTGCTCCACAGGGTGCCTGGCTATTGGCTTATCCACTAACATGTTTTGAACTGGTAATGGGTTAGACTTCATGCACTTCTCAACAGTGACTCTAACAGCTCTATCACAGCTCAGGCAGTGGGAAAACAAGCTTAAATTTATGGACCTAAGCTCTGTTGGATCCAATTTCTGGTTTGAAGCAATAACTTGTGGTGTGCTTTGGGGCAGTAATATTGCCTCAGGCAAGTTCGTGGCTGTTAGAGGCAAAAGCCTGTAGAAACTACTGTTTCAAGCATAGGAAAATCTGTAGAAATTACTTCTCAGCTCTTGGGCTGGACCGCGTGGTTCCTCTTCTTCCCTGCAGCACAGAGGTGATGCAATTTTAGCCGTGCAATGCGGTGATGGAGTTGATGCAATGCAACAGGACAAACAACTCCAGGAGCATATGTGCTGTAGCTAAGGATGACCTGGGGTAGTCTGCAGCTGCAACCCAGTGTTAGGAAAGGCCTGAGGTGGAGCTATAGGAGGTGATTCTGAAAAGCAGGTACATTTAACTTGCGTACCCCTCACACCTCTGATCCTTAAACTTAACAAATGCTAATTGCTATTATGACTTGAGCAAAGTTTGTGTCCCTGCGTTGGCTTTGCTGCTAATTAGCTCATGTAGGCAGCGAAACTTTGCTTTGTGCAGGACTACATGAGTTGTGGATGCTGGGGGAGTACAAGCACAACGTAAGCCTGGCCGGTATCTGAGATACCTGTCTTGTAGGGCATCCTGACCTAAGAAGTTATCTTATGTTAGTATTATCAGTGTTGGCCTTAGTTAACTAATAATGAACAGAACACTGTTGTTTGAAGTCCCTCTAGCCTTATTAACTAGTAATGAACAGAATGCTGTGTTGTTTGAAGTTCCTGTTCTATGGACCTTAACATCTGGGATTGACTGCGTATAGGATGAGTTATATGACAACCTGGCAAGAGGGGAATCTAGTTAGACAACGTGGCAACAGAACTTACTTTTAAGGTGTCCTGAAGTGAACTGCCTTCATTATAATACTAAAAACCACACCTACAGGTCAAGATGACCCTTGCCCAGGTGAAGACCCTTCCCCTGCGCATACGTGATGGTTGAAAGAATGACATAGCAGATATTATCATTATATGTAAATTACTAACCAATCATTGTAACTGGGAGTGTACTACCTTGTAACTTTTGTGTATAAATATAGCAAGAAGACTGCCATGGGGTGTGCTTGATTTGTGGAAAATCCACCGAGCACCCATGCCTGAATAAACACAGTATCTCACCTGAGCCTGTGAGATTGGTTAATTGCACGCTGGGCATGAATCTGCTTTTCAGACAACACCCATGCTATCCCTCAATGGTGTTTCCTGTTTTTACTGCTAGAGACGAAGAACTAGGTTAGACTTGTCTGATCCAGCAGGGCACTTCTTATTTGGGCAGGAGCTCTGGAGCGCAACTCTTCTCTTTGTCTTAAACACAAGGAAAGAGATAACTAGGACAGAGGGACTAGGAAGTCCAGCTGATACTACTACAGCAGCAATACAGGTAATATTAAAGGATGCCCAAACAACAGAGTTAACAGCAATCAAGTTGGAAGTGCTTTGTGTTGGTGGTTGTATTCCCTGGTAGAATGGCTGTGTTGAGGGAAGACTAACTGTTTTTCCATAACTGCTGGCACAAAAGTGCATGGAATGGGCAATGAATTCTGGCACGGATTCTCTGTCTCTGGCTGTTAATGCTTTTGCTCTCTAACTCAAATTGTATGGACTTTTGTAAAAGCAGACTTTACAGGGCTGTCTGAGTTTTGTCTCTTCTCTTGCCTTAAGAACAGTGCTACAACTACAGTGCTACTCCTCTGAGTTGTAGTTTGCTGTTTTTTTTGTCTTTATTTTTCTTATTATTTTTGAAAGACTTGAAGAGTTACAAGGGATGTTGGGGAGAAAAGGCAGAAATTAGGCAGGTGCTTTGCTTGATCATATAAGTCTTACTTTTCTCAAGAAACCAGGTCGTGAACTGTTAATTGCATCTTCATGCGACTGGCTGACACTGATCTTTCTGGATTGTGAAAGAACGGAAAAGATAAGCCAGTCTTTGAATCTAACAAATAAAGATCACAACCCAATACGCAAATTGATTATAGCTCCCAAGATCTATGTAGGGGGATAGAAGTCCTAAAAGTTGCTAGTTTTCAAGTGGTCTTTAGTTTGTGTTTCTAAGGTGATATAGTTCAGTGATAATGGAGCTCTCATAGCAAATAGCTCCCTTTGAGGAAGTGAGACCTACTTCAGTTGTAGCCATTTCACCAATTCCTGTGTTTAATGCCGGAGACCATAACGCTTGTCACTTGGTAGCAGACAATGGAGTCATCTTGAGCATTGTGGTGGAGGTCCAAACAAAGTACCTCAGCAGTGAGTCACTGGATCAACTTTGCACGACTTGGCTATAAAGGCAACTTGCTGGCTAGGTAGGCAGGCTGCTCCCACCCTGGGAAAGCAGTGCATGGGTAGCTGCTGTCATCTCTCTTCTGTAATCAGGGGTCCACCAAACTTAATCTTTCTCAGTCTCAGAGATTCTGAACAGAGCTTTTATGTGTTTATGCTGTTTTAAGCGTGTTGGTAAGTAATGACTTGGAAAGAAAAAGGAGCAGCTTGTGCAAAACCACAAGCTTTCACGCTGTGAAAGATCAGCCTGACCTCTCTGCAGTTCTACACTTTCAATATAGGAAAGCCCCTGTGAAAGTTCAGGTAAACTTAGTTTTACAGTATGTTTTCAACTAGCCTCAAACTGGAAGTTGAGGGTGTGAAATGCCCATCCCAAATAAGGCTTGCAAATTCAGCCGTGCATTGCACTGACCTACGGTTTGGTCTCTAGGCCTCACCTTTCCCCACTGAGGAGGTAATCTTTGTGAATGGATTTAAATTATCAGCCCCTTGGGAATGATAGGTACAGTCAAACATCTTTGCAATCAATGAACTGATCTAAAGCAATATCGCCTGAAATCTTGCAGGAATTTAGTCCTGTGTGATGGGGGCTCTGCAAATAGCAGCCTCCTTCAGGCACAGGAGGCAGCTGCCTGGACCACTGGCCTGGAAGGAGCAGCCACCAAGGTGGAAGGATTGGCTGGTGGTGTTTGGAGAGAGGGTGCCAGAAGATGGAGACAGCTTGTCTGCAATCTTACTTTACCCCTTCCCTTCCCTTCCTCCTCCCCTTTGCTGTGTAGTGGCAGGGGTGGCCAAGCCCTTTCCTTTCCAAAAGAGCAACGTTTAGCTTCACTAGTGCTGCTGAAAATTCTTGACAGTATGGTAGCCGAAGCACCCCTTGTGTGACATCTCCCTGCTCCCACCACATGCACTTATCTCCTTTTGAATGCCTGCTCATTCCCTTCCATTGACTATCACCCAGTGAAATACCTTCTGGTGGTGTCTCGTGTCAGGGTTTTTCCCCTAGGGAAAAATCCAGGCCCAGCAGGTTCTTCTGCAAGGGCTGAACAGGCTGCTGCAGCTCAACTAGTTGTGATCTAGCAGCTCTGTGTAGCTGGAGGAGCTGATTTGGTGTCTACAGCGCCATAACAAAGATACAAGCTCTTCTGCACAGCAGCAGCTGCCAGTGGCCTGTCTGTTTTGGCACCCTTCAAGCTCTTGGCTAGAGTTGTGCACAAGTGCTGAGGCTTTGCATCACCTAGATAATAAGTGTTATTTGGAAATCCAGGAATATGTGGGTTGGAGCATTACTGTTACACTTTTTTTTTTAAAAAAGACTACTTTCCTCTATTCAGTTCTGGCAGAAGATCCATTTAAAATCATAGGCCAGGTACTTTGAAGTAGTATTTTTCCATGCACAGAGTATAGAGGCAGGACCATATCTGGCTAGGTTCTCTGGCACTTTGTAGTATGCTGTGGTTATTTTGTTAGGATTGAAGGGCTGTCCAGTCCTGCATATCTCAAAGTACTTATGAGTGTTTTTCTGATACAGTTAAACCCTCCTAAAATGCAGTATTGTTCAATGCACAGCTGTTACTGCTAGAGTAAATGATGGATTTTCTGCTTTGCCATCAGATTTTGGGGAAGTAGCCACTTTTACGGAGATGTTTAATAAAGCTGTAGTCAGGAGAATTTTTGTCACTGTAATATGCCACTTGCTTTTAGTCTCGACAGATGAGCAACTCAGGGAGCCTTCCTATTGCTGCTGGGAAGAGATGTGCTTCCTGGGCCACTCCTGTTTTCCAATAGCTGGGCTGCCTGAATCCACATCCTCTCTTGTCACCAACACTTTGTGAAAAACCCATCTTTTGGAGGTGGCCAAAACCTGAGTTCTGAGTATTTGTGGTAATGTTTGACAAGACTTGTGGCCTCAGAAATGACTAAGCTTGGAGTCAAAACTATACAGAAACTTTGATTTGGAAAGACAGGATTCCTTCTCCTATTTGTATTTGCTTACTAGTAGAAAGAGCTGATACATTCAATGAGAACTTAAGTTGACTGGTCTCTGATGAAGGGAACGTGGTGATTACCTACTGCTTACCCAAACTGCATCTTGGAATATCCGCTGGGGAAGTGGGGAGAAGAGTGTTTAATGGGACTTGCTGTGCAACCTACTGCATACCTAACTCTCACAGGGAAAGGGACATGATGTCCTCGAATAGGAAAGTGCAAAATGCTAATTGGTTAGATATGGCATTGTGCTTAGTTTATTGGCAGCTACCAAACATCTTGAGGACTCATTATAATGCAGGCAAACAAAATATTTTGTTTGGATCTTTAAAGCACTATTAAATGGCATTAAACATTATGGCTGCCCTTTTTCCAGGCATAAATGTCTATAGTTTGTGAGAATGTGTAATGGACGTTTTCCCCTCGTCCCCTTGCTGATGTGTTTGTGGAGAGTTAACTAGCAATTAGATGTGATTGGTACTGTGCTCTAACTGATAAATGTTAAACAAAATAGAACCTTATGGGTTGAACACAAGGGAGAAATAATTCGTAGAAAGTACTCAAACTATGTAACCTTTGAATGGCCTAGTTTTGAAGCACTTCCTCTGAGCACTCATGGAAATCTTCTAGATGTTAACATGCTGACCTCATGCCTGCAGTTCAAAGCCCTTATATCCCTGTCCTACTACCAGATGGGATCTGAAGAGCCTCATTAGTCATGTGTATTACAATGCCTCAGATTTTTGAGGACCTCAGATCTGACCTTGGCACTTCTAGTACTGTTTGTTTAGAGGACTGAGCTAAGAGTGCTACGTGTTGATCTTCCATAACCCTTCGTTCAAGCTGTAAACAATCATCTGGGAGATGAAGTTGAGGTGGCAGCTGGAGAAGGACAGTGAACTCCTTAGAGCAGCTCTGAAGTGGAACTCAGAGGTCTTAGAAGAAGGGTTGCTTCAGTTCCTAAGTAGTTGTTCAGGGGAGGCAAAATGCCTGAGCTTTGCAGCCTTGCAGCCACCCAAGATGAAATACTTGCCCTGGCCTAAATGGGGTAAGTCATGGGCTGTCTCTGATCTACACCTTGCTGGTAGTGAGCTGATGGTGGTCTTAGCCATGACTTGTGTTACCTCAGCTGTGCCCTATTTCTTGTAGCTGCTCTGTCCCAAAGTCTCCTGCACTGTGGGCTGCAAATGCAAGGAGGATTGGAGCTGAAGTAGCAATTTTACAACTCCTGGAGGTGACACAAGTACTATTTCTGGGTAGAAACTTGTTTATACCTCTCTCAACACAGAAGAAAAGTAAGAGAAAATGGGAACCAAGACAATAAAACTGAATTTTAATAAAGGCTATCCTAACTTAGTTTCTTCTCTCCCTTCTTCTGAGGTGTGGAACAGATCTGTAGTTGGGGTGAGGTAGGGATACACTGCCAACCATGTCAAGTCAGCAGAGTTGCCCTGACTTATGTAAGCTTGTGTGTGTCACTTTACATCTGAATCAAGATGTTCAACTTCATCTGTGAAAGCAGCATTTGGAAGATGCCTGTAAACTTACATAGTGGCTTCATACCAGGACCACCATGAAACTTGCAGCTGTAGTGAGGTACTCAAAGGGTGAAATTAACTGTGTGGAGGATAATCTTTGAGGACAGAAGTTTCCCATGAGTAAATTCGAAGATTCCCCAGCCAGACTTGCCATAAAACCCTGCTAGCTCTTTAGTTAGGTATTTTGCTTTTGATTTGAGAATATTAAGGCTTCATCCAGACTGTAGCGCAGCCACATCCTGGTGCCATAAAGAGTCTGCTCAGCAAGGTCCTGCTGTTCTCCTTGGCCTTAATGGACCCGAACTGTGGGCCCAAGAGCTGCTTGAGTTGGGTTTCCCCAGAGTATACTTGTTGGGTGGATGACAATGCTCTGGTACAAAGAACAACAAACTCTTTTCTGCTTCATTCCTCTGTGAGGAATGAAGAAATGGGGGAGGAGGTAGTAAAATTAGTGTTATAGTGGAGGGACTTACATGAGTTTTAGTCACAGATGAAATACTGACCCCTGACTCTCTAGCTTGGCACAGCTATTTCCCAGCCTGTCTGGCAGAGGAGATCTTTCCAGGGAAACCTTTTAGCCTCAAAGTTTTTAAATTTTTTTATTTTTTTTTTCCTCCCTCTCTCCCAGCAGAGGACTTGAAAAATACAAGAGATGCAGCACAACATGGATACTCCAGGGACTTCTCATTCCCATCCTCTCAAGTTCATGTTGTTGCAATCTTTCTTGCTGGGAAAGAGTCCTTACTCATCTCAAAAAAAAAAAAAAAAAAAAGTCTGTAAAAGAATGTCAATTTTGCTATAGGAGACACTAGAAGCTGTAATAGTCTCTACTCTATAGATCCTGGCACAAAGGGGCCTCAAATTCCTACGGGGTCATGCTCTGTGTTCTGCTTTCAAAAATCTCTTGGAAACATTACTTCAATACAGTCGCTGCAGGACGTGCAGGTGTCTGAGCCAGCTTTGAAGCCACTGCTGTGCCTTTTGCGAACAGCTGAGCGGGTGTGTGGCAGCGCAGGAGTCGGAGCACGCATCGGTTAGAGCGTGGTCAGCCTGTGCCAGACACAGCAGCGCTGCAGTCAGCAGCATGGGGCAGCGCAAACTGGCTGTCATTCTGCCAGCTGCAAGAAAAACTTGGCTTGCAGCCTGAGTAGACAGAAGCATTGAGATGCGTGATTGAGTGAGGAGTGCATGGGAGCGAATTAACCATGGAATGGCCCTTGCTGTATATGTGGTAGAGCTGGAAAAGTAGTGATGCTCCCTGCTGCCATCTGCCTTTTGGATTTCCTAAATCCTTCTGGACATCTTGTTCCCCCAGCCCTTTTGGAAGTCCTAAATGTGTATTTCTGGTGGGTGGGTGGGAGGGAGGGAACGTGGCTATTAGACAGGTTCCTCTATCGTAGCTATTTAAGAGACGTTCCTTTTTCTGGATAGTAAAGTGCATTTGGGTAAGAGGAAACTGTCACCTCTCAGGAAGTAAGGGTTCATGGTAACTGTGAGAGACAGTAATAGCAAGATAAGTGTGTTTTGGGTGCAGTTCAGTGTTGTTTGCACTGTTTGTTTGCTGTAACAGGGAAGAAAGACAATGCCAGCCTCCCCCAAAGCTGGGTAGCTGGAACATGCTGAGTCTGCAGATGTATGCAATAGTGAGTTTGCATGCGTGCAGTGATGCAGAAGGCAAAATGCAGCAACTCCTAATAGACCCCGTAAATCTACCCTTTAAAAAGAACCGCCACATTTAAGCTGGGCTGCCTCAGCAAGAGAAATATAGGGAGTTATGGATGGTCTTCCCTTTCCTGATGTCAAAATAAAACAATCCTCTTTTCAGACTTGATGGCAGGGATCTGCTTGGCTCTTGCTCAGAGAGCTCTCTAACTGCGGTGAGACCTGACCTTGCTCCAGCGAGGCAACTCAGAAAGGAGCGAAAAGCAAGTTGGCTTCTACAGAAAACAGCTGGTT
Organism: Ibidorhyncha struthersii; assembly: GCA_013398815.1. NCBI lineage: Eukaryota > Metazoa > Chordata > Aves > Charadriiformes > Charadriidae > Ibidorhyncha > Ibidorhyncha struthersii. The sequence continues at coordinate 868,816 of VZSZ01008659.1, forward strand.
CAGAATTTAAGCACGTAGAATATGAGGAGAGTCGGATGTTAGGAAATGACATCTGGGAAGTCAGAGGAGATGAGATTATACTTCAAATGCACGTAGTTGTAGAGTCCAAATGTATTTCCCAGCTAACTAACTTTATTCATAAACTGAGGCGGGGGGTGTGTGTGTGGAAATCAAACAAATAGAAGTTTCCTTCAACTCATTGTGCCTAGTCTTTCCAGCAGCCTTGCAATGAAATTGTAAGTGAAAGAAAATAACACAGAAAACTGCACAATAATATACGCATAAGGAGGCGTGAGAAGAAAATACCTGCCTGCAAAACTGAATTATAGAAATCATTTTAAAAATTAAAAAAAACCCTAGCATTCTCTGGATGAATAATTTGCCTGTTTTCTCCATCATCCCCACTCTTCATTAAAGTTGCACTCTTCAGCTACACCAAGCAAAAGCTAAATTACACCAGTCATCAGCACTCTTCTTTTATAGAACAAAAGTGAATTTGGAGTGAAACTTTGGTAAATTGCAGTAACCGAAACTAAAATACTTGAAACAAATCCTTGCAAGTGACACGGAGTCCTGTGGTTTTGTCCACTGCGGGTGCTCTCTCTTGGGATGTTACTGAGTGCTCTTATTGTTACCTTGCCTTAATGCCTGCTGCTCAGTAGGTGGGACGGGTGCCGGGCTGTGTTGAATAATTCTGCTTTCCAGGGGCAGATTTTTATATGGGTCCTGTAGTCATAGGTTTTGGTGTTAGTTCTTGATGCCTTTTGTAGATCTGTGCATTTTACTCCTCCTGAAGTCTCACTTACGTGCTAACAGAGCAAATCTCTCGCTGAAAGGGCATAGTTGAGTTCCCTTCACTTACACTAAGCGTAAAGGGTCTGGAGGATGTGGTAAAGCAAATCATATACAGGTAACATTTCCTGGAGATTATGCACAAAGCTTAGCAAGGCAGGAGGCTGACAACATGGGTTCTAGGGCTTCCTTCCCATGCACACCTGCAAAGAGCCGGACACTGAGGCTGTGGCTGAACTGAAGTAGTACCTGTTGCCAAAGGTGCTGTAATGTTGTAACTCAAAAAGCTGTGGTGAGTTGAGCTTTTCTGCTGTGCATGGGGGATTTTTTTTTTTTTTCCTGTGGTTGCTTTAAAAGCAAAACCAAACAGTGGGTAAACCACAGATGGGGGAT
>VZSZ01008659.1:870014-902742 GCA_013398815.1 Ibidorhyncha struthersii
AAGGATGGCTTAAGACAGTTGGCTCTGGGATGTTAGGAAATCTTAACTGAACTTAGAGTGTGGTCACATCCCTTTTAAGAGGTCGCATAATTTAACATGCACAAAGTCAAAGCAAGTCTGCCATGCCTGGAAACTGTCTAGCTTGGAATCCCTGAGCTAGCTGTGTACTTATTGTTCTTAAACTGTTGTGCTGGGGACGCAGACTTGTTCTGAGCAATCTGCATGCCTAGGGGCTGATAGGCACATGGAGACCTCTGCATTTAAGGACTTTGTATATATTCTAAAATAGATGATATTTTTTCTAATTTGTGATTTTTTTGTTTTTTTAACTCTGTTTACCCCTCCACACTTACTTAGTAGGTATCTTGAAACAAATAAAGACTAAGGGCCACATACTTTCCTCCTTCAGTCTTACTGGGCACCTTCTTGAAGAAACTGTTCTAGTACCAGCAATTTAGTTTATGCTGTTACAGATGACTAGCAACAAGCATGGGGATGGACTGGTAGAAAAGTCTGGTGGTTGGAATCAGAGTTTGGGAAAAAGAAAATGCATAGACAGTAGAGGAAAGGGCAGCTGAGAGAACAAGCAGATCTGGAATTAGCTACAGGCATAAAATGGAGATTTCTTTTAGTGATGCTGAAGGTGGCTGTCCCACCATCAAAACCAACCTCTCATTTCTTCCCCACCCCTGAAATAAACACAGTTAAAAACCCAAGCCAGTGTGAGTTCTGGTACATCTCTCCTATCCACCATAGCTGGTATGGATGCCTCAGGCCAGGGCTGAGCAGCCGAGAGTGCCCACGCAGCCCCATCTGAGCTCCTTTCCTGGGCCAGGAGCAGCAGAGCCCTGTGAGTGTGGTGGGGAGCTGCAATTAGTAACTCCCTGTCAACACAGGGAATTCATGCCAGTGCAATGCTACACAGAGGCAGTGGCACTTCTACAGACCCTGTTAGCACAGGCACCTCTGCACCACACCTTGCCGTCTGGTTAAGATGTGCCTGGAGGTGCTGAGGTGCTGTTTTAAAGACACATGGGCAGATGTGAACTGAAATCAATGACCAGAAGTCTCTGAGGTTCAGGATGCTTTGAAAAATCTGACTGAAGGGACATCCACAATGTATATACATCCCCACGTGCCTCTGAAAATTGTCAGTGTTTAATGAGATATTTCACTGAGTATATGTTCCCATTCAGTACATATGTGTATGTATATTTAATGGACTATGGCAGAAAGTATCTCATTGTTCAGAGGCTTTTTTTCCTCTCTTTTCACCTGTTGAAACAAAGCTCTCTCCAGTGACATGCTGTGTCTTGCCACCTTCTGTGTATGTTTAGGAATGCTCAGCTTCTGTAGGGGGCGGCTGGCTCTATAAGCTCCTCATCCTGAGTGGATGGAAGGCTGTAGCACAGTTTGGAAAAGGAATGTAACTGAGAGACAGAAACCAGCTCAAGTTTTTCAAAGGATTCTTAAATACTAACAATAAAAGCATAGAGTGGGTTAGAAGGGACCTTGGAAGATCATCGAGTTCCAACCCCCCTGCCGTGGGCAGGGACATGTCCCACTAGACCAGATGCTCAAAGCCCCATCCAGCCTGGCCTGGAACATTTGCAGGGATGGGCTATCCACAACCTCCCTGGGCAACCTGTTCCAGTGTCTCACCACCCTCATCATAAAGAATATTTTTCTTATGTCCAATCTAAATCTACCCTCTTTCAGTTTAAAACTATTGCCCCTTGTCCTCTCACAACAGGCCCTACTAAAAAGTTATTCCTCATCTTTCTTATAATCCCCCTTTAAGTACTGAAAGGCTGCTATAAGGTCTCCCCAGAGTCTTCTGTTCTCCAGGCTGAACAACCCCAACTCTCTCAACCTTTCTTCAGAGGAGATGTGTTTCAGCCCACTGACCATTTTTGTGGACCTGCTCTGACAAGTCCGTGTCTGTCGTCTTCTAGCAGTAAGCTGTAGATGCCACCTGCAATAAGTTTGGAAAAAGCCAACAAGCCCCCTAAAGAGTTGACTGCACTGTTGCGTGTGTTGTGTTGGGTTTTGTTGTTGTTTTCTTTTTTTTAACAGGATTTTTCTTTTGAAGAGCAAAATGTTCTTCTAGATCCCTGTTCCCCCCATCCCCAAATGGCTTCTCTGGCAGACAGAATGTCAAGAAGTAGTGACTTTCACTAAAATATTAGTCTCTTGAATGTGGTATACATCAATGCAATCTTATTTTAGGACTTTCATAATTGGAGACAGTGTATTGGTGACTTTTTTGGTAGTACTCATCTTGGTAAATATTTCAGTGGCCTGGTCTGCATTACAAGAAGAGGGCTTGGAGATGAAAATTTTCTACTAAGTCTTCTCCCTTTCTAGAAATAACTACTTAATTTCTCTAGAAGGAGAAATCTGTGCTGATCTCTACCCTTACATTGCTTGCACTTGTATTATCAGGTTAAACTCATAACAATAGCAAGATTTTTGATTGCATGAGAACTGAAATCTATAGCTGTGCAGTTTCACTGCTCACTCAGGATTCAGTTTTAGTCAATCGGTGAAATACTTCTGTCAATTTAGTCTTCAAAAAGGCAAAATTGTCTGGTATGAGCTGGCTTTTGAGGGGCCTGAATTACAAATTTGCGTAGAGGTATGAGAAATTGGGCTTCATGACATCAGCTGCTTTGTACTTTTCTGAGGTGTCCCTCTTCTAATCTTCTCTCTCCCTGCATTACTTTGGTGGGTACAGTTCCTTCTGAAGGAAGGAAAAGCTATCAAGAATAAAAATAGATTTTAAAAAGGAAAAGTTGTTTTGAATGCCCTGCTGTGTGGACTGTTAAGTACATCTGTGATTGTGTGTTTTCTTTTTTTTTTTCTTCATCTAATATAGACCTTCCATCAAAACTCAAAGGCAACAAGTTTGTTCAAAACCTGCTTGTGCAACAGTGTCCTGTTATCTTCTTTTTAAAAATCCACACTTATCACAGAAACCATGGTGAGTCATGACTTGGGCAAATCCTCCTATGCGCTTGCTTGCCCTCTTTCTTGTCTTTTCACTCTTGGGCTTGATTTCTTCACCAACTGCAAACTACGACCCCAAGTTCTGTGCAGCACCCGACTCTGTGATTGTGTGTGTGCTGCTCAGTACAATGGGACTCCTTACCTTCCTCGCACGGGGGCTTTTAGCTGCTGTTACAGACTGTCAGTTTGTAAACAGTGACCATTCAGAACCTGCAAAGATACCGTAAGGTTTCGGTTTTGGTGTGACTAGTATGCTGAATGTCTTGTCTGAGCCTTCTCTCTTACTCAGCTGATGTTTGGAGGCAGTGAGTGTGATTACTTTCAGCCTAGTGTTCGTTCTCTGAACTCCACTAAACCGAAACTCCCCGTTCAGCCACTTCTATCGGTGTCAGGTTAATGACTAAAGACAAGCAAAAATATAAAGAGCAGAAATAAAGACAAAACTGTATTCCATGTGTAAATTAGTTGGAGATGCCTTTTGGGACGTCAGGTGAAAGCTGTGAAAGCTGCCTTTTGTTTTACTGGCAGCCTTAGCCTCACTTCTCATTTTGCAACCTAAGTGCACCCCAGCTGGCAGTCAGGAAGAGGAGTGGAGTTACAGAGCCAAAAAGTTTTAAATGGGAAAACCCCACGGTCTGTACTTTTCCTCTCCAGCAAGCTGCGACTTATGATAAAGAAAAAAAAAACAACCCTAAAACAAACCCCGATTGTTTCTTTTTCATTTTTCCCACATCTATATCATCTGAAGCAATTGTTAAAAGATCTTAGCCAAAAAGCCGTAGCCCAGATACTGTGATTTTAGCTCTTTCTAGCACAAGACAGAAAACTTGATCTCCTACTTACCTATGTGGAATCTCTCGGTATCCTGTCTGAATGTGCTGAGACTCAAACGTGCTGCTGCGAGGAGCCTCTGCCTTGAATGAGGAAGCGCTGCAGCAGGGCAGGATGTGGAGCAATGACTCGGATATTGAGGGCTGCGTTTCTTGACTAGCCGAGGAATAAAAGGAATTACTGACGGTGCTCACTCTAGTGTGCTCAGCTGACGTAAGGTCTTGCCAGCTACCACTTTACCAATAGTAAAAGCTCAGGAACATTCGGTATTTCACTTTTCATCTTTTCCCAGGCTTTAGCTGCTTATGATAATGCAGCAGTCTGGTATTGCAGTCCTTTCTAAAAGGACTGTCTACCTTTTGTCTAATAAAACATATGTCCCTGTCAAGAAGCCTTTCTTTGCATGAATGTGCCACTTGGAGGTGTTCAGAATGAAGATTTTGGTAATGCTTCTGAAACAACTCTTGCCTCTTAGCTCAAGCAGGCACTTTGGACTTTGCTTGGTTGTTTCCTTTAGGAAAAGAAAATAATAATAATAGTAAAAAATTTAAACGCATCTCTTCTTACAATTGGTCTTAACTGACATTCATGTTTAGTGTCCTATTCACCTGAACACAGAGGCTACTGCTTACAGTTTCTAAGCATACTTTTCCAAATTCTACATTTTCAAAAAAAGCTCTGTCTCTTATTTGCTCTGCAATCAAGCACTGTTGTTTCACTGGCTCTCCACTTTTGATGTGCTTGTACCGAGCAATGTTTACCCCTTATGTTTTCAGCCAGCCATGGTCAAAGCCTTTCTCTTTCTCCTTGTTTGCATCTTGCTGAGATGTCAACTTGGGTGTGGGTGCCTGGCATGCTCTGCTATGCCACTTCATAAAAGAATTTAAGTTCTCTTTGTATGGGCATTTTCTGGCATGGCCATTGCTTCACTGAAGTTTTGTTGCACATAGTTGCATAAACGCACAATTTGGCACTTGCAAATAAGAAATGGAAAAAAAATATTTGGTGGGTTTTGTTCAACTCTCATCTTTAAACTACCAGGTTCTGGGTAGTCTCTCCTGCATTGAACTGAATCCTTCTGACATCTCCCTTTCTTTATTTTAAGAAGCATGTTTGTGTATACACCTATAATGCACCATTAGTGTTGAACTTTTTATGATATAAAATAACTAGTATCCCAAACACTGTTCTCATTCATTTCAACTCTTCCTCTGCTTGGGTTAAGCACAGACCTAGCTATTTAATCATGTTGGATGAATTTAAATATTAGTATGTAACACTTGTATACAAAAAATTGCTTACACTTCAGAGTAAGTCTGAATTTTTTAGTATTAAGCCAGAAGTTAAATAACTGAAGAAACTATAGGGAATCATCTTTCACTATGCTAGAAAACACCCCCCACCCCCCCTCTTAATGGTTTGAGAAGTAACGCTTGATAAACTAGCTTCATGGTAGTATTTCAGCAATACACAGTTTCCGACTCCAATGATGCGGTAATGGAATTGCTTGTTCTCTCCTGTGACAGTGACCCCGAGTATTTCCTGAGGCACTTCACTTTTGCAAAGCTTTTGAATGCCTGATGCAATTCACATTAGATGAGTGGTAAGACAGTGCAGAGGGAAATACTTCTGAGTTCATAGAAGTTATTCTCCATCTGGCACTGAAGCACAAAAGTGGAGGGCTTCCAAGACTAAAATTCCTGATGAAGGACCAAAACCATCTATGGCTGCACTAATGTCATGACAAAGATGTACTGTTTTTTTTTTCCCCCATGCTCTTCTGAAAACTCATTTCCTGATAGGATACTGCTCTGAGAGCTCCTCTTACATCAAAGTGGAAGTATTGTCTAAGTTAACACAACCATTGGAATTTTATTCACAGATGCTATGTCCAATTCCAAGTAAAAGAAAATCAGTATATAACCAAGTTCAAGAATTTGAAGGTGTATCCTTAATGCTTCATATTCTAGTTACATCTTTATGTGCTTGGAACAGGTCTCCAAGACATTGTGTAGCCCAGCCTGCATTTAAACAATCAGCTGAGGTAATTCCTTGGTGTGTCCAGTGATTTGAATAGCCTTTTTCAGTACGTACCCTTTAAAGTCCTATGTCACTAAATACTATGTGATTTTTTTTTTTTTCTTGTGTTTGGTCTTTGAAGTGCACTGGCATGGTGATTAAATACTATCTAGCAAAAAAAAAAAAAAAAGAGAACAGAAAGGCTGCTCTACTCCAGCTTTGTGCCTAGGTATCCTGTGTGTATTCCCTTCCATCCTTTTCTCACCTTATTGCTGTCCTCCCATCTCACAGGAGGAGGATCTGGATTACCAATGCATTCTTCCAAAACTGCTCATGTACAAAAATACAGTAGTGACAGACACGTGTCTTCTAATGGTCTGAAGTGAAGGTTGTGTGTCTGGAGTGTATGGCCGTACAGCTGTTACTCAATTTATTTTTTGTAGATAAAGACAAAGAAATCATGCTGATCTGTGATGACTGCTCACCAGGATAAACCACACTAATATGTACAGGGTGTGTGGTTGGTTTTTTTTTGGTTTGGGGTTGTTTTTGATTTTTTTCCAAGCTCGCTAATTGTTTGTGTGACAAAAGTGAGGTACTGTGACCACACTGAGTGTAGTTAAATATGAAATAAAATGAGGACCTGGCAACAGTGCGATACTGGCTTATAATTGTTTATCTAGACAGGTAAGACTGAATTATCTTTATTTTTTTCCTTTCTACTTTTCCTGTTTTTCCAACATAGTCCTTTTAAACTTAGGACGGGTCGAGTCATCTGAAGGAGATTGCTGCTGTTGTGGCTATACAATTTATTCACATTCTCTTAAAATCCAGCCATAACTTTCCCAGAATCACAGAATGTTTGAGGTTGGAAGGGACCTCTGGATGTGACCTAGTCCAATCCCCCTGCTCAAGCAGGGCTACCTGCCTGATCTTCAGATGCAGCCTCCTGTGTTTGTTTGTACCCATTGCCTCTGGTCCTGTCACTGTGCACTACTGAAAAGAGCCTGGTTCTGTCCTCTTTGCACCCTTCCTTGAAGTATTTATATACATTTATGAGATCCCACCTGAGCATTCTCTTCTCTAGGCTGAACAGTCCTAGCTCTCTCGGCCTTCCCTCACAGAAGAAATACTCCAGTCTCTTCATCTTTGTGGACCTTCATTGCACACTCTCCAGTAGCTCTATGTGCCTCTTGTACTGGGGAGCCCAGAACTGGACCTGGCACTCCAGGTGTGGCCTCACCAGTGCTGAGAAGAGGGGAAGGATCACCTCCCTCCACCTGCTGGCAATACTTTGCCTAATGCAGTCTGGGATACCATAAGTCATCTTTACCACAAGGGCATGTTGCTGGCTTATGTTCAACTTGTTGCCCGCCAGCACACCCCCAAGTTCTTTTCTACAAAGCTGCTTTCAAGCTGGGTGACCCCCAGCATATACTGGTGCATGGAGTTGTTCCTCGCAAGGTGCAGGACTTTGCACTTCTCCTTGTTGAACTTCGTGAGGTTCCTGTCAGCCCTGTCAAGATCCCTCTGGATGGCAGCACAACCCTCTGGCTTATCAGCCACTCCTCCCAGTTTTGTGTCATCAGCAAACTTGCTGAGGGTACACTCTGTCCCATCATCAAGATCATTATTGAAGGTCTTGAGCAGGACTGAACTCAGTACTGACTCTCACTGCTAGTTACTGGCCTCCAACTATAGATTGTGTTACTGATCACCACGCTCTGGGCCAGGTTGTTCAGCCAGATTGCAATCCACCTCGCTGTCTTCTCATCCAGCCCATACTTCATCAGCTTGTCTATGAGGACCTTATGGAAAATGGTGTCAAAAGTCTGTGTAGACAATTTCCACTGCTCTCCCCTTGCCTACCAAGCCAGTCATTTCATCATAGAAGTTTATCAAGTTGGTCAAGCATTACTTATTTTTGGTGAATCCATGCTGACTACTCCTGATGACTTTCTTGTCCTTCGTGTGCCTGGAAATGATTTCCAGGATTAGCTGCTCTATTGTTTTCCCAGGGATCAAGGTGAGGTTGACTGGCATGTAGTTCTCTGGGTCCTCCTTGTTGCTCTTCTTGAAGACAAGAGTGACGTTTGTTCTCCTCTAGTCCTCTGGCACTTCTCAGAGTTGCTGTGATCATTCAAAGCTTATCAAAGGTGTCCTTGCAATGATATCTGCCAGCTCCCTCTGCACTCATGGGCGCATCCCACCAAGGCCTGTGGACTTATGTATGTTCAGTTTGCTTAAATAGTCCCTGATCTGATCCTCTTCCACCAAGGGTATGTATTCCTTGCTTCAAACTTTCCCCTGGTTTCTGGGACCTGGGGTTCTTGAAGGTCGGTCTTGCTAGTAAAGACAGGCAAAGGTGACATTCAGTATCTCAGCCTCTTCAATGTCCTGTGTAACCAGGCCCCTTGTCTCCTTCAGCAGTGGGCCCACATTTTCCCTAGCCCTCCCTTCCTTTTGTCTCCTGTGCAGGTATAGAAGCCTTTCTTGTTGTCTTTGACACCCCTGAATGGATCCAGTTCCTGGTGGACTTTGGCTTTCTTAATCATGTTTCTGTGTGCTCGGACAGTGTCTATTCCTTCCAGGTTACCCACCCTTGCTTCCACCCTCTGTATGCTTCCTTTTTGTGTTCGAGTTTTGCCAGGAGCTCCTTGTTCATCCATACAGGCCTCTTGGCATTTTTTTCTTACTTCCTACTCGTTAGGATGGACCGAGCACAGAGCACAAATATGTTGAGACAAGTTCCCAAGCTGACATCAAATCCTTAGGTTGATTCATGTACTGTGGACCATTGCCTTAATGCCTTGTTGGCTTTCAGCTCCTGGGGCTGCTCACTTCAGTGTTCGGAGGTGTTCAAATGATCAGTAGCTTTTTCATGCTGCTTTTAGGTTGTATAAATGTGCTCCCGCCCCCTCCCCCTTTGCTGTATCCCGCGTATTTGCTAAAAGGGTTCCAACAGAAGCAAAGTACAGTCAAAAGTACAGTCATCTTTTCCACAGAATATAGCAACCCACTTTGGACAACCTCCTAGCTTTTTTACAAAACACACCTGCCTACACATCTTCTAATTCAAACACTGTCAATCAAGCAGTTTCCAAAGTCAAAGCCAGACTCTTTTCACCACATACAGGTGAACGGGTGGATGAAGGGAGGGTTTATATAGCTTAATCCCCAGTGCCGGGAATATAAACTTGGATTTAACTAACTACTGCTGTAGACTGGACAAGGGACCCGTGTAATTTCCTTTGGTGCTATGTTAGCATGTTGTAACCTTGCGATGTTCCTCTTTCAGTTGTATTTCTTCCTCCTCTTGTGTTTATAGTCAGAATAGCTTCTGACCCTGCTGGCAGAGTACTCCAAAAAATAAGTCACGCTAATCATTAATACTGATGACCTTACCTTGTGTTATCAATAAATTTGATTTTTTTCTCTTCCCCCCCTATTCCCTTTTGTTATCAGATGAACCAAATAACACAAACAGCCTTAATCAGGCACACTTCAGGAGGAAAGTGCAAACTCCACTTCATTTGTTGTTTTGAGCAGCAGACAGCAAGTTTTTTTGTGGGTAAGGCAGTGTAGACCCGCAGTAGCTGTAGCTTGCTATGTTTGTTGTCTTTACGTTCATTTTGCTAAACCTTCTTCAGTCCAGGTAGGGGAAAAAAAAGTGACTATTTACAGCAGGCTGGTGAGCACTTGAGATGTGTACTTCAATTGCCATTTGGGATTCGTTTGTAGACCGAGACTTTCCAGCCTGTGAGAACCATTCCAGTTTGTGACTGGTTTCACTTGTTTCTGCTCATTTGAGGTAACATGTTCCACTCACATTTCATGGCTAGGACTCTTACCCCAGAATGAGAGCAGACATAGAGATATGAAGAAATAATGAACGCTCATACTGGCTTTCGAACCGTTTGAGCAACTGCTTAGGTCCTTTCATGGTGCAACTAGAGGAGTGAAAATTGAAGAAGCATGTTCATTTGCAATTGAAGAGGCAACAGCCAGCAGTGTTGCTGTCCAAGATGAGAAATGTTCTTTTAAGTTCTGGCAACAGGAGATACTTGGCAAGAAATACGCATACATGGCTGAGGCCTAATGACCTAAATGGGCAAGCAGAAATGGGAACAAAATTCAGCCTGACTGTGAGAAAGGAATGAGAGCAAAGCCGATCTGTTGCTCCTTTTGTCAGTCTGATCCCTTAAGCAACAAAGCTTCCAGGCTGATCGTTCAGCTGCTTGTTCCTCTCTGAAGTCACTTGTCCTCTCTTTTCAGAATACTCCGAATTGGGTGGCTGCCCAAGTGCTCAGGATCTCAGACACTCAGGAGGGGAGGGTTCATCCTTTTTCTGCAAGGTGCTCATGATTATATTTGCCACGAGGCTTCCGGGCTTTCCTAGGGAATAGCAGCAAGCACCAGGAGGCATTAAAAGCATATGTTGCACCATGTATCTCTGCTTTCCTTTCAGCATAAGCAAGACATAGAATACAATAGTTCAGTTGGAAGGGACCTACAGAGATCATTTAGTCTAACTGCTTGACTATTTCAGGGCTGACCAAAAGTCAAAGCATGTTTTTAAGGGCGTTCTCCAAATGCCTTTTAAACACTGACAGGCTTGGGGCATCGACTGCCTCTCTAGAAAGCCTGTTCCAGGGTTTGAACACCCTCTTGGTAAAGAAATGTTTCCTTGTGTCAAGTCTGAGCCTCCCCTAGAATCATAGAATATCTCAAGTTGGAAGGGACCCATAAGGATTGAGCCCAACTCCCCGCTCCTTGCAGGACTACCTAAAACTAAACCATATGACTAAGAGTGTTGCCCAGATGCTTCTCCTCCTCAGCTCCCAGGGGAGCCTGTTCCCTAGGGCAGCTTTGAACCATTCCAACACGTCCTGTCACAGGATGCTAGGGAGAAGAGATCAGGCCCTCCCTCTCCGCTTCCCCTCCTCAAGAAGCTGTAGGGAGGAATAAGGTGGCCCCTCAGCCTCTTTTTCTCTGAACTAGACAATATGGCATGGTCTGGCCTGCCTGGTTAGCAGGGCAGGGGCTGAGTAGGCTGGGCAAGGATACCTGATCTTACTGCAGCAAGGGGAGCCTGGTTGGTGCTTGGCAGATCCTTGTGGTGAGCAAACCGTCATCATGGGCATGACTCACCCCACAGCTGCGTACTGACCTTCCCAGCTTTCCTGGTGCTGCCCCATCTCTCCAGCCCTTTGAGCGATCTGGTGGAGAAGCATTTTGTTGCATTTAATTTCTCTGCGCTGGACTTTGGCACATCTCAAAGGGTGCAAGTCTCTGATATCTATCTCTTTCTTAGCCACTTTGTTATCTTCTGTCCTCCATTACAGCCACTGTTACACCGTCCTGCCCTGTGCTGTCCAAAACAGGGCTCACAAGCCTGCTCCGGGTGGAGAGCTGAACTGGGGGTGGGGAGTCTGGTCTTGTGCGTGGGGCTGGTTCAGTAATGGTAGGGAGAGGGATCTGCTCTGTCTAGAAATGTATGGGGAGCACCCCCACCTTCTGACAGGTACTTCATGTTCCAACCATCTTACTTGGCAGCTAACATAAAGTATTTGGGGATGTAACTGGGTTTCTCTCTGGCCCTGGGAGCTGTGTAAGCCAAGTCCTGAATGCCCACCCTGTGCTCTCCATCAGAGGTACATACTCTGGAGGTTCAGCATAGTCACAGTAATGCCATCTGCAATCTTTCAGAGATGCAACTGGTCAGACTATTACTAATTATAGGAGTGCTTCTCTCATTTAGGCACAACAGGGAAACCATGAAATCCAAGAGCAAAAAACCCTACAACTTGGTGCACGCAACGCTAAGTATGCCATGTGGTATCCTGTGTGAGTTTTGCCAAACCTAATACGTGTATTTCTATACATAAGCAATGAAACAACTTGCACCCAAGACCGTAAACCCTCCATGAGTGACACCCTTCCCCTAGACTTCATTTTTGGGTTGCTATAATGCATGTGTTTGGTTAGCCACTCTGTACGATGGGAAGAGGAGCTGCCTGGGGCGTTCCTACGGTTCATGTTTTAGGCTGCTTTCCAGGAAGACTGTCAGCTCTGCTTTCTTCTAAATCTGTTTTCTGCCCTGCCTGATGATCTAAGTCTGCATGCCAGCCTTAAGACCTGTCTGCCATCTGTGTCTTAGACAACTGCTGACAGCCACAGAGGCTTGAATGTCCCCAGCCTTGCTTCCCTTGTGCAAGGCCAAGGCTAAATGAATCATAATGCTTTTCTTAAGCCATGCAAATTTTTTTTTTTCTCTTTGATCCCTATGACAGCTTTATTCACACCTTATCTAAAGTAGAGGTGCCTTCTAGGGCTGACTGAACCATTAGTGTGTGTCGAGACAAAATGTCCTGGTTTATCTCCCTGCCCGGAGCAGCTACTGCTCTCCCAGCGGCCGCGGTGGCTCCCCTCCTCTGCAGGGTGCTCCAGTCCTGGGGGCAAAGGAACTCCCGTTTCCAATCTTGATGAAATTTGAGCTTTGCTGAATATGGTTCTGCAGCTCCAGCCACTCTTGCTGTTTTGTTTGTTTGTTTTTGTTTTTTTTTTTTTTTTCAGAGGGCTTTTTGTTTCTGGAAGGTTATATTCCGTAAATACCAGTAGCAATGAAAGTGCCCATTTTGCAGGTACTATCTGTAGTCCTTTACCCCGACTTATCAGATATTGGTCTAATACTTGTAAAATTACTTAGTTTGGCAACAGCTGCTATGCTGCGAGTGTCCAAAGGCTCTTATAGCCCAATACCCTCTCTGTGGCTGTGACCCACATAGAGAGCAGGGTGAGCAGAGACAGTGTGACTGGAGAAGCGTACAGCAGTAACTTCCCGGATCTCTCCCTGGCCTCCACCTAGAAACAAAGTATTGATTTTTTTTTTTTTTTTTTTTTTTTTTACNCAGGCGGGCTCTAGTATCAGCCTGTGTAATTAAGCTGCTGGTATTCTGCCAACCCACCGGGAGCAGCAGCTCAAGAGGGCACAACAATTATGTGCTGTCTTGGCAGTAAACGGTGACGCTGGCTTTGACATGTTGGGGTGGGGGGTAGATAGGATACACATCTTTCCTCTCTGAAAAGTAAATAGTCTGAATGAAAGCAGTGACGTTGGGATTGTGTTTGCATTCAGTCTGTGGCAGTGCTGCCAGTCTCACAAGGGCAGCTGTTCCTTGCAGGAGCTGCGTGCTTTCTCGCTCATCTCCTTGCAAAATCTGCCCTGCACTTGGTGTGCTGCTCCATCGCGCTTTATCTCTGTTCAAATACACTTTTGTCTGCTGCTCTGTTGTGCTTACCTCTGTGCAATTGCACTTGACTGCTTGCATGGAGTTTCCAGCGGGCAGAGATACTTTATACAATTATTTATCTCCAGGCTGAACGCTCTATCCCATCCCAGCGTCTGGGTGTGCAATGATTAAGACTATAGTATGCTTTGCAAAACGTGTAGTGAGCAAGGTAATGCAGCGCTGGGCTGTTAAAGCCAGACCTTCACGGGGAGGGGGTTAGGGTCCATTTCCAGCTTCAAAGCAAACTTCTTACCTGGCTTCTGCCATGAGTTCAGTGGTTTCCTCCAAGCTGTCTGGAGCAGCATTGCCTAGAGACAGAAACAAAACAAATCTTCTGCCCTCCAACCCCACCCCAAAGGCTTCTGAAAAGGGTTCAGGCAGCGGCACGCCTCTGTGCATGGCATCCCACGTGGCTATGGGGCGCTCAAGCCTGGGGACATTAAAACCAGTTTTAATGCACAAGCTGCTTCTTACCCGCAGATGTATTTGGTACGCGGGATACCTAGACCTGAAGGCCTCCCGATGCAGTAAATGCCGCCGCAGACATTGGTAGATTTCTTTTGCCAAGTTTTCTGTTTCTGAGGAACTGTTTGTTTGACTTTGTTTGTTTAGAAATAATTTTCCATCCAGATAATGTTGTGATGCAATAGGAATTGCTCAAAGGTGAAGCTAAACCACATTGTGTGAAGCCTGACAGCGGCTGCCACATGGCCAAAAAATGCTAATGAAAGGCACTGGCTGACTGTGTGCATGCTTGGTGGGTTTTGTGGTTGCTAATTCCAGCCAGCCAGAGCATATGCTTGTTAATAGGAGCTTTTCTTAAGGGATACTTTTTTTTTAAAAAAAAAGAAAAAAAAAAAATTCCCACACAGAGCTTCATCTCCAGAGGGCTGGTGAAGTGTCGCTGGGCTGGAGCAGATTAAAAGATTTTTTTTATTTTTTATTTTTTCCTTGTCTTTCTTGTTCCTGCTCTCAGCTGGATCAAACTGGTCCATGAGAAATACCTTGACAGGCGGCTGTCTCCCTCATGGTAGTCATGAAAAATTCTACTTTAAATAAATAAACAAAATAATCTAAACAGAACAAATGTGTAGAGTTTGGTGGGTTTTATTTATTTATTTATTTATTTATTCTTTTGCTTTTTCCTGCTTGAACACACTTACTCCTTGGAGCTGAGCTGTGCCCTGGCGTGCCAGGAGTCCTGATGGGGTGCCTGCCTGCTGAGTAGAGACCTGGCACGGTGGCTCATCCTGGCTGGGGATCCCTGGAGACTCTTCTGTCTCCACGGCCACTTCCTCTGGTTCCCCAGCCCTTCAGGTTTTGGGCACGCTTCTCGTGTGAGCTGGTGCCAGAAGTCCTGGAGACCTTCCTGGGGTGCTGGCTCCCTGCCTCGCCCTGTGTGGAAACAGTCAATAAATTTCCCTGGAAAAGGACAGTCATTATCTGGCCAACCCTGTAGCCTGGTTCAGAAGATTAGGAACCAACACAGGGCTGGATTTTTCTTGTGATTCTGACAAGAGAATTTAGTACTGTATCTCAGAGAAGAGAACAACCCTCTGCACTGCAAATAGTGCCATGTAGATATGGAAACACAAGCACATGTATGGAAAACCAAAGAAAGGGCTTTAAAAGACCAGGTTTATGATAGGACTTCTGTTACTTTGCTGACACAAGAGTTTAGTGTCACCGGCAGCTTATCAAACTGATCTGAGCTGGCTAATAAGATTTCCAATAAGGTGATAAAGATACTTTGTGTTTGCCTTGTTGTTGCTACAATGCTTTGGCAATAGTTTAGACATCTTATGCCTTTATCCCTTGACCTCTTTTCAGTTACTGTGACTGCAGTAGTGATGTATTTTAGATGTTAGGTAAAATAATAGTGGTAAGTCTGACTGATAAAGAGATGAATCGAGAGGAATAGAATTGCCTCTAGTCCAGTGTGATGCTGTGGAAAAGAAGTTTTTGCAAGCAAACCTGATTTTGTTTCAAAACCACACACTCAGCCTTGTAAGAGGGATGACATGTAACAGTATAGATCTCCTGGCAGAAGAAATTAAGAAGGACATGTTAGCACTTGCCCTCTGTCCACATTATGGCTGCATTAGTGTTGTTTCTTACTGACGCATTCTTAAAAGTTTTCCGGTCTCAACTGACAGACATTTTGTCATCTTTTTCCTCTTTCTAATTTTTTTAAGGGCAGATTTTTTTCTGTTCAACAGATATGGAAGTGTAGTCTGGCACTTTATATGCAATCCTATTCAAAAATAGCAAACGGCTTCTGTTGACTTATGACATCTACTGGGGTGAAAGCTGCAAAGTAGACTTTCCAGTCCAGCAAATGAAAGGAGAGAAGAGGGTCTCTGCATGCTGGAGACAGGAGTTCAAGCACCAAGTCAGCTTTTTGTGACTGAGCACGCGATTTCTGGGTCCAAGTTTTCAAATTATAAAATGGTCCCAAAGCATCACCTCTTGGAATAACAGGAAAACAAATTAGTGTTTTATTATTAAACTGTTGGGACCTGTTTTGGGCAAGTTGGAAGGTCAACCTAAGCCTCTGTTGATATAAGAGCATCTATCTATACACAGCAATTTTCTGTGCCAGACTAAAAAGGGAGACAGGCTCTTTCCTAACAAAGTACTTGAGTTTGTGATTAATAGTAAGGTCATGAGCAGTTCCCAAGGACTTGCATTTTGCAGCACAGGGCATTGGTTTGGATACGCTACTTAACACTTATTAGCAGTGCTGATAATGTGTTAAGTGCTGAGAGCATTTTTTTTTGTGTTGGAAGGTAATTGTACAAATTGACATGTTGTCGCATAAGTGTGTCTTGAAAGAGGAATGAGAATAAGACAGAGGCTACTGGTCTGTGGCCTGTAATTCCCTGGGCTGACGGATGCAGAAGAGATCACCTCAAGGAACATGTGCAGTGCCTTTTACAATCCTCAGATGTGGACCAGTTTACAATGATTTCATCCCGTATCATCCACTGAATGTGGTGAAGATCCTAATGCCACATCACCCGTTGAGAGGAGGAGTCCCAAGAGCCTAACTAACTAACTTCTATGGTGTTTGTGGGGGTCCTCTCCCTCAGTTGGGCCGTACTTGGTTGTTCTTTAGAGCAGTTTCTTTTGTCCTGAAAGAGAGAGGTTAGAGAGGTTACCCTCATGGGGTAATGTGAACTTCTGTGCATATTTGCTACAAATATGAAAAGGATTCACTTTGTGATTCGGAAAAGCAACTAATAAAGTTTCTTTGACATAACACAGGGGGCTATTGAGATAAGTGTTTGGAGTCAGGGTTGCTGAAGTGGAAGAAAAGAATGCATTTTTGAGCAAAAGAGATATTTCAGCTCTCACAGGTGAAAAGATTTAAATAATGAATTTGACTACAGGACGGATGGATTCAGACCACTAAGTAGCAACACATGTTCTCTCTCGGGACTTTCCATCTGTGGTTTACCAGCCATGCCACAACGAAAGCCTTTCGCTTTTCTGTGAAAGTGAGTCCGTTTCTTAGAGTCTTCCCACAAAGCTGCATCAAGCGGTGCTTTCCTGTGCGTGTGTTTAAGTTGCTTGGGACATGCAGTTTGTGTGAGCTGCTATACCTTATGGCTTATGACCTGGACAGGCTGGAGTGCTGGAGTGTTGGGCAGAGAGGAACCTAATGAAATTCAACAAGGGGAAATGTAGGGTACTGCATCTGGGGAGGAATAACCCCAGGCATCAGTACAGGTTGGAGGCTGACCTCCTGGAGAGCAGCTCTGTGGAAAGGGACCTGGGAGTCCTGGTGGACAACAGGATGACCATGAGCCAGCAATGTGCCCTGGCGGCCAAGAAGACCAATGGCATCCTAGGGTGCATCAAAAGGAGTGTGGCCAGCAGGTCGAGGGAGGTCATCCTCCCCCTCTACTCTGCCCTGGTGAGGCCGCATCTGGAGTACTGGGTCCAGTTCTGGGCTCCCCAGTTCAAGAAAGACAGGGATCTGCTAGAGAGGGTCCAGAAAAGGGCTACAAAGATGATTAGGGGATTAGAACATCTTTCATATGAGGAAGGGCTGAGGGATTTGGGTCTCTTTAGTCTAGAGAAAAGAAGATTGAGGGGGGATCTTATTAATGCTTTCAAATACTTGAAGGGAGGATGCCAGGGGGATGGGAGCAGTCTTTTTTCAGTGGTGCCCATTGATAGGATGAGGGGTAATGGGCACAAGCTTGAACATAGGAAGTTCCATCTTAACATGAGGAGGAACTTCTTTACTTTGAGGGTAGTGGAGCACTGGCACAGGCTGCCCAGAGAGGTTGTGGAGTCTCCCACTCTGGAGACATTCAAAACCCGCCTGGACGCTGTCCTGTGCAACCTGTTGTAGGTGGCCCTGCTCTGGCAGGGGTGTTGGACTAGATGATCTCCAGAGGTCCCTTCCAACCCTGACGATTCTGTGATTCTCTACAACTACCTGAAAGGAGGTTGTAGCGAGGTAGGGGTTGGTCTCTTCTCCCAAGTAACAAGTGATAGGACAAGAGGAAATGGCCTCAAGTTGCACCAGGGGAGGTTTAGGATGGATATTGGGAAAAATTTCTTCACCAAAAGGATTATCAAACATTGGAACAGGCTTCCCAAGGAAGTGGTTGAATTACCATCCCTAGGGCATCTAATTAAGACGGGTAGATGTGGTGCTTAGGGACATGGTTTAGTGGTGGTTTTGGCAGTGTTAGGTTGATGGTTGGACTCAATGATCTTAAAGGTCCCTTCCAACCTAGACGATTCTGTCTTTAATGAAGGGAAACAGAGGGAGGCTGATGCCCAAGTGCAACACCGACCTGGGACTGAGCAAGTGTCAGTTCTGGAAGAAGGAACATGTGTTGTACCTTTGCTCTGCTAGGGGTTGTTAACTGGGTGAGAAAAGGATGTATCAGACTAGGCTTAGTGCTGCCTTCAGGCTACCGTGTAGCCTTCATTGAGTTTGTTCAAGGTATTTTGTTGTGCAAGCCAAAATAGAGCAAAGCTTGTCAAGTCTCTGTGTTGCGTTGATCTCTCCTCATCTGAGGGCTTTGGAAAGGAGTTACTCACGCGCCTTGAGTGATGTGGCTGAAAGTAAAACTGCCACTTTGGTTGGGGGCAATGGTTTGGAGTGACTTGTCTTTATGTGCTGATAGATTTAGTCGAATGGATTTTATTTAAAATGTAAACATGGTACATGATGACAAAAACTCAGTTATTACAAAATTCCCAAGTCCTTTGAATGCTAACACACAACTGTCATCTAGGGTTTGCTTCCCTCAGAAATAGCTGGAAACTGAACCCAGTTGAAAGTGTGGATTTTGTAAGAGCAGGCTGTTGCATTTAGATGTATTCACCATGTACCATGAAGTAGCCCAGAAATAAGAAAATCCAAGCTGTCTAAAGTAGCTTACCAACATACTGCAAAACAACTGCTATGTCACTTCTTACATCTCTGAACAGTTACAGTTTCTTGCAGTTGCAGAATATAAAAGAAAACTGTTTTTAGAAAAGGCTTCTGTCAGTTACAGCAGCAACGAAGAGGCTGAGCAAAACAGCTTCACGCGAGATAGATAGCGAGGAAATGTCTGCAGGACTTCTTACTGAACCACTAGGAAATGGTTACCCTTCACATCTGCACAGATGTTGTTCACATTTTTAAGGTGTCTGCAAGCTTGTATGCTTTCTTCAAGCAAATTCCCTTTAGGGTTCACTGAAGTCTAGATATGGACTCAAGAAAATATCTAACACCTAGATTAATGGACATGAGAGAAGACAAGGAAAGGCTGACGTTTAAAGTAACTTATGGCACCTCAGTGATCTTATCTGACAAATGCTATAAGCTAAATGCTCTACTCGATAGGGTATGTTACAGTTGTAGATTGGAAGGCAAGAGAAGATAAAAGTGAAATTAATAAATAAACCAGAGTATTTTTCACAGACATTGAAGATTAGCATATACACTTTTTTTGACATTAATAGATAAAATGTCTTTTAAAAACCACAATTATATGGAGTTACTTACAATCTAAACAGGAGACAGGAGCTTAATTATTTAGTTGCAGCTTGGCTTTTTTTTTAAAAAAAGAACAAAAAACAAAACCAAAAACAACAATTTCCCCATCCTGTTCAAATTGGTGAGTAAGCCTAGACTGCATCACATGAGAGCTGAACTCCCCCTTCTCTGAAGTGCCATGGAGGCTGATCCTGTGCAGCCCTCCCACAAGATACTGGTGGTCCACAGCTGCCCAACTCTGAGCCTCCTTGGGGGTATTGCCTCAACAAGAGCTAATTGTGCTATTGCCAAATGGTTCTGGATTCCGTGTGATGGGAGAACAGGACAACAAAATTTATCTTCACTTGGCTGGGATTTGAAAGCTGATCTTGATATGAAAAATATGTCCTGTCTCACAGCTGGCACTGTAGAAGCCAAGTGTTTCCAGGGCTCAGTTTAAAAACATCATCTTCACTTCCACTGTGACAAGATGGGGAGACTGCCCCACCTAGGCAAGACAGTTGGTATAGATTCCTTCTTCTTCAAAACTTCATACCATCAGCACAGTTTACCGCTTTGCTATTTCCACTCAGTTGTTCTTGGCTGACTCGGGGCTGAACCAGTGAGGCATGGGCAGGGGCATAAGGCAACTGCACTTCTTGGCTTTTTGAACATTCATGGACAACACAGTGATATGGTCTGCCCCCTTCCCCCCCCCCCTTTGTTTTTTCCTTTTGTTGGAGGGATGGGACCCAAGCAAGGAGAGGTTTAGTTAAAAAAATTCAGTTTACAATCCTACCTGGAAGCCAAGGGGGAGTGTTTAAACAAAGACCAGCTGAATCGAGCAGAGCTCAACCATCCTGAAAAGGGTAAATCCAGGTAACCCAACATTAATGTAGCAGAGACCACTATTTTTAATCAGTCAGATTTCCACAGCCTGTTCTTTCACACAGTATGCACCGGCTTCTGTCAAAAGTGGAAGTCCCCTTTTTGGTGGAATATTCGGTAAAAACCAAAATGTTGATATCAAGTGCGTTTAAAGAATACATGTTTCCTTACATTAACGAATTCAGTGCTTAACCCCATCAGAGCAACTCCCATTTTTGGAGTACCAGGTTAAAATGTTTTACCTAGTTCTGTACACAGTAACATGCAGCGGTGAAACCAGACAATGAAAAGGATGTACTGTAGAGAGAGAAAGGTGGAAAAGGTCACAAATCTCACTTTGCAGAGAGTCCTTCAGTTTTCTTTCTTTCTTTTTTTTAGCTGCCTTTCTTCACAATCAGTAGGTCGTCATCATCAGGATAAGGAGACACAGCAAGAACTTCCCATGCTCCTGAAACGCAGTTGCTTCTGCTACTAAGAAAGACCTCAAAGGTGGTGATGAGAAGCTGGGCACTCACCAGCTTTCAGCGCTCTGGCACAGAGTAGCTAAGTCCCAGGTTTACTGCTTTCCCCAGTGCAGGAGCTCAATACACTGACAGACTATCAGAGGACTGTCCATAGCGGTCAGCTGGTGTGGTGACACAGCCAGTGGTTGGAACGGAAACCCAGCAGATTTTTGCTGTCTCTTGTGTCGGAGAAGCCTTTTTTTTTGCCATCTCTCTTGGCATGGTCTGCGGAAATCTGTCACTTGTATTACAAGCAATGCTGCCACTGAGATAGGGGGTTATGCTTCTCTTGAGACATTTCCAGCTGCCCAGATGGTTGACAGACTTTCCATTTAGATGGGTGCTGTAAAAACAAAACAACTTCTTTTTAGAAAAAAAAACAGAAAAATATTCCCCGGAAATAATGATGCCCTAGAGTTGTTTTGTCTATGCGACCAGTGGAACAAGCTGCAAACCTATGGACAAAGATGTATTCATGCCACTGAGAGGGAATCAGCTGGGGTGAAGCCCCGTCTCTGCCTGGATACACGAGACACTGGGGGCCCTCTGCCCTTGTGCCACAGACTGAAAGTGCCTCTCCCTGCAAACAGAAGTGCTCTCCTGCTAACACCCCCCTCGCTTGTGAAGGGATGTCAGTGTTACGTTTGGTTTGTTTTAAGCCACTTCAGAGAGTGAGATGCACAAAACTTATCTGTGGTCAAGGGAAACCGAGGCTCCTCTACAGGCAGTGGAGGAGCAATTGCTCCACGGAGCAATTCAGAATTGCTCCAGCTCTGAACTTCTCAGTGGAGCATCCTGCTCTATTGACTGTAATGGGTGTCTGGAGAGACTAACCCCACCGGGGTGAAGTTACTTTTCTTCACAACCTGCCTCCCCTGGAGTTTCCAAAACTTTTTCTTTGTAACAGCAAAGCTAGCCTTAGTAAGCTCTTTTTGTTTTGCAGTATTGAGGATTCACAACCCCCATGAAACAATCCTACCTTCTTCATAAAGTGAAACTTGTAGAATCAGAAACATATGTACATCAATACTGAAAAGCAAAATGCTGTGGCAGGGTGTCCACATGGGTGTACCTGTGCAGCACCTTACTCTCCATCTACCACACACAACTTGCTTGAAAATCTCAAATGATCATTGAAACATTAATTTCTCCAAGAGGCCATCTTTTGCCCCAGAGTAGTACCAGCTATTTCTAAATAATTTCTGTCAGATACTGGTTTCTTTTTTCATGAAGAAAAAACAGAACAGCAACAAACTTGGACCGATGGAGACTTGACAGCCTGCACAAACTCTCTCCCCTAGTGCTCAACTACCATTAGCCTTAGAAATGCATTTTTTCCTAATATCTAGCCTAAATTTCCTTTGTTTAAGCTTGTGCCTTAAGTGCTGTGTCTGCTGGGTCAGGACAATAAATAACTTGTCCCATTCTCTTTAAGGACTCTGAAAAGAGTTGTTATTGTGTCCTTAATCAGCCTTGCCTTTTCCAGCCTAAACATAACCAGTCTTTCATCAGAGATCACATTCCCTAGATCATTCTCATTTCTCTGGTATTGGTCCAAGTTGCCCTCAAATTGGGATGCCCAAAAGATACTGCTTTCCATGCCTTGCATGGCTCTGTTGGCAGAAAACAGCCCTCAGAGGCAGGACAGTTTCTGATAGCAGCGAACCACCACAGCTGCTGTCCCACCACAAATGGTGCAGAGATATGCCAAGGAAACGATAGTGTTTGGAAGGCTTTTGTTTTGTTGTTAATGAACAAATCGAGCTACAGCAGCCTTCCATACAAGATAAATATTTACTCTTATTTATGTTGCAGAGTTTTTTTTCTACTGATGGGTTAAGCCCAGGGATCTAATCAAATAGGGCCTGGTATAAGTAAGTCTGGAGAAGAAAAGGTTGACCTTAAATGAACGGCTTGTGTCATGTTAATGCAGCTTACAGGAATGGAAGGAGAAAACCTATCTTTATCTTAAGGAGAAAATTCATCCTCCTTTCTGCGTTATGCTTTACAGGAAACCGTGTAATGCCTGTTGATGTTTAGCAAACACAAATGATGCGGATCAGGCTGGGGTTGAGTGATCGGTCTGAAAAATAACTGACCATTAATCCAGTTTGCATGACCACCAAAGACATTCCAGAAAAACTTTTTTAATTTAAGGGTTATTTTGCTTCTGTTTGATATTATGAATTGGGTACGTTCACAGCATCTGCTACAGCAAACTATGCTTTAACTATTACAGCTTTGGTGAAACCATGGTATTTTCTGCCTGTTCTGCAGAGACACCAAGGCAACAGTCATTTGCTTCAGGAGAAACTGCCAAATGACATATAAAATAGCCAGATATTTTACCCTCTCTGTACTCTTACAAGTCCCCTGTGCTGAGTTTGTTCTTCCAAATCTGTCCTGGATATTTTTTTGCACTGTTTTTACTTTTCACCTGCTATAAACGAATTTGTAAACCACCTTGCCTGTAATATTGCATTCTTGCTTATGAAAAATATGAACATTTGGAAGGTCTGAACTGCATATTTTTTTTCTAGGAAATTAGAGTGCTTTGTATTTTTTTAAAATTGGGTGTATCTAGGCTCAGGTTGATAGACATGAAGCAAATGATGTTCCTGCATCCTAGCTAAACGCCTTCTAGGATGTAGTGCCTAAAAAAGCAGGGAACGACCATTTGATGATAGGCACTGACATGATATGAAGTGATAAATGGTCAGTGTTGTCCGGACTTGAAAATCAGTATTTGAAACAGATTTTCCAAGTTTGGCTCTGCCTTGATGGCTATAGGAGCTTTAGCATAGTTGTAGAACAGGAGGGGAGGGTGGCTTCAGCCTGTGCGCTCTCTCTCTCCTGTTGATTTGTCATGTCCTTTGGCCTGAACTGTTGAAGGAACTTCTGGGAACTAAGACTCTGGGGCTGCTTTTGGCAACACTTACAGAGCTCAAGGAACGGGCTGAGAGAAGAAGTAGGGCTACCACTTTTTGTAACATCCAGCAAGTCTAATGCAAAGGCTTTGTGCTGAATTTGAGTACTGAAGCTATGAAGTTAAGTCACTCTTGAGACAAATACAGTAACACATTTTTAATACTTACAGTTGAGTCCTCCTTTGTCTTCATTTGGTTGGACATCTGTTGAAACAAATGCACTATTTTAAGTATGTAGGATAGATAAGTACAGTCTTTAGTCAAACGGGATTAATATTAAGCAACATCCAAGGTTGAGGGTTCAATGTACTAAATGATCTGATTTGGGGCTTGAAGCAACAGCCCTGTTCCATGTTTTAGGACAGAGTCCTGCACAACTCTTGGGTTGTTTTGAAAGAAGGGACAGGGCTCCTAGCCCAGCTGCTGCAGATGCTGGGCAAGTTCACTACCCTGTTTTTCTGCTGCTCTTTTCTGAAGCATCTGGGCTTGCCTAGCCATGAGGAAGAGGGCATGGTTTGTCCTTGTCCAGGAGAAGCGTGGTTGCCCCTGCTCCCTTTTCTTAGATGTCAGCTCTTTTATGCCTTCAAAGTGGTTTACAGTAAGTACTCAGGTACATTACCAGAGCCAGTCTGCTTGACAAGATGTCTTTTGGAGCTACCTTTTGTTCTGTCATGCCAAGCATTGAAGAGTCCTGTATGTGGGCAAATGCAGCGATACCAGGGTATGCGTGTATGGCATGGAGTGACAGTAAGACATGCTTTATTTCTAACTTGTAGAAGGCTGCTTGATCCCAGTGGGATTTTGAATCCTTAATTGCCCAGCCAACGACTCTAAAGTTCTCAGGGTTGATTTATCCTCTGATTTCTGCTCTGGATGGTGCTAAGCAGAGCGATCTACTGACCCCAGTCCTGTTCCATGGAGGAGCATCCCCTCCATCTGTCCACAAACAGCCTGCAGGAGATGGCAGCTGAGAAACTGTCACCTGAACAGGTACAAAGTCTGAGTTAGTCTCATATCCAGCAGTTAACTCCTGTGAAGCTCTAGCACATTAGCAGAAAACCAGAAAGAATAACATGTTTTGGGGCACTACACATCCTCCCCAGGGCACCACAGGTTTTTGATAGCAGCATGATTTCCTGCTGTTGTCAGCAGGCAGCTTGTCTGTACCTTCTAGCAATGCGCTGGATGACATTAAATATTTTGGCAAATGAAAATGAATTCTTCAGATCTGATCGTGCAAATGAAGGGCCTCATTACCTGTGTAGGACACTAGTTTAGAGGACCTCCGTCTCCACAGCCAGCAGGTTAAAACAACTAGAAGACCTGTTAGAATGACAATGGAAACGATGCCAGCTGCTTGAGCACCTCTTCCATTTTCTCCCAGGTTTTGGGGAATTTCTGTGCTAGAACCATTGCTTTGCTTCTGCTGTGTGTCTAGGATAAAACAGAAAAAGAGTGCAATAAGGTGTAAGTTTTCATATTTCATACCAGGTAAATATTTGACTGCATTTTACATGCACAAAAAAAATTCTGATGGACTAAATATTTGTGCTATTCATATCACTGTGATTCTGGCAGTATTCCTTCTGAGCAAGGCACATCTCCAGCTTACGCTGTCCAATAATACAATGCCAGTTTATTCCTCCCTGTCATCATACTGCATGCATCCCCCTCTCTTCCTTTTTGTTGTTCTTTCCTGCCAGCCTTGGGAGACTGTATGTTTGAGCTTGTATCTAGACTCAGCTGAAAATAAATTGATACAGAATCTACAATGTAAATCTGATGGTATTCAGAGAAGTGGGTGAAAACCCATTTCCCTGAAGCTGTGATGAATTTCCACTGATTGCTGCAAACCACAGGTTTCAAGTCTCATTTCTTACTCAAGTGTGGTAGTGCTTTTAGAAACCAACAAAAAATAGTAAGATGAAGGTCTTTTCCCCCAGAATACAATACAACAAAATGCCATTAGGAAACTAATGACAAGGTTACCTAGTTTTCCTTTAATTTGGGATGACAGCAAGGGCATGCTATCATATAAACACTCTACTGTGCAACTTTTGCTCGTGCACACAATTTTTGTTCCTGGAAATAGTTTATATATTACGGCTATGTTTGTGGGATCAGTGTCATTAAGTCCAGAGTATGTGATTCCTTGGTGTGTTTGGATAAACTAATTGTGGGTATCCAGCTACGGTTATGCAAACAATCAAACCTCCTTGCACCAGGGTGGAGAAACCTGCGAGAGACAGGTGTGGTGGGCACCAAGACTAGGGACAGCAATGAGACTGAACAGCCACCTCCCGATAAGCTCTCCTGCTCTGGATACCTTCTCTACAAAGCTGTCTGGGAATCATGAAATCCACTAATGGTACTATAGCTATAATTTTTTTTATACCTTTTTTTTTTAAAAATAGCTTTCTGGTTTTGTGAAGAGTTGCTTTGCTAAATACTTGTTTTTACTACTGATCACTCATATCAGCAATAAATAGCATATTATACTTATGCTATTAGGTGTATGGTTCTATCAGGCTAATATTACCCATTTGCTCCAGGACTACTTTAAACAGTGCACTGTATTAAATTGAGTTTTGGAGACTGAAACCAGAACTTTGAAACTAGGCAGAGTAAAAAGCAAATGTGAGTGCTGTAAAGCAGTCACTTAGGGGTTCAGGAATTGTGGATCTGCTGTATAGTGCCCCCTGATACATAACCTGACTCCCCAAGTCATCATGTTCCCAAAGAACCAAAGGGTAAAGCCCAGTCACTGCCTCAGATGCAAGAGCTTCTCCATGCTGTCGTTACAGCACACTTGATGGGTGTTCCCTTCAATGTGAAAGAAGTAAACATAAAGTCCGTGGCTAAGCATAACTAGCTGGAAACAAAACCTGAGCTCTTCTCGGCACTTTTTGGAACTACTGAATGAATGCATACCCCTTGTTAGTGCACATCTACAGAGAGATATGCACTGATTGATATTCCCGCTATCTAGAAAACATAAAGTAGCACGAAGGGACTTACAGTTGGCTGATAGATTTTCCTGCAGTATTTTATTTTCTATGGAGCACTCTATTTGCATGTTAGAAGTGGCTTTAACCTTCAGTGTGCTAAAAACGCTGTAAGTGCCATCGGCGTGGGGAGTGATCTTTAGCTCTGATGAAGGCAGGTGGCTGTTGTCTGTTTTATTTATCCAATAAACATTGGGTTCTGGGTATCCATTGCCGGACCTGCAGCTGAAAGTCACCTCCTCTCCAGTGCTGTCACTGTTTTTGATCGGTCCACTGAGTATTGGTTGGCTATAACTAGCTGGAGAGCAAGAGAAAAAGAAATAGTCATTGACACGTTGAAAGGTGTTGAAAAGACAAAATTTTGACGTGGGTTCTGAAGCAGAAGTTCTGGGCTTCACACAACCCTCATGACTTGAAAGGGAAACACCTGCAGGTTTGGTATGTAACCCAGAGAGCTGAGAGAATTACTGGAAGGGCAGAAGGCTGAAGCCAAACGCAAAGGAAGAAAGCAACTTCTTGAGCTGCTGCCACCCAGTCATGTGCAAGAGCCCTTATATTAATGAAAACCAAGATGACAAAAACCCTCACACTGGATAAACAGCTATTACAGGTATTCTCCCAGTTTTAGATTCCCTATCTGTAACGTTTTAATTAAGCAGACTTCATTTCAGCGAAGTGCTGAAGTACGTTTCAAATTTAAGGTCCTGCTTAAATGTAATACTGAAATGGCAAGAATGTGAAAAGCTGGGGTGAGAATTTGGGCAAATATGTGCAAGGGATACAATTTCTTACCTGCTAAACTGAGAGCCACTTCTGCCTGGTGAATCATTCTGGTATATTCAGTTTTCTGCAGTACTACACATTTGTATGTACGTTCATCACTCTGGCTGACGTTTAGCAGTAGCAGAGAAAAATCGCCATTTTCCAGTCTATCCCAGAATAACTGAGTCCTGTTTTTAAAGTGAATACATTGTTCACTTTCGTTGTCTTGACCGGAGATCAGTGCATGTACAACTGAACACTCTTCTTGATCGTCAGCTATTTGCCAATATACCCGTAAATTTTTTAAGTGCAGTTCTCTTCCTCGATAAATGCAACTCAGTGTAGCGTTGTCTCCAAGTTTACTGACGATGATCTTCTCCTCCAATGCAATAACTACAAGACAAAAAGAGAGAGAAAAAAAAAAAGGAGGTTATGTGGAAAAGATGTCATTCTTTTCAAGTATATTCTACCGCATGCGGACTCCAGTATTAGTATTTATAACAGGCAGGTGAGTGTGCTCACTTCATAGTTATTCCTGCCTCCTGACTTGCTGGTGGCTAATTCTCTCTGTGTCTGTCTGTACATTTTCCAAAGGGACCTTTTACAATATAAAGCCTTCTGCTTACTTTTTCTCTGAGGACTAATTGGTCTAAGCATTCCCAGCCCAATGGATACCTGCATGTTTCACTTTGCCCACTGACTGGGACTGACTGCAGACACACATTCAAGTCCTAATGCTTCAATAATCACTTTTTTTAAATTCAGAAAAATGCCAAATAACACCAGGTAAATCACAAGAAGTGGAAATACTGATAAGAAGAAGAGCGCTACTGTTATTTTGAGACCCAAAAAATTAAAAAGGGGAGTAAACCCAGTGTTTCTCAAAGTGGGCATGTCATAGCAATCACATATTAATGCTACCGTTGGTGTCACCCTCTCAACAAATACACCCAGCTGGCAAACCGGCATGCTCAGATACCTTCAGTGACACATTCATTAGACATTTACAACCTCTCACGGCCACCTGAGGTAGGCCAGCACAGTATCTGGCTTTCAGGATACTTTTCCTGGCCTCCAGACACGAGAAAGGCAGCCTGTCCTCCTGGTGGGCAAGGCGAAGGCGAGAGCTGGCTGACGAGCGATGCAGAGGGCGCGGGTCAGCTACTCTGAGCGCAGCCTCACTGCTGGGAGGGATGCGCCGCCTCTCCTCCACCCCAGCAGCCGAAACCTCTCTGGTGCAACTGGCTGCTGAGACCAAAGCAGTGTGCACGTTGTGAATGTCAGACTGGGGGGTGAAGGAAGNAAATTATGGGGGTGGGCGAATTAGGGAGAGAAAGATGACAGGAGTGAGGGTTTGGAAATGTGGAAAGAGCTCATGGTGAGGTGGGAGGGAGGTGGCAGTGTTAAAGGGGTTTCTCTGTGTGTGTTTTATTTTATTTCACCCCATCGCTCTCTCTGGCTATTCTGGCAGCATTTATCTATCTGTTAAACCCCACTTAACTGTTTCTCTTCATAGCTGGTGCTTGAGGGGGCTGCTGGGGGAGCAAGGGATGTGAAGGGGCCTCAAAGCTCTGCCTCCCTCTGTGTACACTGGACTCAGAAAAAGCTCATCTACGTGTAAGAGTTGGGCACCCTGCCTTAAAAGTACCACTGAGGCAAACTCAGTACTCGCAGGGAGGAAGGCAGTATGTCCTCCAGGCCCTTATCCTCTGCTGGGGAGACAAGAAGTAACAAGCTTGAACTGCAACAAGGATGCTGCAGGTCAGACTTTGGGAAACTCCTGGTAGCAGTAGGAAAAGCGACGCTTCGGAAAGTATTGCTTAGGAAGATGGGGGCACCTCTGTTGCTGGTGCATCAGCCAGCATCTATTGAAACTCCATCTGGTACAGTTTGTCCTGATTTTTGGGGCTGGGGACTTTTCTTGATGACTTTGTTGAGATCCTTCTCAGCGATTAAGCAAAAACAGAGACAACTCTGAAAACATTTAAATATCACCAAGTGATACCCTTTGACCTTACCTTTGTTTTGAAGGGAATTTTTGGACTGTAGTAAAAGACTTACTAATATCGGGTACTTGATATGGTGATGTGTAATTGTAGTCATAATTTGAGTATGGACTTTATGCAGGC
Organism: Ibidorhyncha struthersii; assembly: GCA_013398815.1. Taxonomy (NCBI): domain Eukaryota; kingdom Metazoa; phylum Chordata; class Aves; order Charadriiformes; family Charadriidae; genus Ibidorhyncha; species Ibidorhyncha struthersii. The sequence continues at coordinate 899,369 of VZSZ01008659.1, forward strand.
ATGTTAAATCTGCTTATCAACAACCCTTATTACCCCACTTCTGAGGCCTTTTGTTGGCAGAGATAAATACACAGGGATGTCTGAAAAGCAAGCAGAGTAATCTAAGCACGAGCATCCATAAGGTCCCTTGCTATTCTCCATATCGAAACTGATAGAAACCGATTTTTCTTCTTTCCCCGATGCATGTCACACTGACGAATTCTTAAGTGTCTTGCTGAAAACATGCAGATGTTTATATTGTACACATTACAAAAACTCTGTGTATTTGGCAAAACATGTTAAGGGAGAGCAGCTTCATTTTTAACTCAATTGTTCTGAACTTACCAGCTCTCAGGATATGAAGGAGCAGTAACAGAAATCCATAGCTAAAATAAAAAAGCAAACAAGAGTGTTACATGATAGACTTTAGCAACTCTGTTGTTTACCTAAGCAATAAACCCGATATTGATTGTTTCAGTATAGTAGCAGAAGTAAGTAAATTAGGTACTGCTACTACGTAATGTCCCATTAAGTATTTGCATTTTTGACAGCTGCAAAACTGCTGTTCAAACGACATAACTCTGTGGGTGGGTGGCCAAGGCCATGAATAGCAGTAAAACGCACTAATATTGGAATCAGAGCAGAAGACATGAAGCTGGTGGTGTGCCTGTTCTTTCTTGTGAAACATGAACCACACAGACTTACGGGACAAAAGGGCCCTGGAAGGTACCGGGATCACTGCGAAGGAGCGTGGTGGCACAGGCCTAAATGAGGTCAAAGCCCTGCGTCCCACTGTTTTGCTGAAACCCGATGAGTTACGGTTTTATCTGGTGAAAGGACGGCAAGCAGCTGACCATGCTGCCCACCGTTTGTGCACTCAGTAAAAATGTGTAAACAGGAAATGTGCTGATAGCAGGGAGCTGTGCAAAGGTTTTGCTGGAACGAATTCGGCGCGTTTGATTACTCCGGAGGGGCAAATCTATGCAGGAGTTTCCCAAGGGAGTTACTCCTGCTATAGGAAAACCCAGTTTAAGCTATCTATAAAGTCCTGGTGATTTAACTCTCATCTCACAGGGCTTTGAGAAAGATAAAGGTGCAGCACTTTCCTAAGAGTGACTTCAAAATAGCCTTTCACGATGCCTAGGTATACGTTGTGCTCTCCTTCCTCCAGACCGCTGTGGGAAAGTAAAGGAAAACACTGGAAAGGTTTTGGAATGGGAGCTGTGTGGTTGCAGTTGCCCGCCTTGGTATTGCCCCAGGCGCAATAAGGTTGCAAAGCTGAGCCAATGGGTAGAGGGACACACGACCACCTCCTCGTCCCCAGTTTCCCCAGCTCACTTTTGCAAGCAAGCGGGACTGTGAGACCACACTACCTGGGTGCAGCTGGTTCCCTTCCCAAGTTGTTCTCAACCCTCAGTCAGGTCCAACGCTGAGCTAAGGGCTGGGGCAATGGGGAGAGCTGCCCCTAGAAGCCCATGTCCATCCAGAAGCGAGCCTCAGGGTTTCCCACCCAGACTGCTCACCTTCTTCCCTCCAGACCAACCCTGCCCTGCCTGCCCCTCCTCCCTCCAAGCTCTGATCTATGCTTGCTCGCTCCCCCAGCAGCCGTTTCTCGCCTCAGTCCCCCCCCCATCAGCTGTGCTTTACAATGTCCCCTCTGTCTTCCAGACCTTCTGCCCCTTTCCCCAGAACGCCTGTCCAGCCAAACATCAGGATTTGGCTGCCACCTCCCAGGCACAGCATCGCTTCTGCCCAGCTTTACTCCCACTGGCTGCTTGGGCACAACATGGGTGTCCTCTGCTGTAGAGGAGGGTCTCTAATTCCCACCTGCCCCCAAGAAAATTACAATCGTCGCAAATGTATTTGGCTTCCCATGCAGAAAGCAGAGGACATTCCTGACACAAAATCTACCTCCACTTGAAGCCCCATCTCCAGAGAATAAACTGGGGAATGTTTAGGGATGAGTCAATCTGAATTGTATTACTTTTATGTGAAGAAAACACTTTCTCCTCCTTTTCTGTGTCTTTGAAATGGTTTCATAGATGAGGTTTCAAAAGTTTAAGTGAATGCCCAGTGTGGAACATTTCTGCTGTAATACCTATGTTAGTAAATCTGCAGTCAGCCCTAAAGTAAGCATCCCAAGTAAGCGTACCTAAACACTCCAGGGAGGCAGCTCTGCTCTTTTCCGTCACTGGCAGTGAGTTTTTGTGGCTTTTGCACATGGTCTTGTATTGTATTTCTGTTGCATTTTTATACTGTGCAGGAGCCACCGCTTTTATGCCAGGCTTGTAGAGGTCTGTCTTGACAAGCTGACCTTCATGTAATTCTTAATCATTCTTAGTCCCGTGTCTGTGTTTGTTTTATTGTTCCCCGCCCAAGTTGGAAACTGTCGATATAGTAAGTCATTTGAATTAAACGGAGAACAACAATTGACTGATCTTTATGGGACTCTCTAGGGAATTTCCCATGGTAGGCATTTGTTGACGCCAATAAACATCTAGCTAGGCAGACAGAAGTGATTCTCTGTATATATACAAAGCAGGTCTTCGTTTCTTATTTTAATAAATGATGTCACAGTCAAGGTTGGACAGATCTAGAGATGCTCATCCTCTTACTTGCAGGAGGTTGCAGCTGTAGTAATGTTGGGGGCAGTGTTAGCCCACCATGTTCCCTTGGAACAGCTTTAATGACAAGCTCTTGTTGGAAAAAGGGAGGAATGCTCTTGCTTGCAGAGAAACCTCCCTTTTACCCGTATGTGCCCCCAGTGCCTGTGTCCATCGCACTGCCAGTGAGCTCCACTAAGCACAGGTGCAGCTGCATTAGTTTCTTAGGTTCTCTTCTTTTTTTTCTTAATACCTTATTTTTTTAAAAAAAAGTTTCTCTTTTCTTTCCCACACCTTCCCCTTCTATACATTTTTTTAAAATGTCATGTGAAATGGGAGAAAGTTGCACTTCCTCTTTCATACATTCTTGTTTAGCGAGATCATTCTTCCTACCAGCATCTCAGCTTTTTTCATGCACTATTTATTTTAAAGTCATGGGATGTCGCTGTTCTGGCACAAACTAGCCAGACAAAAGATGTCCCGATGTTTTCAATAATAATTTGGGGACTTTTTGCTTTATCCCGTAACCTCGTACCGACATCGCTCTTCTCACATCAGCAGGTGCCTTTTAATAGGTTATCTGTGAAGCTTTTCTAACGCCTACCGAAAGGCAACCCTAATCCCGGCACTGAAAACTACTGGGCCCGTTTGCCGCCCCCCCTCATCCACATTCGGGCCAATTAAAAATGCCAATTAATTGCCCGCAGTCTTCGACGGGGTAGATGACAAGCCACAGCCAGGTGAGAGCACCTGCGTGGGCTGCCCCTCACTACCCGGAGGGTGAGTGGGTGC
>VZSZ01008659.1:902862-1000531 GCA_013398815.1 Ibidorhyncha struthersii
TGCAGCGACACTCGGATTTTTCTAAGGGTGTATGTGTGTCTGTCTGTCTGTGTATCTCTCTGCCACCAAGCAAGCAGTCCGGCAAACGGCTGGCTTGTGCCCCTACCCCCCGTGCCCCAGTGGCACGCGTGGGGAGGGCGACATCTCCCCCCTCCCCCGGGGCCCCGAACCGCCACTCACCCTCGCGGCTCCATCGCAGCGGCGTGGGAGGCGAGCGGCGAGCCGAGCCGCGCTGTGCCGTACGGTGCCGGCGGCTGCCCCGGTTTAGGCCATTCCCCTTTCCCTCCCACGCCTCCTCCCGCCGGGGATTTCCGCCTTCCGTGCGCGTCCAGCCCTGCCACCGGGCCACCGTGTTAACCGGGGCGGCTTGCCACCGGCTCCCGCACCGCCGGCAGAACCCTCCCCTCCGGGCTTGACCACCGGCCCCGGTCCCGCTTCGGCCCCGCACGCCGGGCGCTGCTGTCCGAGAGAGCCCGGCCCCGTCCCGGCGGTGCGGAGCGTCTCAGGCACTCGCCCATCGCCGCTGACCCCTTTCCAAAGCCTGGCCGGGCCGCTTGGCAGGGACTCCCGATGCCCGCAAAGCTGTCGCCCTCCCCTGGGGAGAGGTTGCCCGCGGCCCTCACCGCCGCCTCTGGGCGCTGATGTGCCGGGGGTGGGGGGGTGGGACGTGGGGAGCCAGGGCCGGGCACCGTCTCTTGGAGAGAGTAGCGTCTTGTCGGCCCTGCGAGGTGGTGGAGAGTGCTCCCACGGCCCCGCTCGGCGTGTCCGATGGAGGGGGCGAAGTACCGCAACCCGGTTTTGTTTGCAACCCCCCCGCACGGGCCTTTGCAGAGCCCACCAGGGAACCGGGGGCTCTGTCACTGAGTTGTGTTTCCAAAGACACTTCAAAAGGCATTAGGTTTACCATTGCATAATCAGTAAATAACTCTAAACGTGATTTGATGTGGCGTGTGACCACACCTGAAGATGCAGAAGATAAAAGTTCTGACGGAATCGTGTCAATGAGGGCTGTTGGAGCAGGAGTTGGCTGTTTGAAAGCTGTGATTTGCATTCACCAGCAGTTTTGCTTCTGGCTCCACATCAGTACCTGTGTTTGGCTTGTTCACTGTCGGGCATCTCAACCCAGCCGGGTCCCCTTCGCCAGCATGAAAGTTTGTGACACGCACCACAAAGCTGTCACTGCCACGCTGCGAACAAACGCCACAGTGACAGCCGTTCAAAAAAGATTGCCGTGTTAATGCTTTATTTGGTCTTGGTTCTGAGTCATCCTTGGACTGCTAACTAATTTGTCTATGATGAAGAAGAAACTCCAGGGTTGTGCAAGACCTGCGGGTCTCAATGCCGTTTCCACTGCCAGCCAGCAGCACGAAGCGGGGTGTCTCAGTTTCAAGTCTTAAAGCCAACATTACTTCAGCCTCTCGGTGTTATTGCTAACACACTGCAAATCAGTGATTGATTTGGGAGGATAGACTGACATTTACATTAAATTTAAAGGAAGATAAACGTTAGTATGGAATTATGGTTGACTCAGAAGATGTTGGCAGCAGCCAGTTTGCATCTCTTGCTGAAATATTTCCTGAGGGAATATCCTAGTTCGGGAACTACTGTTTTGATATTTTCGGTGCTGTTTTAATAACAGGCATTTGGTGAACGCATGGAATCAGTTCTTCATGGCTAAAAGCTTCCTGACTTTACATGCCTGTGGGTTAACTTTTACAGGTGAATTTTTAGAATTCTGGGTATAAAATTGTCCTTTCTAAAAAGCGTAGTTTGAATGCACTCTTCTGATGTTCTTTACAATGTTTTTTATTGAGCTTTTTTTCATACACGATGAATAAGCCTATTGCTACACACGTGTACCACTTTTGGTGGAAAGGAATTTCAGAATAAGCGAGGAAGGCAAAGGTGTCTCTATAGCTGGGACACTCTTTGGGATTTGGAAAGATCAGGTGCAAACCTCTTCTCTGTCCGCACCAGGCTTTTGAACCTGCATTGCCTGAAATCCCTGATGAGTTTTTAATCTATAAAGTAACTTTGTCTTCTGTTTCCCTTCCAAATAACGTTTCATTAACGCCCAGCTTTAGGCAGGTCCTAAGTTGCCCCTATCTGCAGAATTCCCCAGAGGGCTTGAAATATAAGAATATTCTTCTGCCAGTGACTCCATTCCTATGGCCCACACTGTGGTTACTAAAAGCAGGCTCTCGCTGCCAAATCACTGCCATTACATAGAAGATGTTCCTTGGGGAGCGCTCCCGTATTTCTTCCCACACAATCAAAAAAGGAGAAGCAGCTGCAGTCGTGGATCATTGCAGCTGATGTGGTTCCTTCTATTTACATTGAATAGCAATATATTTTTATTCTTCTAGATACAGATTTGTTAATATGTCACTTACGAGCAGTAAGTCGGGGTATTTGGCTTAGGGTCAAAATACAGACCTCAGTTACGTGATCTTTCCCCTACAAGTATCCCATCAAAGATAAGATGAATGGTAACAAGCAAAGATGTTTGAAAAGCCTACATGAAAAGTTTTCATCAAAGCTCCAGCTCCTCATCCCTACTACCTGTAGAAAAATTGAGGCAGGGAAGCACCTTTGAAGGTTATCTGGTGCAACCTCCACCTGAAAGAAGGGCCAAGTTCCAAGTTACATATCAAAGCTACTAGGTAAGATGTTGTTCAAAGGTACTACTTCTGCTTCCGTGTGGCTCTGGAAGTTATGATAAGGCTTTCTTTTTATCAGAGAATACTTTGAATTTTTATCAGCAGTTGTCTTCATTTCCTAAGGTCTAGTTTTAGGAATGGAAAAATGTATGTTTATTTGTTTTCTTTTGTTAAAAAAGCTACAATATAGGATAGTCACAAGGCAAATCACATGCAAAGCTGTCTGATTGCGCTTCTAAAATTGCAATGCTTGGCAGGAAAGGTGGATCTTAGCTTCAAAAAGTCGAGATGTTTGAGGTTGTTAAAGTGCAAAACCCATTCCAGTTGTAGTACATAGGTGCCATCTTAGGTAGCTGCCGCACTCTCCATTTGAGACATAGAAGTGGCTCAAAGAGAATGCATGTGGTCCCTCCCCCTGCGTGCATATGTGTATGTGTGTGTGTGTCTCAGTGTGAGAGATGGGCAGAGACAGCTGAGCTCCTGAAGTAGAGTATTAGTAAAAAAACTTATTGTTGACAGTTTATTCTCTCTTATGCATGTCTGCATTACTTGACGCAATTAAATTAAGGCATTTAAGGCTGTCAGAAGAAGAAACTAACTCCTATGGCTTGTGTGTGGCAAGTATATTGCCTATGGACTTTGAAACTAGAAACATTGGGAAGAATTGGGGGGGGGGAAAAGGAGGAAAACAGTATTCTAATTTTTCCAGACTCTGAGACAGAGAAGTGATCTACATACCAGAGAGCTAGAGAGCTGATTGTTTTCAAATGGGTATCACACAAAGAGACCAGGTGTATTTGCAAAACACATATCTTCAGTGGCAAACTCATTAATGCAATTATTGATAATCTAGAGAGGCTGACTAGACTTTGTAAAACAGAGGCATACCTCTGTCTGCGTATAGAGAAGAAAAGAAAATCTCAGACAAATTGAACACCTTTGGGAACAACTGAAAAATGGGTGGCGTGACTGTATGTGATGTGGAGGGCTTCAACCATTTTCAGAGTAGGACAGCCGTGAAATAAAAGCACATACAATTAGTAGCAGAGGACAACTGAATGCTGAAAAGTTTTCAAGGTGGCTGGAGCACGTCACCCATTTGAAAAGCAGACGCCTGTGTCATTAGCAATAGGCACAATGACATAGTGACAAAACAAAAAGAGAGGTATGATCACCAGTCAGTTGCCTGCACTGAACCTCTCCCCATCGTGCACAAACATGCCAAGACAAAACAGGAGGCAATAAGATAACATTCAAACTTCAGAGACAAATACGTGATGAAAGCATTGCAACTTTGTAGCAGACAATGGGGACGCAGTTAAAGAAAACACGTGAAAAAGGAATACCTAGGGTAGGGACTACTCAAACCACGTTATAAACGGGTGTATTGTCTAGATGAGCAAAATGATCCAGCTCATGCATTGCATGCAACTGAAGAATAACTTTAACTAGAAAAAACTTGAAGTGATATTACATACGCTAGGTTTAGGGCTCGAACCCCAGAATACAGAAAAATAAAACCTCAAACCAGGACATGCAGCTATTTTCACAGGACTAGAAGAAGCAACAGTTGACCTCAAACCTAATTGGTCTTCATCTTAAGTCAGAAACAGTAGGTAGTACCCTGCTATTAACAGCGATGGCTTCACTGGCATTAGTTGGCAGTATTCATTCACTATAAGGGGAGAAATCAATGCTAAATTCAGGTACGATAGAAACACCGGAGTCTACAGGACCATGGAATATATGTTTTCAGCAAATAAATTCTGGGACAAAAATATTTAAAATCATCATGATAAAAATTTAAATGGTAGAAGACTATGTAAAAATTAACTAGCACGTATTTCCTAATAATGTTTTTAGTGCACAGGTTCTCTACCAAAAATATAATCAAACTCTCCATGACTGCAGTGCTACTAGTACATGAAATGATTGCCAGGAAAAGGGTCACAAGTAGAGAAGCACTCTGGTGCATCACATATCAGAGCGTAATTAAAAGGGTGGAAAATACCTGCAAATGAGATTGCGGTGCAAGAAAAAAAGCAAATGCTGATCATTGATCTTCAACGTAAAGCAATCGAGTAAAAATACTACAGCCAATCCAGCGTGTGTTATGGTGCTGGTGCGTTCAGTGTCATGTTTGGCTGGTGCACTAAACACCTAAACTAGCACCTAACTAAACAACCGTAAAGTAATTTGTTTGCCTTCTGGTATGTCACCTGCACAGAAGATATAGCAGAAGAAGGAGCAGAAATTAACAGATTAAAAGGAGTCACAGAGCAAATAAGCTCATCTGATACTGGAAAAAAGGAGGCAAAAAGCACAATCCAAATCATGTGAAGTGGTAGAGTAATCAAAAATAGCCTTACAAAATGGACTGAACACTGTCTTAAGGATCATAATCCTCCTTTCTTCTTGGAAAACATTAAGAACTAACACTTCAAGCAGCAGATCACTGCTGGTGTAGAAGAGCAGTCCATATTGAGCGTACTGATGCCAGATGAGTAAAATTGTGCTCAAATGGAATAGGGATCATGTGGCCCTCTTGTTCTTCCGTCTCTAAATGTATGACTGTGATGTGACATTTGAAGTATACCAAATCCTTATGGAACGGTCTCCACAAATGTCTGGCATTTGCACTATGTAGATTCCAGTGCCTGACACTAAAGCTAGTAAAGTATGATGTGCAACTGAGAAAAAAATCAAGAGAAAAATCACAGTAGCTCTGGCTGCTTGTGCAATGTTATGTATGGGTAAAGAGCAAAAGAAGGTATGAGCTGCAAATGATTTTACAACACTTTTCCAGCACTTTTTCTCTGTCTACAGAGAAGCTAGCAGAAGTAGCAAGTGGAAGAGAGACAGTGCATCTTAAAAATAGAGGATGAGGGGAGGACAGTTTGCACAAAAGCAAATAGTTTCCTTAACTAGTTGAGGCATCTGGAGTTAAACAGCAAAGCTGACTGCTGAGAACAGACTGGTGATGAAATGAGGGAAATGATATGATTACAAATAAAAGGTTTCATGATTCTGAGGAGACCCTTTGAGATAGTGAGCTTGGCCTGATGCTATGGAAAAGAACTGCCAAAAAATTCACTTGACAGAAGTGAAAGAACTCAGAGAAAACAATAGTCTATCTGTTCGCTCTATATGCTCTCTGTCTCATGTTTTCTTGTCGCACTAGGCACTCAGGGCGTTGGCCAAAAAGGTCAGTTTTAACACCCAGATTTCAAGATGCCCCATGCAAAAGGTGACACTTGTAGCACTGTAAAATGCTTGTTTGGGGCAAGACATGCTCTGTGTGCATGGCAGCAATGGCAACTGCTTTATTTATATCCAGAGAAGGAAAGGACTATGATATATTTAATTATGTTGTTAGAAAGGAGCACTGGTATTCACAGTTCTTTATTAGTCATGGATAACGAGATAGTTGATTTCCTGTTGTTTTAAGAAAAGCAAGGGAATAACTTGGCAATACTTTTACCTGCTCACTGCGTGTGTGGGTGTGTTGAAAAAAGAAGTAGTGAGAACAGTATGTAATTGCTGAAAACGTCTCTTGAGCCCCTCCTACTTAGTGCACGTTGTCCTGTGTGGATCTCCTGAGTTGTCAGTGATCCCAAGCAAAAGGGTGCTCCTGCCGTCTGAATTGCCCTCTGCTCCTTTACTCAGCTTCATTTCTGCCGGATATGCTTTGGTCTGGTCACAAGTGGCAAAAGCTCATTTGCTAAGGACACAAGATAATGCATCAAAGAAACTGTTGTGGAAATGGAGGTCACAGGTTTTGGAGTGTGAAATGCCTTCTGGAGAAGGATTATTTTCTTTTGCCCAGGTTTAATACATTAACCATAAGAATGACAAGAGAGTGCGCACAGCTGAAGAACAAATTCAGAATAAACTCAGATGCAGGTGCCTGGAAGAAAAGGAGCAGTTTTGTCTGAGACTGTGCAGCTGAAGTTTTCCTTCTCCAAAAGGAGGATGTTGGTTTCCAGGACAGCTTCTTCAGCATGCCACTTTTTATCCCATGTGACACACAGCACATGGGAAATCCTCTGAGCAACTAAAAAAATCCATCACAGCTAAGCCTGGATCCCAATGGCTGGCAAACTCTCTACAGAGAGCAGAAAGAGGGAGTTAACGATGCATGAAGTGACTGATCTGTTGTTAGAATGAAAACGTTAAGGTATGTAGGACCTACCAAAACTAATTTCAAACCGCAGCCTTCCCAAACTGTAATAAGATTAGATTCATACAGTGTCATAAAACTAAGGTCTCTCATTGTTTTTGATCATGATGATCTTCTGGGAAGAGAGCTAATGAAATGTTCGGAGAAAATGCTTAAGAGTTATCTTGGCAATAGCTGAACAGGTGAGATATTTTTAAATGCAAATATACTTATGTAAAGGCTCAAGACTAAAAGTTACTCTGAGGACACAAGTATAAAATGCCGTAGAGGTATTTGTTGTAAAAATTAAAGATTTTGTTTTTTATCTCACTGGACATCAAGAATTTTAGGAAGCAGATTAAAACAAAAAATATTATAATAGTCATTTTATAGATCTAATTGTAACTTGCTTATGTTTTTGATTACGTCAATTTTACATTGTTAAAATGAATGAGGTCTGATTTGAGATAATGAAACATATTAAGCATGGGTTTGGACATTGATATAGTGTTTCAAACTGACAGTCTAAGGGGACTGTATAGAAACCTATTTTAACAACAACAGGTATAGGAAACATTCTTAATACTACAGTAGAAAGCAAACATACATCTGTCCTGCTATAAGCCATTGCCATGAACTAAAGAATCTAGCAAATTTTGGAAAACCATCTCTGATATGAAAATATTCCTCCTTGAAGAAAAACACAGCTGTATTCCTGGACACATTAGTGTCCAGACCAAAACAATGCCCATCACATACCTGCAATAAGGTTTTAATGTTGTCTTTAGAATTAGAAATTAGGAAATTTAGAAAAAGGTTTATTTCTCCTTATAGCACAGTCAAATAGGAAACTGTAACACAACAGGATGTGATATGGGTGCCAAGTAGTGAGGAACAGGAACTGAAATCTGTATGTCTTATCTTGTTTGTTGAATTATTTGATCAAAAATGTTACTACTACTAGGAGCAGATTTGATGAGAACTGTAGTTCCATTTTATTGTCCAAACCTGTTCTGGTCCTTAAATGACTCGAAAAATTCCCTCTGGTACCATTTGCAATAAAAAGCGTAGATAGAGCATAGTGTGGTGTACGGGCTTTTGAAAATGCGGTTGTCGGACAGATGAGTGGTTTGGCTGAATTCCCCTAAAAACCCAGTCTTTAAGGAGATGCAGAGGTCAGGATATTAAGACTGAGTCCATAACTGGTATAATACACTGAATAGTGTTACATTAGAGGCATGTCAATAGCTGTCCGTCTTCCAATGAGTACAGGTGGGGATCTACCTGCGAATACTGTCTGGATTTGTGTGTGCTGCCATGCCATGAAATGCAACCGTGGCTGTGCAGCCCTCTTTCTTCTATTCACACTAGGGTAGGGCTTGCCCCAGAAAGTAAACAAGAAGCAATACTGCGTGGCTCATCAACTGATGATCAGCTCTCCAATGTCTTCCTTTGGCCCCCAGTGCTAAACTTTCTTGTACCATTCTTTGTGTGTATGCCATATTTTGTAATGTTTTAATTCTACCTCTCCTGACCAGTTTACTTCTTTTTTTTCTTGCACTTGTCTCTAGCTAATATTGCAATATGGTCTCTTTGTCCTTTTCCCATCACTGATGGGGGTATGATGTAATGTAGGCAAGCTTTGGCAGAGTAATGTACACTGCTATACCAGTTACAGCTCAGACTGAGAGAAGTGACTTTATATTTCTCAGTTTTGTTTTGCAGCTTAGTGATTGCAACTTTATTTTTCCCTTTGAGGTCATCTGATGTATTTCTTAGCAGTGGAGGTTCAGTAGGAAAAATTGAGAGAGACAGAAAGAGAGAGATTTAGAAAAGATCTACATCTCAGAGAGTTGGTAAGTGTTCCCTTGATGGGTCCAGGCAATAATGTGATCTTTGTCTACACAAATCTCAGAGATAACTCGTCCTGACTTTCATTTCTGAAGGACAAATTCTGAAGACCCTCCTCTTTTCTATTAAAAGAAGTCAAGATCTGCCACAATTTGATGATATTTAAGATGAGTTTTTGTCTTTAATGACACAGAAGTAATTTTTCCTGGGGTAAAGCAGGGTGTGAATTGGCAGGGTGTCAGCTGCCCGTGGACACTGCTCATTCTCACATTACTTCCCTGAAGTCCTCCAGAAAGCAGTGAAAAGATGAGCTTTGCCACATGACAACACACTTTCAGGCGATTCTTGCCAAGCAGCTGGTGCACCACAAGTTCATGTATCAGCTTGCCCCAGAGTGTCTCTCTCATTTGCCAAAACCATAAGGAGGCACTTGCTCTGGTACTTGGGGCCACACACTGAGCAGGGAAAGGCAAGGGAGCAAGGGCATGGACTTCTGCAGGGGGCTGCGTGCTCCAAAAACTCCCGGAGCCAACGTGAGCCCTCAGGGGACCCTCACGGCCACCTCCAGGTGTGAGCAGCTCAGGCCCTGGGAACTCTGTCCAAACCTGGTCATGGTCTGTACTAGACCCTGATTCCAGAGGACACTCCACTGTTTTGGGCAATGCAGGAACGTGGGGTACAAGCTCTCCAGTACTAAAAGGCAAAGGGCTGACACACTAACACTTGGGTGGTCAGGTTGCACAGCCAGCGCTGCAAAGCAAACATTGATCCCTGACTTTGTGACAGTTGAGGGGACCCCATTGAGGAGAATGCAGGCTACAGTCCCCTGCTCTGCTGTTGTGGCTCCAGCCCTTCAGCTTCCTCTGGCATTAGCGATTCTGGGACCTGACACAACCACAGCCCCTGAGGCAGTTGGTTTCAGCCACAAGACTCCCTTTGCTGCAACGAACAAAGAAAACCCCCTGAATTTACTTTCCGAATACGCTGCACCAGAATGATAAGAAAGCTGGCTGGCCCCCAAGGCTGACATACTTCTCTGCCACCTCCACCCAGGCTCCCTTCAGACACCATCATACTGATCCCAAAGGAAGTAGCAGAAGCAACAGCAGCTGGGGGACTCTGGCATATTTGCACCAATGGGTACCCCACTCATCCCGTGTCTTGTTAGGGATCTGTATTTGACATGCTGACTTCACAAAGGCCAAAAGGACCATTAAAACTGCTAGTCTGACTCCTGTAACCCACTGGAGTCAAAGGGCCCTGAGCTCTCCAGTAAATGCATTGCCTCCAGAAAGACCTCCAGGTTTAACCTACAACCCCCAAGAGAAGCAGATCCACGTGGCGTTTTATGTTAATGGGTGGTTCATTCCCAGATCTCATCGTTCTTATTCTTAACAACTTCTTCCTCACTGTCCTTTGGCAGCGGCCTGGATTTGTTTCCAGTCTTTGGCTTCCCTTCTCGGTTCTGGGCTAGAGTAAAGAGTCTTGTTAGACTGGCTACCTCCTCTCTACTTGCCCTCAGCCAGCCATTTGACAGCCTTTGTGCCACAGTATTGCTCTGAAGTACGTTTCTGTTGCTTGTGAACACTGACCTTTCATTATGTTTCTTGCTTTTCCGCAGTTTGATGAATTATTGACATGACCTGCTGGTCTTCACCTGCACAGCATTGCAACTAATAGTGGAATAGAAACCAAATTCAAAGTCAGTACAATGAATAAAAAGACTGATGGGCTTTAAATGTAGATGCAGAATCAGGTCTATTACCTCTGCTCCATCAGAGGAGCTGCATATCAGATGGATGTTAAGCCTATGAACGCTTCTGTCTCTTCTTAGCAGGGCATTGAAACCGCTGTCTTTGTTACACTGATGTTAACAGACTGGAGGTTCCTGAAATGTTAAGTGGAAAAAGACAAACAGAAAGGCAGGCAGGCAGACATACAAAACCCTGGTAAACCTGTTTTTAAGATCAGATGACTGGCATAAATAAGCCCAAATTAAGCTCCAAGTTAAACTTTGAAGGAACTGATCTTGTAAGATGGGAAGAAAAGGAAGATGGGATAGAGTTCATGCCTTCCTCCATCATCTTTACATCTGTACTATGCCTCAGAAAAAAAAAAAATCTGCTACAGTTGTGTTTGTGGTGGTTCCCAGTTTTAATATTAAAAAATGCAAATAATTTGCTCTCTTGACCAGTATGTAATTTCTAAAAGTGTCTTAAGTATGTATGTTTGAAATGTTCTTGGCTGTACGGGAAGGTTTTTTGAGTGTGCTGGTTCATAACAGTTAATGTTAGCTCTAAGTGGAAACAAAGAAATATTGCCTCTGTAAAAACAAATATTTATTTCATTGTTGAAAGTGCTGTGCAGTTATTCAACCTTTCAGGTCTGGGGTTGCTGAGGGACAGCTTGCACCAAATGATTTAAGATTCTATTCCAAATGTTTAAGAGATTATGGGCTTAGTTTTCTGCAGCACTCGTTAAGAGTCGTTTCTCCCTAGTGTGAATAAGTTGTGTTCCCTTTTATTCTCCTCTTCTAGTATGTTTATACTAGCAGGACCTGTCTAAGTCCACCATTCTGTGGCAAATAGGATTAACATACTGTCTGCTCCTGCTGTACCTCAGCTGGGGTCCAGAAATGTACATTCCTCTTTCCCCATGCGTGCATGTTTGTACATGCATGTGTTTGGCACGCAGTGAGGCTGCAAGTGAAGGACTGCCGATGTGTGTGCAGCTGCGTCCCTTGTCTGTCCTCCCTCTCAAAACTTTGGCAGTTCTGTTAGGAGAAGAAAAGCTGCTAAGCAATGTTTGGACCTTCTCTGAGTGACTGTTTTAGGCACTGACACATCTCCTCTCAGCAGTGGTCGTTTCCCTTATTCCAGTCAGTTCTACTTCATTTCTGAAAGTAGGACAGCTCGGGGTTTGTGTTGTTGCTCATCTCCCTGAAGAGTCCTTGTGTTTGTTTAAGGTCTATTGCTAGAATTTAGCATATTTTAGCTGTGGGAGAGAAGACAACAGATGGTTGAGGAGTTTCTGGGAGAAGTTTGCAAGGCAACTTGTCTATAAACTAAGGCAAAGGTTGGGGTTGTTTTTCTTGCCCTCATGGTTTTCGCTCCCACTCAGGGTATAGTATATCATCCTTGGTCGAAAGGAGCATTGCCCTTACAGCTCATAAGACTGTTCTAGAGAAAGTGTTGTTTTTTTAAAAAAGTATTATTTATTTTTGCTTTTCAGATGGACTAAGTTGATTATATTTTAGGCAAAGGAAGGAATTCCAGTTCTCCTCCACGTTGCTCATGTATCTATGCAGCAGATGCAATCCGTATTGGGCTTTGCTTTCAGAATACCAGGACTATTGCAAGGGAAATGCACATATTTGTTAAAATGCTGTATCTTTCCCTTGACCATTGCCTTTATGACAACTTCCACCCATGAGCATAGGAGGTTAGAAAAGAAAGCAGTGGGAATGAAAACAACAGGAATATGTTGGCAACATGACACACGTCACTGAGGCAACTCAAAATTCAGTAGATGTTTTGCTCTTACATGCCATACATAGATTTCCAGTTGGATTTTAATTTGCTGGAGTAAAGAGTGTGAGAGGATATGCAGTAAGAGTGTCCAGTTTCCTTATTCGCACTAATTTTACCATCCGAACACCTGTTTTTCCACCCAGGGCCATGCAAGGTTTTCCTGGAATCACAGTTGGAAGGGTCTCAGTCGAGCATGCATGCATAGCAACTTCCTCTGCCCGTGCTCATACGCGTACGGGTTCCTCGCTGCGACTCACATGTACTGCCCATGCCTGTCCACCCACACAACCACAAAAGCAGAAGAGGCTGTGAAAACACAGACGAAAATGGTGTCGTAGCTACTCTGTGACACAATGGAAAATGTTGTGAAGACGTGCGCGTTGTGCGCGTTTCTAAATAAGTACAGCTGCTAGTTGCAAGGGTCTGCGAAAGCGTCCGAGTGCCCAAATCATTCATCGTAAAACGGATGGACAGCATCCGTTCTTAATGGGAATGTTGGTAGCTGCGTCAGAAGTAGGAGTTGTTGAAGAGTATTTGGGATGTTTCTTCCCCTGGAAGTTCTGCTATTTAGACCACAGTATAAGATATATATCTGACATGTATTAAAAGTTTTTGTAACTTTACTACCTTCTTGGGATTAATCAAGGCATTACTCTCTTCGTTTCTAAATAAGAGTCCATGCCAGTAACTTTTTTTTTCCAGCCAACTGCAAACTTCAGTAAGTTCTCTGGACTGTTTATATCCCCATGGCTCCTAGATGTCTTTGTTCCTGTACTCCTCCAGAACACTGTGTTTTAATTTTTATGGAGAATCTTATCTTTGGTTCATGTCTCTGTGGTTTGGTGTGGAGCCAGTCCAGTATGGTCTTGTCCAAGCAAAAGATATCCATCTGGCATTCTTCTTGTTCCTACTGGAGGGAAACAATCTTTGGAAAGTCATTTAAAAGAAAACGAGTCCTGCAGGGCAGGATATCTGCTGTTACAGTATCATGTATGCGAGCGTTTTCTGTCTGAGTCATATTTTGTAGAAAAGATTAACTTTCTGCTGATCAGTGGCAGACTGAGAAAGTCTCCAAAAAGCTTGTTATGAGTGTTCTACCAAAACTGGTGGTGTTACACTGGGTTTGTGCAGTATGATGATGTCCAGCTATTGAGTAAAGGGTTGGCTATCTGGGCTGGGCTGCCTTTGAAGCTGCATTGAGAGGCAGGTAGGGTTATTACTCTGCTGAGAGGGGTGTAGAATGCTGAGAAGAATGAGGTCTGGTGAAATTGGTTGCTGTCTGCACTCATCCCTCAGCAACAGGCTTTGCCAAGGAGGTGAGGGACTTTGAGCCAGGGCCAAGGCTACAAGGTGAATTGGTCTGGGGCTGACATCTAGAAGGTGCCTGCAGAGCTTGGTCTCCTCCCTGCTGATGCTTGCTTTGAGTATTCTGTACGGCCTTTCCTCAAGTGCCGAATGCAGTTATCTCTAACAATTATCCAGTAAAATAATAGCATGGCTGTAATTTAACGTGGTTGTTTTGGTCCTGCATCTCTGTCTCATCTGTTGTCAGACTGGATGTGAATTGAGGGTGCCCAGAACAGTAGAGTAACATACAGATGGGATTGTACTGGTTACATTGGCTTTATTTTCTGTTTTCCTGTCAGGTCTCAGAAGATTATGTTTTCTGATTATTATGCTATTTCTATTCAGACATGGAGAACCTTTCAAATACATCTTTAGAAACAAGATAAAATGCTTTCAAGTATGTTTACAGTATGATTAATTCACCAAGATTCAAAATAAAGCTTCAAATTTGTGGACTGAGAAATCCTGTTCCTTTCTCAGACTCACAATCCTGTATGGTCTTCTCAAAATGAGAAACTTTTAGCTATTCTTAGTCATAAATAAGCATTGTTTAAATGAGTGTTTGAAAATATTAAACAGAAAAATATTTTTACATGCAAGTGTTTATGTAAAAGACCTGATGGGTACTGCTGGAGGTTTCCATCCTCCAGGCAAGTAGGTCTTATAACTGAGTACACACATGGCTCAGTGGCGCTAGCCCAGTGAGGTCTTTACAGAATCAAGACCTCAGCGGCCTACTAAATCACCACAAAGAGTAGCATATACACTGTCTCTGTGTATATAATGAAATAGCATGAAAACAGTCTCAGCCTCACAGCAAAAAGAGACAATAATGTGGTTGTGGAAGGAAAAAAAGGTGGGTTTTTTTTACAGCACTAGGGAAGAAACATGAGTAAGCAAAGTTGCAGTCTAGATCTGAGTCAAGGCTATAAAGAGTCATTGAGAAGATCTTATTTACTTCAGTGAGCTCTGGAGCAGGACTTAATACTGAAACGCCAGAGAAATCTCATAAATTTTGGACAGCCCCTGATCTGAGAGGCAGTGTTTTTAGTCAGTGGTGGCTACAGTACTTATGTATCTACCATATAACTGTACCTGCAAGTGTTGATTGAACAGTTACCTTCGTGCTAAGGGAAGACTTTGTTAGGTCTGTATTTCAAGCATGCCAGTAGACAGTGTTATCTAATATGACTCTATTTTATTAGGAATGTTTACCAAGTTATTAAAAGGTGCAAGGATGTTTTCATAGTGACTGTCTTAGAAATAGATACCGAAGCTTCATCACAGTTGCTCCCAAGGAAGCACTATCTGCTTGTGATTTAGCTAAATAAAAATGTGACCTTCTTGTGTTTTGTCAGCTGTGAAGAATTAAAATAAGCACATTTTAATTGTCAAAGGAAGAGTTCAAAATGGTTTAACAGGACTTTCATTGTATACCAAGCTAAGGGTAGTGATGATTAACCTCTTTTGTAGTTTGTGTTAATTTAATTAATTATGAGATGTGGTTCTTGGAAGAAACTTGTTCTTAAGAAAAAAAATATTCTGGGAATGCAGGAAATGTGAGGCAATCCTGTCTAGTGGCTGCATTTCTCCTAGAAGCATTATGTGTAATTGTAAAATATATATGTATAAAGCAGATGGTATCTTACTATTGAATGGAGATGGCAAAAATATCTTTGGCTCTTTCAGTCTGAGGACAATATTATGATGTTTCAGGTTGGGTGAGAAAAATTTTTAAAGCCCCAGACCAAGGAAGTTAGAGGTCTACCAGAGGATCAGATCCTAATATGGTGCTAAAGTATGTACACAGAACATGGTATGCGTTGCTCTTCAATTGTAAAACTAAGAGGATGATAGGAATAGCTGGGTATTTAATCAGAAAAACTAGGGCCACAAGTGAGACATAGTCCACTCTGTTGGCTCTAGACCCTTATCCCATACAGCTGAGCAGCTGCTCAGGTGCTGTCTTACAGGAGCAGCTTCAAACTAAGCTGCTGAAGTCATAGCAACCCATTTTATTTATGTCTAAACTGCTCCTTAGAGGTTCCAAACTCCAAATCTGTCTTTGGCCTCAAATACGTGACAGCTATAGATATAATTAACAGGTGTGTAAGTGTCTGGAGGACTCTTAAACATACATAAAGCCCCTGGCTGGTCACCTCTGAACAGATGATGCGTTGCTCCCTGTGGGAGCTATCCACATGACCTCTTTGTATGGTCAAGGCCTTTGTCTTTTAAAAGAGAAAAACATGCAATCAGCTTCAATTATTAGGCTACAATGTCAGCCAGGTTTTAATACCGTGTGGGGCAGTGATGCCATTAGACATAGTCTTCTTATTGTGGGCTAGATAGGGCAACCCTCTTCTCTCAGTTTGGGGAATGAGGGTGAGTCAACATTTTTGCCATTTGGCATTTCTGGAACATCTATAATTCAAAATAAAAAATATAACTCAAAATCATGTGTGAAAATTCGACATTTTTGTCAAAGAATACTCTGACTGTTTCTGACATTACTGAGTTGGCCAATATCTTTTAAGCAAATAGCAGTTATTTTTTAACTGCCATTACCCTGAGTTCCCTTTTTTCTACTGCTAACTCTAGTGAGTTTTTTCTCCCTCATTTGGACATTTGCCTTCTCTTCTATCCCTCTTCTCCCTGTAATTTTTTGTAAGGAAATAAAAACTTTGTAATCTGGTCCTCCAGGCTCATCCTAGCATGATAAGAAGCACTGGCTTTTCATGTGAAAATCTTTATCAGTACTTTATACAAAAAAGCAAGCTCATGTAAACAGGGTTTTTTTTTCACCTCAGAGACCGGGAGACAAAAGGAATGTGACTGTGATTCTTCAAGAACACATGCTTAAATATGCAATTACTCAAAAATTGGATTACAGTAATTGAAAAAAATGAAATGTTTGATGTTGTTTTTCAAAATTAACCTTCAGCTATGTAATTTTTCCAGTTAATAACCCCTCTTGCTGTCATTTTGAGCCCACGCTGTCCCAGAGTACTGCTGTGATAGTGCTTATCTGCTTCTGGATCTGAGGACCAGGTGTCAGCAACTTCTGCTGAAGTCAACATGAACAGATGGCCCGCATGCTTTCTAAGCAGCAGCATCCCAGCTCTGTGGGGATGGGCTTCTCCAACAAATAACACTGTAATAGCAGCAAAAAAATTATAATGCTTTTACTTGCATGGATGGTTTATAGTCCTTTTAATGTGAGATACAGAGCTGTTTCTGGTTTCGAAGAACTGTTATTAGGGTCATCTATTTCTCATAAAATCATTTAAATTCTTGAAGAAATAGGTGCTGTAAAGTGATAGACACAAGGCATACTAAAATCTGCGCGTTTTCACTTTATTAGTTTATATGTAATGGTTAGTGTGTCCAAACTAGAAACAGTCAGATGCCTGTGGCATGCAAAGACTCTGTGGTTGCATGTGTGCCATTTTAAAGTCACTTACCTTTAATCTGTAACAGACTTAGGCCAAGAACTTTGTCTAGGACTTCCCACAGCTACGAGGATGTTCAGATCTGGATCCTAGTGTAATATTCTGGGTTTAATTTGTGCAAGATGGATTCAGGGCTTTCCAACATTAGCCTCTCACTCCTTCTCAACCTTGTAGGTCCTCTGCTTCAGACTTTGCGTAGGTTCAAGCTCAGACCCACCCTTCATCTTTAATGAGGGGTAGCTGTTTTGGCTGGAGAGGGGCACCATCAGAGGCTGCTGCCCCCACCTAGGCCAGGAGCTGAGAGGCTTAAAGAACAGGGAAATAAATTGGCTCTACCTTTTCAAAGAAAACATTGTTACCCCTGAAGAACAAAATGGACTTCAGTTGGGAAGGACCTACTCACTGAACTCTGAGTGCGAGTAACGTGGGGAAGCGGTGGATTTGGTGGATACTTTGAACAGGCAAGAAACTGCTTGTTGTTGCCTGTTAAAACAAGATTATCCACAGTCACTGGCAGGAGCTGGTAGCGCATGTGGATGTGGATGTGCCAGGCTGCAGAGTGGTGTGGGGAGGAGGCAGGAAGGGCCCAGGGCATGCGAGGGCTTGCTGGCTCAAGCTCGCAAAATGAGATTCTCAAATCCTCTCTTGAGTATAGAAAGATATGGCAGTGGAATTAGTTTGAGAGAAAATAGGCTGCTTCTAACGTGTATAACGACTTTTGTAACTTTGGCTTAACAATGTGTAACAGAGAGAGAGTGCCCGGGGGGGGGTATTCAAGGCCAGCAGAAGGCCACAGACTTCACAAAGCAGCCACTTCCACCAGGTCTCTTTGAGGGCCTGGGTCTGGATGAGGTCAGGGGACAGGCTGAGATGAATCCCTCGTGTAAGGCAATATGGCATACGGCACACCTTTTCTTGAAACCTGGTGGTGCCTACAGGTGCATAAGAAAATAATAAAAATGCAAGTAAAAGAGAATGTACAAGCTAGAATTTGCATAGGGCTAATTGAGTCTGTACGGTGGCTGGGTAAAGAATGGATTGAGAGCAGCCCTGAGGAGAGGGACTTGGGGGTGCTGGTTGATGGTAAGCTCAACATGAGCTGGCAATGTGTGCTTGCAGCCCAGAAAACCAACCGCATCCTGGGCTGCATCAGAAGTGTGGCCAGCAGGTCAAGGGAGGTGATTCTCCCCCTCTACTCCACTCTCATGAGAGCCCACCTGGAATATTGCGTCCAGCTCTGGAGCCCCCAACATAGGAAAGACATGGACTTGTTGGAGCGAGTCCAGAGGAAGGCCATGAAGGTGATCAGAGGGCTGGAGCACCTCTCCTCTGAAGGCAGGCTGGGAGAGTTGGGCTTGTTCAGCCTGGACAAGAGAAGGCTCCGGGGAGACCTGCTATAGCAGCCTTCCAGTGCCTAACAGGGGCCTACAGAAAAGGTGGGGAGGGACTCTTTAGCAGGGGGTGTAGTGATAGGACAAGGGGTAATGGTTTTAAACTGAAAGAGGGTGAATTTAGATTAGATATTAGCAAGAAATTCTTTACTGTGAGGGTGGTGAGACACTGGCCCAGGTTGCCCAGAGAAGTCGTGAATGCCCCATCCCTGGAGGTGTTCAAGGCCAGGCTGGATGGGGCTTTGAGCAACCTGGTCTAGTGGGAGGTGTCCCTGCTCCTGGCAGGGGGGTTGGAACTAGATGATCTTTAAAGTCCCTTCCAACTCTAACTATTCTATGATTCTATGGTAAGTCACTCCAGAGAGACCCTGCAGATAAAGACAGGTGAGGGAGAGAGAGGGCTGTGTGCTGTGCCTCTGGTGCTGCTCCCACGCCTGCCAACCCAAAACCAGGTTGTCAGTTGACAAGGCTGTGTGCAGCATTTAAAAACCCCAGTGATGAGGAATATGTATGTATGAAAGGTTAATGCGTTTGGCATCACAAAACCTGTCTTTCCATCTTTTTGGTGACTTGGCCAGGAAAAAACTTCCATTACCTATAGCCCCAGATTTTGAATTACCGTGCCACAGAACCTAAAGCACAGGGTTTACACCACAGAGCTGGCATTGGCGCTGGCATTGGCCCTGGCAGGGAAATAATCATGCATGTGGTCAGACACAGAATTGCACAATGTTAACATAGTTTCTGTATAGGTGAAGATTTTTCCAACAAGCATAATTAAAAAATAGACTAACAGAATAATTTTCATTGCATTGAATTGTGCTAATGTGGAAGAAAATATTCAGCAGTCCCTGGTGGGAAATATTAGCTCCTGGAAAGGAGGTTGTTGCAGTGAGTCTTCTATATCATTAAATCATGTATACACTTAGAAACTCTGTTATTCAAGCAACCGCTTCTGTATTGAACATATAAATCACAATGCCAGATTTTAGTGAATTTTATACAAAATTTGGCATGCACAGGATCAGTTTTCTACTGCCTGATGATGTATACTCAGTAAGGAGACTTTTTTCCAGTAGGAATCTCCAAAAATTCTGGGCCAACAATCCTATATTCTGCTTGTGTACTGGCATTTCCCACAAGAACCAAAAGGCTGTGCATTATACAAATATACAGAAAGACACAGCAGAGAACTAGGATGCAAAAAATGTTCTCCAAGTCTGTTGTATAAAGTTTTTTACATCTTTTGCTTTGCTTGCTTTTGGTCATTTTGAGGAAGGCTTGAAAGTATAATGTACAAAAAAGTTCAGGGCTAATATATGGGGCGAGTTGGGGGGGGGGAATACTGTGTTGTAGGAGTACCTTGACTTCTTTTACTAAATAGTTCTTGATTTAAAAAATGTCTTTTGATTTCTAGTCAAGATTTTATGTTAGCTATAATGCATTAGAAGGGAGGCAGCTTTGTGTGTATACCAGGGTGTAGCGGGAGTAAGATGTGCTTCTACTACACATGCTGTTTCCTTGTGAAAACCAGTGGGGAAGAATTTGCTTGGTCAATCCATGATGTCATAACATGTTTGTCTGCTTGTCAGGTTATGCTCACCTTTTGCAGTATTGTCAAAAGGGAAAGGACACCGTTTTTTGCCCTCAGGCAGATGAAGGCAGATATCTCTCTAGATGATTGTTCTCTGAATTAAAAAATTGCTTTGCATAATTGTCTGAGTGCTTAAAGTCATCCGCTGAGGATAGTAATATGTACTTTGTTAGATTTATTTGGCATGAGCTTTTGATTTAGATTCCCCAGGAGGACAGGTCTGAAGTGGTACTTTCGGTGGAGGTTGTGTCACTCTTTGGCAGCGGGGCTGACTCCTCTGCCTGGGGGAATTGCTCCCTGTCTGCAGGCAGCCTGCTCATCCTTAATTAAATGATCCACCCAACATGCTGTCCTTTGTTACTCGGAGCTCCTCACTGCCAGAGAAGCTCATAAAACAGTTACAAGGGCTTCATATTCTTGGAGCAGCTGAAACTCTAGGTAATGACTTCAGAAATAATGGTTTTATGCGCTGGAGTTAAACACGGAGCCGCCACTTCATTGCGGTTACTGTACTTCACAGAAAGGTTTCATTTTTGAAGCTGAATGCCATGCTTCAGCCTGCACCCTATGTGCCTCTTACACCTGCCCGTGGACCAAACCCTGCCCCGCAAGGGGGACAGGCAGCACGTCCGAGGGGAGGCTTTGGCTGCCCAGAGGTGGGCAACAGTGCAGGGACGGATGCCTCTGGGTATCTGAGGCAGGTCTGGGGGTACGATGTGGACTCACGGGAAGTCTTCTCCTGCCCGGAGACCGAGGTGTCTCCAACGGCATGGAAGCGTTCAGGCAACGTAATCATTGTCCTCATTTCCAGAAGTTAAAATGGCCTTATCTGAAAGTAGCCTAATCCTCCTCCATACGGAGAAGAACCACTCCAGACAGGCTGTTGGCCCTGCATAACAGGAACAGTTGCATTTTATATTAATTTAAACTGACCCTGGGGGTCGGGTCTCCTCATTAAAGCTCTGAGCAGTGTGGGTGAGAGGAGAGCCAGAAGGACAGTGTGGTTCACGTCAGCTTCATCCTCCTATTGCTCAAGAGGAAAATCGCTTAGAAAAAAAAATCCTCTCTGGCCTCAAACTTATAGCGTTATCAGTGAGGTTAGAAAGATGCTTGCCCACGGTGGGGAACCTGAGAGAAGCCACTAGGAGCACTTTAACTCTGTGCATGGGAGCAAGCATAACTGATGTTAAGGGAAAAAAAAAAAAATCCTACGCACACTTCACTTAAATTGACTGCAACTTTAATTCTGCAACTGGTGGAGCTCGGCTTCCCCCTCCTGGGGACAGGGCGAATGGGCAGGAGCAGGCAGAGGCTTTCCTCCTCCCGTTGCTCCACTTTGAAACTGGTTTTTAACAGCTGACTGCAGACACCTCTGACTTTGTACTCCTAAAGAGCTTGTGAAGGACAAGATGATTTGGAAAAGCAAGTGTGTTCCAGCAGGATGAAATCTGCTACAGTAAAGTTTTTATCTCAATTTAAAAAAAATTATCAGGGTCTAGTCATCAAAACCCACAATTAATGTTTTGAAATGATCACTGGGGTTAATCTTCATTTTTCTGGTGCACTTTAGCTGTGCATGCTGTCTCAAATTTCTCTTTAGTAGCCTGTGTGTGCTCAAGAACAGATACGTAATACATAGCCCACTACTCATAGCTTTAACTCTCGTGGAAGTGTCAAGGGCATTCAAGCCCTTGAAGCAGTAGCACCTGTTCATATGAAACAGCACAGTTTCAGTGTTGTACAGCTCCATTTCCATGAATGGCTGAACTTAATTTTTTTCTTCTTCTTCTTTTAAAATCAAACCCAAGAGAATGACCTCTTTCTCTCAGATTTTTTTTTTTTTATTTAACTGAAGCTGCTGGTACATAGCTCGCCTTTGTTAAAGTGCATAATTTTAAATGAACACAAGTTCAGGAAGATTATAAAAGAAAATACTATTTGTTTATGCAAAATCTGGTGTATTGTAAGCCTGGAGGCACAAGGAAGTTTGCACTTTCACTAATGGCAGCAATGCTACATATGTCCATAAATCTACTTATATGTTTCATTTTATTTCCTAAGAGAGCTTCCAGAAAAGTAAGAAAAAGAGCTCTGACTGACTCAAATCAGCATGGGGCTAGGGCCTAAATGTGTTGAGAAAAACACCATTTCTTTGGTGTTCACGAGGCAGGAAACTTTTTTTTTTTAAAAAAAACAACTAATTTCATCCAAGTAGTAAATGGCTGCAGGCCATATAGGGCATCTGGGGAGATTAATGGTCCTGAAAATCAGGCAGTTTGCCTTCTGCGGAGAAGGAAAAAAACATTCAGCAGTTTTCCCTGGACATTCATGAGACATTAGGTTGTTCTTCATCTTCCTGTCCACAACCTTCCGCTGGGTTGGATCTTCCCTCCTGTAGAAGGGCAGCATGTGCTAAGGAAAGTTTTTAACTTGGGGTGTTGCTGTGCTTTGCAAAAGGCAGTATGGAACACAGCCCCACCCCCCCAGTAAGGAATCAAAGGTTTGCCACTGATTTTTGCATGTCCATAGGTTGCCTCAGGCAGAGCTGATGGATTTCCTGGGGCCCAGAAGTCTTCTTTCTTCTCATCTTTTAACCATCTTCAAATATTTTCTGTTATTTTAATATCTAACTGAAAATTGGTGTCCCCAATAGAAAAGCGAATGAGGGATCATCTCCACTATCAACGCTGTAAACATTGGCCTGACACTTATTTGTAGAATTCAATCTAACAGAGAAATAGAAGTGGGATTTTAAAGTCACAGCTGCTTCCCTAGTTCTTACCTAGCTAATGTCCCACAGGTAATTTGTCCTAATATATTTGGTGAATACCAGGTACTTGAAAATATGTATGTGCATAAATCTGAATTAAAAGTTTAATAAAAAAAAGGCAGAAAATTGGCAATGTATTAGGTAGGTCATTACAGCACGTTTACACACAAAATATTTGTCTCTCATCTGGATTCGTGTAGCTTTCTCTTCCTGAGCTGTGCCTTTGATTGTGCTTTTCTTAGGTAAGCCAGGAGATACGAGGAACCAGAAATATCTCTCTCGTACGTTCTAGTGGAGTTACCTCATGGCTTTTTTTTCCAGGCTTTTTTAATGAAAAATAGTTGGTACTTTACAATTTCCTCAGTGGTCTGCTGAGTGCTAGCAAAAGCAGTCTGGTTGCTCTCCCAAGCCATGCCAGTCACTCGTGATACACAAATCTAAAGCCTGTATTTAATAAGGGATGCAGGATGCCTGGAAATTGCCAGACTAGATGCAGGTTTCAATGAATATATAAATATGTTAATTGTGCTTTATGTCTATATCTAGTCCAAATTTCTGTTTCTTCCTGTGCTTCCTTCCTATTTAGATATCCGATTTTTGTGCACATAGAACAAAAACCTCAGAAGCTCATAATTCCCCAGTTAGTAACTCTTATTAGTGCATGCTCATTGTGTTTGCTAGGAAAGAAAATCCAAGGCACGGGTGGATTTGATGGAACATTAGAAAGGCTCCAACATTAGAAATGCTCAGTGTTACACAAAAAAATCTGGTGAAAAGTACTTGTCATTATTAAGCAGTGCAAATTGCTGACTGTCTAATACAAACCATCCTAAACAGTCAGTTATGGCAATATCTACTTCTAAATGCATCAGCTTTAGCACTGCTCCCAAGACCTTCATTTTCTAATGTTACATGCTATTGCCCAATCCGACATGCAAATCTGCACAATTTGTTATTAAGAGCAGGATCTTCAACTTGTAGCTTTGATTTGAACACCACCCCCCCACCCCCCNAGATTTCCCCTTGGCTTCAGATCCTTTCTGTATCCCAGCACCACGTATTTTAAGCACCAGGTGTAGCATGCTCATGGGTGCCCCCAAAAAAGAGCCACAAATAGTGGTAACAGATCACCTTGATGTCCATCCTTCTCCAGAGTTCCTATCCTGAAGATGCCGGCTAACACCTGCATTGCTGACAGTTTTTCACAAACTGTTGCATTTCTTCATTAGGTGCTGACAATGGCATCTGATTATTTTCAACAAGAAAATTCCAGATTGCATAAGCTTTGAGGAACTGACAGTGTGGATCAGGTTTTAAACTGATGAATCAAGTGTGAAAGTATCAGTGAACCTAACTGCTATGACAGCTGCTTTGTCTTATTGTACTTTTTCTTCTCTTTAATAATCCTCTATTTTTAGTTTCTTTTTCAACTGATGGAACTGAAATAAAGAATAACACTAGTGGGAGCCCTCGGCTGACTCGACAGCACTAGCACAGCTCTGTGTGCTCCCGGCAGGGTGGGACCATCCACAACATTTAATTTTCCCTCTTTCATTTAATTTTACCCCAGTTTTTAACCCGCGCTGTAGTCTACTGAGATTCATGGGTCCTTTTTCCAGAGTAAACAGGAAACTCTCTATTTCCGCCACTATGCAACCTTAGCCAAACAGTTTCAATCTGTTTGCAGGGCAACTCACTGGACCTACCCTTCCATTTTAAGGGGTTGTGGCAGGAGTATCCCAGGACTATTCAGGCCACCAAGACAGACCTCAGGCAGACCCACTCTGCCAAAGGCTTTCCACTTTCCAAAAGGCTTTGGAAAGCCCCAGTTACTTTTACCAACCTGAGTCAGAGAGAGGATGCTCTGTCTCCCCCAGCTCCTCTGTGCTATTTGCAGGAGAACAGTGCCTTGTGATGAGACTTGTGGGCTCCTTGTGCCGTGGGCTGTGCTGGAAGGGAAAGGGGGGCTCCCAGGTGGATTTGTAGATTTGTTCCTAGTGGGCACAGGCTTTCCCCAGGTAGTACCAACAGAGATGTTGGAGACGCAGGGGACAAAGATTTGTTATTTATCTACCAGTTAAGTTTTCCCTCTTGGAGATGTTCCCAGTTTACATAGGAGGTGTGCAAGCAGACGTACCATGTAGCGTAAGTATAGATGAAGATTACACATCGTACATGAAATGGTCAAAACCATTTTCAAATATCCCTAAACATTTTTTTTTAATTTAGCTGATATCCATTGATCTGTTTGTATGCTTATAGACACGAAGAGCAACATGCATTTTATTAGTCATCTGGTAATATTCTACGGCAATAGAGCTGCTGGAATTTGTGTATTGCCAGATGTATACACTGCTTAAGTCATTAGTGGTAAATGCAAAGGAGTTTTTAGCTCCTAGAACAGATAGATTGTTGGTGGATCTGTGGAAAACCATGCATTTCTTTAAGCTAATTGAGTTATCAGGAAATGCCTATGCTAATGTTATTGTAGATTTTTGCCTTATTAGAAGGTCCGTATTCGTGTCAAAATTTAATGCTGAAGATTTGTTTTGATCTCTTTTACTCAGGATAGCAAACAGTTACAGTTTCAATCATCTAGGCTGCACTCAATTAAAACATCTGTGAATTAATGTGTATTAATTAACTGTTTTCCTAGTTTAAGGATTTTTTTGGCATATATTTTCTGCCTGAAGGGCAAGTCATCTTCCATGCAATATCAGATAAAGTTGATTCAACAATCCTGTCACTTATTTTCCACACAGTTGCTCTCTTTTGCCTTTGTGGTGTGTTTTGCTCCTCAGTCCCTTGAAGCAAATTTGTGACACCACTAGTCGATATGAAATCCATTATGGTTTGACATAATATGGTTGCAGGTTTTTTGACATTGTCTGGTTTGAAAAAGCTTATTCATGGCTGTCTTTACAGCTTACTGTAAAATTCTGCTTCAGAAACTTCACAAAATTCTCACAATAAGTGAGAAATACAGTTGTTTGTCACTGTCATGATTTCCTCTCCAAAACCAAAACATTATTCTCATTTATCAACTAAACCTTAATTAAATAACCCTCACATAACCCTGTCTCAGCAAGGCTCTTGTGAAACTTATTATATGTTTTGAGTCCCTTAGCTGAAATGTGGTCTGCAGCTGCAAAATGCTCCCCCTGTTTTATGGAGCAAACTTTCTAAATCCGTTGCCTGCTGCTTGCACTTCAGGGTTTTTCTTTTTGGTGTGGTAAGAAGTGGAATTAAGACCATCGTATTCTGTATAATGTCCTAGGAAAAGTGTCAGTTTTTGTGCTGGAGGGATCTGTTGTGCTAATATAAGCCATTAGCAATGATGTCATGGAGGACTGAAAATAAGACTGAAGGTAGAACTTTCTAGTGGAATGAGAGAACAATTTCCTGCTATAGATGAAGAGATTAAAGATTATTAATGAGGGGGAAATGTGCATATTGGGACCCTGAGGCTGATCTGTGATCCAAACAAATGCTCACATCCAAGAACCTGAGTAAGAAAGTAAATGTCAATTTATTGCATCAGTTTCAGTTAAGATAGTATCTAACAAATACTATGTTATAATGTGACCTATTGTCTCTAGCCCCTATTCCAAGAGAAAAAAATGTAGACAATTAACTGCCATGGAGATGATGGAAATATTAATCCAGGAACAGTGTCAAATGATATATCATGTATTTTCTTCATCAAGGTAATGAAATGTTTGGGATTGACAAAGATATTTAGCAAGATGAACTTTCAGATTGCATGCAAATCTTAATGAAATTGGTGGAAAACTAGTGCTTCACCAGGAGGAAACAACCTCATTATAATTTTGGATGTTTCACTTTGAAACAGAGAGAAATATTTTAGGGGGAAGAGTAAAAAAAAATCTTAGTGAAAACAGACCTGGCTTAGAGTTCACAGTCCTTTACTGATTTAAGCTCCCACTAAAATCAAGCAGGGCATCAGAGAAAAGTTTAATGACAAGGTAGAGATCATACGAACTAATGAGTGCTAAACCAACAAATGTATTGTTCTATTGATACAGCAAATAAATGTGTGTTCTGCTGGAATGAGTGAGGCATGTGGTTGTTCTCTGCTCCTCTCGTATTGATCATAAATCAATAAAGAGAGAAGTTAAAAGAAGGAACAAAGAGGAAAGTGAAACAGTGCTTGTAGACTCTTCTGTCAAAACCAGAGGTAGTTCCTATATGAAAAAGAAAAAAGAAATTAATTCTGACTTGAAATCCAACTAGTGTGTGGGGCTTGTGCTTTGATTTGATGTATTCGGGGGAAGCGGCAGAGTTCAGGCCCACATTAAAGCTTCCCCCAAATCTTTGGGAGCTAACGTAGAGATCCATTCTCCAGTTAGAAGCTTTCTTGAGACAGCATATGACCCACCACCGAATGAATGAATGATGGACAGAGAATGTTTGCACTGCACCTGGGAGGTCCAATTGCAACAGGAGAATGCATTTGCACACTAACTTGAAGGGGCTTGCTTACTAATTCGTAGTAAGCAGGTCTTTCTATTGCACAGCTGTCTCGCCCGTCCAGCCACAACCTCACTCCGTCCTCCCCACTTGTATCGCACCCATCTGCCGTGGCTTCTTTCCTCCTCTGTGACCCAGCATGGGATACAGGTGGTGAGCCTAACCGAGACCCGGAGCCTGGAGGGCATCAGTCACGCTGCCATCCGAGCTGTGCCATGTGCTCAAAGCATCCCCACTGAGCGGTGCCCACTTTGCAGCTGCTACCTCCCATGGCAGCCCTTTCTCTGCCTGGAGCTAAATGCTGGGGCGAGAGAAGGAGTTAGGCCTGAATATTCTCATTGGGAAACTAGTTGCCGAAGAAAAAGCTTGATGTAAAATAGCTGGCTAGTCACTGATATTAAAATGTGCAGGGGCAAATCCAT
The DNA here is from genome assembly GCA_013398815.1 of Ibidorhyncha struthersii. NCBI lineage: Eukaryota > Metazoa > Chordata > Aves > Charadriiformes > Charadriidae > Ibidorhyncha > Ibidorhyncha struthersii. The sequence goes on from VZSZ01008659.1 coordinate 930,530, forward strand.
TCGTGCAGGTGAACAGCTTCGTAACGTATGTCCTGAAAGCTGGTCTAACGCGTGTCTCAAAATGGACAGGTCTAGAGCTGTGGCCCGCATTTTAATCCAGAGACATTTTTCAGAGCAATCCCAATCATGTACAATTCATTCTATACGTATTAGATTAATATACCACTAATTCTCTTACTTGCTATAAGTGAAATTAAATAGCTTGATTTAGTTTATTGCCAGTTTCTTCCGCTAGTGATGCCACTCCTGCTTTCCAGCGTTGTACTCTCATTTTCGGTTGTGCTCCATGCTTCTGCAGCTGCGTGACTGCACCTGTACATGCTGAAACCCTGCTGTAAGGAGGAGTCCTACTCTGGAAACTGTTAAATAGAGAATATATAAAAAAAAATCAAGTGTAAGATTTATTCAGTCAGCACTATTTTATGCTGCCAAGCAAAAGGAAAAGAGGAGCCACTGAAATCACACATCCAAATTTTCCGTCATTTCCAACAACACTGATAATGTCTTTGGTTTCATAGATGAATGCCTTGAACTGTTCTTGCCTTCGAGGCAAATCTGTGAAATATCAAGAAGGAATGATTCGTTGAAGACATATCAATGGGTAACGAGGAGATCACTGTATGATTACTGGCGCTTGGGCTCTTGAAACAAAGCAGTACTATTATAATGAAAGCAGCATCACCTGAAAGCAGATGAGTTAGGGAGGAAATTACCCCTTTATTGTGCTGTATTCTGCTCTGAAGGAAGGAATATGTTAATATATTACTGTGATATCTCTACCGAAGATATTTTCTAGTTGGTGCTTGTCAAATTTAGATTTATAAAAGCCAAGTTTTATTTTAAACCTTTCTGCCTTCGTAGCACCATCTGCTGGTACTTCATGGGTCCTGTAGGCTGCTGCTGGAGAGCTATGTTCATCACGTGTATACCTGCATTTTCCAGGGGAGTGTAAAGGTCTGCTGGTTTTCCTTGCATCTTGGCTATGTTATGGAGCTGTAATAGCATTTCTTTAGCTAAACTTCCATTTAGCGTCCATTCATCCTGACAAAGTCTGTGTTCTGAAGGTAATCCTTATTCATACTGCGAAAGCCGTTAGAAGGAACAGGAAGGTTTGCATTATGGGGACTCACGTGGTCTTGGCCCCTTAAATTTCTTGTGACCTCATCTGTAGCTTTGGGGCTCTGCAGAGAAAGAGGCTGTGCTTTACCAAATCTGAAAAAAAAAAAAGTGTTAAGCAAGCTTCAATTATGGTTTTCGTTTAAAATTTTACTGCACCTCTTCCCTGCTCACATAAGATTTATTTTTTTCTCAAACATTAATGAATTAGCCCCATTTGAAGGAAATCAGTGATAACTGTTGAAATTTTTTAATGTATATGTAGCAGATAATTTTAGGTCTGAACTGTGTTGAGGGTGTCAAAGAATATTTTTATGATTTTATTAGTGGGTTCTAGCCTTAGACCTGTAGACGGATTATGAAAGTCCAGTGACCTTTTCTCAGTAAAGTTTTTTAGCTTTTAAACCATAGTACAGTTTTGAATATGCTGTGTCTCCAAAAAACCAAACAACTCTCCTATTGCCACGCACAAACTTATCTAAATGTTTTAAAGGACTTAATACTCATATTTTAATCTTGTTGACAACTTAGTCGTTTCTAGGAAAAAAGTCTAACTGAGCTCTAAGTTACAAAGGCACCAAAATGTCTCATAAAAATATATACAAAGCAGTTAACGTTCCTTCCAGCCTTTAAATGTGCCTGAAGACTTAACAGTGCATTAAGGAATTGAAGTACAATTATGGTGTAGGCTTATGTGGAGAGAGGAAATAAAGAGCTTTCTGAAATAACCATTACTGTAAGCAAAATGTTAATTCTCTGCCAAAGGTGGTGACAGAGAAAATCTTGGTTACTGGTGTCCAAGTGAGCAGGGTCTCTTAGCCAGGGGTAGGTTGGAGCCCCATGCCCTAGTACGCTTGCTCTTCTGACTCTCTGCCCAAACAGCCCCACATGGGGCGAGTAAACCCGAGGGGTCCCGTTTCCCATGGCACTCCTTCACTACCTCAGCCTTGCAGTTCTGTGACTGTGTTGTATGGGACTGAGCTGCAAGAATGGACTTAACTCAGCGTGTTTGTATGGAGATTTGAACCAAGTTGGTCTGGGCTTCCAGGGGTATCCTGTAGGACTGGATTGTTCTCACAGGTCAGGTGTCCTAAGAGACTTACATGGTAAGATTTGAGATCTTGCACCTCAAGGAAGCTTTATCAACTGCAGGCATCTAAAGCAAGAAAGAAGAGAAGGCTGAAACAGAGAATCTGTTGGAAGGATGACTATGGAATACTAAAATGCTTTTATTGACTCTGCCGTAGTTTTGACAGCTGCATGTTAAATTGTGCATATTTATTTTGCGGCATTGCTGTGAGGTGGTATTATTAGTTTAAGGATAGCATCTCTCTGTTTCAAGGATAGGAGTGCTTGTTCACAATCAGGTAGGATATCTAAGATGTAAAAGAGAATTGAACTGGCATCATCCACAACCCAGTTGCCCACTAAATCCTTTTCTACATCCTCCTTCTCTTAGTACAGAAAGTTTGGTGTGCCACTTCAGCTGAGTGAAGTACAGCTAAGCTTCTTGAATACGTCAATCTACTGCATTTCTGCAAAAGTTAGCTCCAATTTAGGCACCAGTATAAGTGTTTTTTTGAAATCTGTTCCCAAATGTCAGTCCCAACAGTGAATTTGGAGGGCTTGAGGTTAAGTGCAAGTACATTACTTGGCTTTGAATTAAATTCGCTGTCAAATTTTGTGTGTGTAGGTGGCAAGCTTAAACAGCACCTGCCAACTACTTATTGGTTATTGGCTTAGGATAGAGCTGTTAGTCTTGTCCTTCGTTTACATTTAGTTCTGAGGCATCAGCTTTGTGTATTATTTTGTACCTGCTTTCAGAATTGTATGAAAAATGATGAAATTTAAATTTCAACGAAGTACACAGTCTCAAAGCAGGAGTTCTAATTTAAAATGACTTTGTAATCAACAAGGAAACATTGCATCTGAAATCAGTTACCAATGCACAGCTCGGTGGCAAATCTATATTTAAAATATGCAATGTATAAACCATTGAATGTACAGGAGAATCTAGATAATCGCATTAATATTTTTCAGACTGACTTCTCAAACAAGAGTGTCTGGACTGTACCCACAAGATATTTATTGAGACCTGTTGTTTGTGTTCTGAACTCTTGTCAGAATGTACAGTCCCATATGCTTCAAATGGGATAAGCACAGAAGCCTACTGTGATAATACGCTTTATGTGATCTTGTTTGAGAGTGTGTTTTAGATTATAACTGTAAAAAGGACTCTGTTATTTGGTAAATGCACTTTTCTTGTTCTTGCAACTTTTGATATCCCATGCAAAGTCAGTTTATAATTCCTATATAGCTTTATTTACATGAGTTCTGACCAATGGGTCAGCCCTCAGCCCTTTTTAGTAATCTGTATTTTGCTGTCACCTACTGCAAAGTCATTGTTGTCGCCAGCTTTGTTTTGAACATTATGTGTCATCTCTATTAAGTGCTGGCAATGACCTGCCTTCTTTCTTCTTATTGATGTTTTTGTATAAAGGGTATTTGAGCAATGATATGTCTTGGGAGGTTAGTTTCAATATATGTTACACAAGTAATGCAACTCTTCCTATCCTACCTTTCCTGCCAGAAGACGTTTGCTTTGTGCGAGTGGGTTTGTTTACTGTCAAGGTGGTGGCAAGCTTTGCTGAATCATCCATGTATGAATTTGCATTTTGAAAACATCTTTACACAATAAGGATCAAAACTGTCACAGACAGAGCTTTTACACCAGGGAACATCTTAAGGTGTTTTCCTCTCTAAATCAAGTATCTGATTTGTTATTGGAAAGATCCACTTAAAGTCAGAATGGAGGACTGAAGGAAATCCTTTATGCCAGATTAATGAACCTTTTCTGGAAAGCCTCTTCCAAAAGAAAAGGCTTGCCACACAAATTGATTCCCAGCTCCAGGAGGTGTATGAATTGTTCTGAGGCTTAGGTTGACTTGAACTAGCTGAGTGGAAAACAAAAATCACCTTGGAGACAAACGAGGGTAACAGGTAGCTGTGAGGCTGTCCCACAATCATTTCATTTCTCTGTATTCATCTCCGAGTATAATTCATTCCTTATACTTCATGTATTGATATAACAGATTTTTCAGATGTCCCTCTCACAAAGGATGGGTGAAATCGCCAGGGAGGTGTCTTGGATCACTTGGTGCCAAGTGGCAAATTTGAGATGGAGGGGTTGCCAAGACCCTGCGGTGTGCTCCTGCCCTGAGCTGCATGGGCTTGTGTGCAGGCTGGGAACAGTGGAGGAGAAGAGACTCCCCATCAGCATGTTGTATCCAGGATCTCCCTGGCACAGGGCAGTGCAGTCGGGAAGAGGTTCGAGACAAGAAGTTCTACTGGAACTGATGCCCTTCTTCATTTCTGTGCTTTCGTAAGCTGCGCCCAAATAGTTGGTTTGCCCAAACAGAGGTTCAGGTTCTGCCAGAGTAGAATCATAGAATTGTCTAGGTTGGAAGAGACCCTTGGGATCATCGAGTCCAACCATCTACCCTACTCTACAAAGTTCTCCCCTACACCATATCTGCCAACACCACATCTAAACGTCTCTTAAACACATCCAGGGATCGTGACTCAACCACCTCCCTGGGCAGTCTATTCCAATGCCCAACCACCCTTTCTGTGAAAAATTCTTTCCTAATGTTCAGTCTAAACCTACCTTGTTGGAGCTTGAAGCCATTCCCTCTTGTTCTGTCATTAATTACCTGTGAGAAGAGACCAGCACCAACCTCTCTACAGTGTCCTTTCAAATAGTTGTAGAGTGTGATGAAGTCTCCCCTCAGCCTTCTCTTCCTCAAACTAAACAGTCCCAGCTCCTTCAACCGCTCTTCATATGATTTGTCTGCTAGGCCCTTCACCAGTTTCGTTGCCCTCCTCTGCACTCGCTCCAGCACCTCGATATCTCTCTTGTATTGCGGTGCCCAAAACTGGACACAATACTCGAGGTGTGGCCTCACCAGTGCTGAGTACAGGGGCACAATCACCTCCCTACTTCTGCTGGCCACGCTATTTCTAATACAAGCCAGGATGCCGTTGGCTTTCTTGGCCACCTGGGCACACTGCCGGCTCATATTCAGCCGCTTGTCAATTAGAACCCCCAGGTCTCTTTCTGCCAGGCAGCTTTCCAGCCACACCTCCCCAAGCCTGTAGCGCTGCATGGGGTTATTGTGGCCCAAGTGCAGAACCTGGCACTTGCCCTTGTTGAAACTCATACCATTGATGTTGGCCCAGTGATCCAATCTATCTAAGTCTCTCTGTAGAGCTTCCCTGTCCTCCTGGGAATCAACACTCCTGCTTAACTTGGTGTCATCTGCAAACTTGCTGATGATACACCCTATGTCCTTATCAAGATCATCAATAAAGACGTTGAACAGAAATGGTCCCAACACTGAGCCCTGAGGCACACCACTTGTGACCGGCCGCCAGCTGGATTTAAATCCATTGAGCACCACTCTTTGGGACCTTCCAGTCAGCCAGTGCTTGATCCAGCGGATCGTATGCTCATTCAGGCCGTGCGAAGCCAGTTTTTCCACAAGAATTGTATGGGGGACAGTATCGAATGCTTTTTGAAAGTCCAGGTATACAATATCAACAGCCTTTCCCTCATCCAATATTCTGGTAATCTTGTCATAGAAGGAGATCAGGTTCGTCTGGCAGGACCTGCCTTCCATAAACCCATGCTGACTAGGCCTGATCCCCTGGTTGCCCATTATGTGGGTTTTGATGGCACTCAAGATGACCTGCTCCATGACCTTCCCTGGTATTGAGGTTAGACTGACAGGTCTATAGTTACCTGGATCCTCCTTTTTGCCTTTTTTGTAGATGGGTGTTACATTTGCCACCCTCCAGTCCATTGGGACCTCCCCAGTTAGCCATGGATTATCCAGTAGCTCTGGATTAGGGAGATTAATCCAGTAGCTCTGGATTAGGGAGAGATGGTTGATAGCTGTATCTCCTTGCTGATGCTCTCTTGCTGCCTGGTAACCTGTCTTCTAGCAGCTCACCTCTACACTGCCAGATACCTTCCTCTGGCAGAAGTCTTTTAATTTTTAATTCTGTATGGGAGACAGCCTCCTCTATGGTAGCTTTGAAGGAGCATTGTCATGTCATAAGGTGCAGTGCTGTTGTGCTGTGTTTTGAACAAAAGCCTAATGCTCTAAGTACATACACGTCCCTCCCCCCCCCCGCCCATTTTACATGTGTGAACAGCATCATGCTTGTTAAATATGTATATTTCCAGAACTGTTGCCCAGTTCTGCAGATACAGCATTCTAAGATTATCCATTTGCTGTCTTTCCATCAAATATATTCATTGCAGGAATAGAAATACTTCTTTTTACTATCTACCAACCATGGAAACTCTGAAAGTCGAACCATATTCTTTCCGGCTTATGAATCATCACCCCTAAACTTGACTCAGCGATCACAGGGGAACACTTAGGCCTGGTTAACTTACATTCTTCTGATCAAAAAGACTCTGTAGTATGGTGTTACATTACTCATTATTTCTTTAATAATACCTATATAGAATCCCACTCATGATCTTTCAGCTACATTAGTTCAATGGAGTTAAAGGAATAAAAAAGTGGGAAATTATTTTTAGTCCTTTGAGACAGGTAGGTCTGACATTAAGCATGTTATGAATGCAGAAGAGATATCACTTTGCTGTCTACAGTTAACTGAAAATCAAAATAATATAATGCTTCAAGGTGGCAGCTTTTAGTTACCCTGAGATATGATGCTCTGGCTAGAGGAGAAAATGTAGGTGAGTGTGTGCTGAATGTGAGAATACTCCAGGAGATGGTATTCTTCATTATTAATATAGCTTTTGGATATACTGTGATTACTTATAACTATAAGAAGAAAAGTATTTTGCATCAAAGGCAATTATGCCAGTTAACAGCATGTTCAGGCTAAGATAATTGACTGAACAATCTTTTAATACTTTGCCCCTTTCAAACCTGTTGCTTGGATACCACTTTCTCTGAACTATTATGTACCTTGCTGAAAATTAAATAGTAAAGAAAAGGTTTTAGCAGCTCTTTCCTTTGTCTTTTCCATAAACTCCATACTAAAAAAATAATTTCAGAAGTGGAGATAAAGAGTTACGGCTTTCTGGCAGCAAAATACTGACAGGAACAGCTGGAAAATGCAACTCATGCACAAGTTGAATTCAAGCCCTTGTTTTCTAGATATACGTTTTTTCTTGCATGAAAGCTTTTCCTTCCTCTTAGAAGGGAATTTGACTTTGGGATGCAACGAACAGATTCTCAAATTGACATCCTGAAGTAACTGGATAATGCATCCAGGTAAGTCTAGTGAGAATGGTTTGTTCCCTGCTCAGTTTTACTCATTCACTAAAATATGTAATCTGAAAGTGTGAGGTAGTGTTTGTGATTTGAGGATTTTGTATAATGAAATGCTTTTTGGTGTGCATCTAAATGCCCGGTATTCTGTTGAATAATATCATGTCATGAACTTCTGTGGTTCTTTAAGCTATGAGCTGCTACTTTATCTATACACAAAAGCCTCTCAGAAACACCAGAGGTGCCTTAATGTGAGGGCTCAGATTTGCCTATAGGACTCGTTTCACCATTGTAGCAGGTTTGGGAAAACTCCTGGTTTATCTACCTTGCTTCACTTCACTCTGATACAAGTGAGAGAAAGGACTGGGGGTGAATGGCCCGGTTGGCTCAGCAGGCAATGTCTTTAGGGTCACCTTTTTCTGGGTTCTTCTTACCAGCTAAGCCCAGGGCTTAAGTTATGTGGCATTGCTATCTGAAAACTCAAGGCTTTCCAGTGGCGGTGCAACCTCTGATCAGGGAAGTCACCTGTTTACGGGGAAGATGGTGACTCCAACCCAGGCATAATGCTTTGACCTAGATTAGGCAAAGGGATATTTATTAGAGATTTGTCCCAATGAAGATGACTTTGCTGCCTGGTGGAAGGCAAGGAAAGACTCCTGCCTGTTCCCTGTGACCCTTGTGCCTGGGGAGGGCTGTCCTGCCCCAGGCTGTAGACACTGTGTTCCTCCCTGTGAGGCAGAGGGGTGACTGCCAAGGGCTTTGCTTAAGCTTATGTTAAGAGAACAGAGCCAGTGAGGGAAAGGAAGCCTCATTCAAGTAGACACACATGCTTTTCTTACCAGGGCAGAGCAGAAGCTCCCGTCCCAGGGTCGGTGGCTGTGGAGGGCATCAGCAGTAGTCCTAGTGGGATTACACCTATGGGGTTTGGAGGGGGTGACCATGGCGCTCCAACTGCCTGCTCATGTGCCAGTGGTGTAGATGTCATCTCTCCCCTTCTGTGCTTCACTGCATGTAGGGCCTGTGCCATGTAGAGAGACGACTTTGGCTTGGTGAAAATGCAGACAGCAGATTTCATGGCATGATACTGACTCAAGCAGACTCTTTATAAACCACAGACTGTATCTTGGGAAGCAGCATGTAATGCAGTAAGTGAAAAGTCAGGACTTTGGTGTAGCTCATTGCTTCCGTGGGTGATGAGGCAGAGCTGCAAAGATAGTTGTGGTCCACTTGTCTCAGCTTTCAGCTCCTCTTTACTTCCTATCATCATGAAAATGAGGAAGCAGAGGGGAGGTTCCTATCTGGATACAGAGTTGGACCACAGACATCTTCTAATCTGGATTTGGGGATTTGCCCATGATTTCTAACGCAAAGGGAATGTTTTGTCATTTTATGTTCGCAGCCGAGCCAGTCAGCAGCACTGTCAAAGTGACTCACAGCAGTGCTGAGATTGTGACTCACTGCTGTGTCCTTTCTGGAAAGACACTAATCCTCCTTTCCTGCTGCTTGGGCTGTTTTGGGAACCACAACGTTGAGTACTGAAAGGCACATTTATTAACTGACACATGCCAGGACTGGGTTTTGTTTGTAACAGCAAGGAAGTACTTTGTGGCCTCTCTGCTGTTGACTAGACGCTGACACATCTGGCACCCAGGCACCAGAGGATGGAGAGATTTGAGCATTTGTTTCACTGGTTAGATCTGGGTGTCAAGCCTATTTCAGTCAGTGGGTCTTTGGGCTGGATTCAAGAGTTTTTCTTAACTGCCAACATTTGTCAGAGGGCAACTCCCTGAATCCACCCTTCCTGGACATGCTATTTTAAGGCACTTAAGTTTTAAATAATAATAATAACAACAAGATTTTTCTCTGAGTAATTTGTCCTCAAGGGACTTGGAAATCCTCAGGTTTCTTCCTGACCAGTGACAGGATGTGGTGTATCCACCAAGAGTCATCCAACCCGTTGCCACACAGGCAGTCTGGTCAAAAGCCTTTGGGATTACTCGTGGAGTAGGAGAAGCTGTGCCCCATGAATGTACTAAATAGTCTGGTAACTCCATCTCAGTTGATAATTGGTTTAACTCCTGCTTTAAAGCATGGCATTTCTGTTTTAAACCAACATTTGTTGTGATCTCTTGGAGCCTTTAGCTAGGGCGGGAATCATCTTGTGTGTAGTTTGTGTCTTCAGATATTTGCAGAGGATATCTTTATCTGAGCTAATCTCACTGGGCTCCAACTACAGTCAGTGGAGAGAAACAGGAATTGCAAGGCGTGATTTATCTGACATGCTTTAGCTCTCTGCCTTAGGAGGAGAGAAGTTGTACCCTAGAGGTGCCTGTTATAAAGTAGTTCACGGGCAATAGCATAAATGGAAGGATCTACACTGAGTCAGGTGAGCAACACCCACAGCATTTATTTAATGAATATACACTCAAGATAAAATTTATGCATGCAAATGCCAGTTAGCTCAGTTTCTGCAACTCTTTCCTGGGGCTTGACATTTGCATATTTTTTGAACTAATAATGGGTATGATATTTTTCTTTTTTTTAACTGGCAGAGTTATGTATGCATGGTTTCTTCTTTCTTGAGGGAGGTAGGCACATTTGTACAACTGTCCAGCACTGGCATGGCTGCATTGATTCGCTTGGACTGTGCCAGTATTTCTAACTCTGTTAAAAAGTCATGACAGGTTTTCAAACAACAAAGCTGTGAAACTTTTAATTCATTTTCCCATACTAATAACGTAGGGTGAAGTCTTCAGGCTGCATGGCAGTTGTGAAGAGGCATTCACTTGCACGCATTCAGAAAAAGGAGCCCTTCTCTTTGGCTCTCTGTAGGCAACGTAGTGTTTCCTTCATTGTGCTCAGAGCTGCTTTGACTCAGTGCTTTCACTGTCCTGTAGGTTTCCCCCTTTGTCTTCCTTTCCATGTCTTTCTCTTCCATCTTTAATTCTGCATCCTGTCCCTTCTGCCAGCGCTGAAAGTGCCAGCAGAACTTCTGAAAGCCTCTGTGTCCAACCAGACCCATGCATGGAAGCACAGCTGTGTATTTCACATCCTTTTACTGTAGGTATCTACACACCCTAATCAATTCAGCCACCTTAGCCGGAGGAATGACCTCCCTCATAAGCCTCATTAGGGCATCAGAGTGTGCAAGTTTCAACAGTTTCTCTTCTAAAATATGAAGGGATGCGAGGCAGAGTCCTTTCTAACGAGGACAATGGGTTTGTAATGTTTTCTTTGTACGTTAGAAAGTGTATCCAGAAAAATTCCAAGTGGAATCACTTGTGTCTTATAACTATTATGCTTATACTTGACATTTCAGAGCTATGTTGTAGTTCCTGTCACCTTTTCTTACTAAGATTTAGTTTGCTGGAGATAAGTAGAAATCTTTGGAAAAAAAATGTTGCAAATCTGATGAAAGTTTTTCAGGCAGAGAGGGATCTTCTTTTTCTGCTTGCTGTCAGAGTTTTTGACTACTGATGAACAGTGAACACTGATGAAATTCAAAACAGTTCATTTTTTTCATAAAAAATATCTGTCTTTTATAAAGCAGAGATTCCCAAGTGGTGGTAAAGCAAAATAAGTCTCAGCAACAGTCTCATTAGCTAAGCTTTCTACTGTTAAAGGAAAAAGCGTCAAATAGAAATCAATGCTATTTTTTTAAAAATATGATCACCCTAAAATATTAAATAATGATCTAGTCTAAAAGCAGGAAAAGTACAAGATTCCATGATGTTGTTAGGTTGGTATTTTACTGAAGTACCATGCATCCCTAATTCATTTGACAGGTGAAACTGGAGGCTGGGCGTGGTGCCAGGCAGAGATGGTCAGGGCGTCCAGTCAGCCTGAGTAGAGCTCACAAGGCCGTGCTTCCTACCAGGGCTTCATGTGGAGTATGTTTTCACGTGAAAGTGTGTAAAGGTGGTGCAACAGACGTTGGACTTCTAGTCATTAACAATTTTCACCCTCGATGGCATGAGGCTGTTCCAACCCACAGAAACACACAACTTCATTTGAATTCCCATGCTGCCCATATGCCTACATTTCAAAGTTTGTTACCTTATTAACTGGTGGAATATGCTCACTGTAATAGCAGCAATGAGAATTATTTAACTGCACCTTGTGCAGTCAAAGCCCAAAGTTTTAAATCTGCAAAATGCATCAGCTCCTAACTCAGGAACTCCCATAAAATGTGATGGTTCAAAGGATTCTAACGTTGTTTTGCAAGCGCTCAATTTTGCTTTGGGGAAATTGGAATTTCACTGGAAGTCACAAGACAAGATATTCCACTGCCTACTTTTTTTTTTGGTGATCAATTTGTCTGGGCATTATGAACGTGCAGTACTCAAAGCACTCCTGTAGCTGCTGGAAATTTTAGGTTCAGCTCCTTTCTCTGTCTGAGAATTATTAGTATCACCTATCTGATCTGCAAGTCCATTTTGTGAGAAAGGTGTCTATGTCGAGTCTTAACTTTAAAAGAATTTGGATCTGTGACTCCCAGAGGTGGGAGATGTTTCCTTGCCAATGAAAATAATGCATCATTCAAAGCACAGGTCTTAATGATTGGGTTAATTTGCTGTGCATCAGATATGTGTAGGACTACCGATTTAAAAAGTAAGATCTTTTTACGACTATGGGGAAACCCTTCCTTCTCCTTTAGAGGCAGCTACAAATTTGGAATTGGCAGCATATCTGCTAGTGGAAGACATTTTTCTTTTGAAACAATAAATAATGTCTATAATAAATGTCTATGATTGGAAGATGTCTCTGCTGCTGGAGCTGCCACTTTGTAAACAGTATGAAATGTGAGCGTTTAAATATGCTGAGAATTATAAAAAAAATTGCTATGCTGTCATTATAATCCACTACATTTTTCTCCCTTCAAAAATCTCCCTATTACCAACAAAGGAACAACACAGTTGTGGCAACAAAATTCATAACTGTTGATTCTCTTCTCTGATTTGTTTTTCATATGGGACACTTCTCTTGTGCCTGTAACTGACTCTTCTGTGCAGAAAGGCCCTATGATCCGGTGGCTCAGGTGTTGGCTTGGAACCAAGAAAACCTGGGTTCTCTTCCCGCTGGTTTCCCAGCTATTGCATCAAAGAGGTGGCAGCAACAAAACGAAAAAGTGATGAGCTCTAATGCAGAAAAAAATCGGGATAGAAATTAACTTGCTCATCTTTGATTCCAAGTTTTCCTTCAACGCCTACCCTAATGCCTTTGTTACAAGGAGGGGTGTACGCATCATGCTTGTAGCAAGGCTTTGTCAAGGCAGAGCTTTGGTCTTTAGAGCAGTTTAATCTGTTTTGGAAGTCTGTTTCTTGCCATACAAAATCTGATCATGCTGTCCTATGCACGAGTGCTTTAGCTAATTCCTCTGTCTCTTTTCACATGGAAATGCTGCTTGTGTTTACATTGCCTAGCAGTGGTGTAGGTAGCAGGGTGGAAAATGTAGCAGAAGGAGCAGCCTCCTCTTACCTGCCGTCCATGCCGGCTAAACTACATTATTTTCCCCTTCTCCATGTTTAAAACTTGTTTTTCAGTGGCTTGCAGATGCTTCTCTTGCTTCCCACATAAATTCCAACAGTATGACCGGATGTCTAGTTCATTTCTCTTGACACTTTACAGCCCTAATCTGAAACGTTAACACCAGCCACAAAAGAATCATACGCTTGTTGTGTAAATTACTACAATCAGATAGCCAAAACATTATCTCATGCTGGCCTAGATGTTATAATGCTTGCAGCTAAAATACTCCCTTAGGATCCAGGGCAGAGGTCTCTGGGCTTTCTGACTGTGCTCTGAGATGGGCAGAGACAAATCTCTCTGTGCAAGAGTGTGCCTGTGTACACAGTCCAGACAGATGGCATACTCTGAACCAGTTACCGAGGGCCCATGAAAACTTATTCCTTTAATGGAAAAGGCAGGAAATCAAGTGGAACTGCTGAGTTTCTAGCAGTTCAAACCACTGTCATTTCCCCATGTAGGAAATCTGTGGTTGGAGCACAGGGTAATATAAGACCAAAAATACGTATCTTGATTGCATCTTCACCCAGAGGGATGAAGATATCAGCCATACAAGTTGTTCCTAAAAAGGAAGAGTTCATATAACTGGCTTTTAGGAGGTAGAAGGTGATCATGCTAATATCTGCTTGGCTGAAGAAACTTGCCGTATTTGAAAATCCTGCTGGCTTCAGTGGCTCTTCTGCCTCTTGGCGGTGTGAGCAGAACAGTCCAGGGATCACAGGCAGTGACTGACTATGAAGAAGAGCAAGAAGTTTATGCCCTGAGAATCTGAATCTAAAACTCACCTTGATAAACTCTTGAATGTTGGGTGCTGGGCTGTGGCTAGGAAACCTGGATTATATACCCGTCACTGGCCTGCTGGTCTTCCTTACTTTTTTTATTTTTTATGTGTGGTTCTGTATTTGTAAAAGAGGACCTCCTTTATTAAACTTCCTAAGATTCACAGATGGAAAGGGCTGTGTAAAAAAGGAGTTGTTCTTTTCACTACTTGATTTTATTTTTTCCCAAAGCCTGGGTGAGAATAGGAGTTTGAGTTTGTGTGCAGAAGTTGTAGTTTTGTTTTGTTTTGTTTTCTTAACCACTTCCACATGCAATCCAGTTTTATTGCCAGCTGCTCTCCATGGTTGGTCTCCTGGGAACCTAGGCTCCCGTTTGTTGTTAAACTCATAACAGTTGGTTAGTTTAATTTTTTGCAAATGTTAATTTATCAGGTTTGGATTTCCACCAGTTCTCTTTACCCAGCCAGAAGTGGGCAATGGAGTAAGCACTGATGTGTAAGAAGGGCTCATCAGAACCTCAAAATCCTGTAGTGGGAGAAATGGCCAAGTTTACATATTGAAATTAAATATCTTGAAATTTTTCACTTCCCACAGAGTAGGAATATGAAATTTCATTTAATTAACGGAAGAAAGATTTTATTTCAAAATTTTAAATAGGAAAGGACAGGACTCCCCATGATGATCACAGCAGGGAGCCCACGAGCCCAGACATGCTGCTCACCAGGGAGGCTTCCAGGGAGGCCAGCAAGCTAGCAGGAAACCAGCCAGGTTTCCCTAGGAAGTGTGTCTGGTCGCTGTTAGAAGATTTGATTCAATCAATCTGTTCCTGCAGAATATATATGCATATTTTTCAGCCATTGGCATTTTCCTATGGAAAAAAACTTTTACTGAGTTAAAATTGGAGATTAGTGAGCATGCTTTACAGTCAGTCTTAGCTGCATTGGTGAGAAAGCTACATGTACTTTGTAAATATATGTAAATATATGAAAATCTAGCATACAGTTAGGCAACCGCACCAGACTTCTAAAATGGGGCTTATGGATGACCTAGAAGTCTCCTTAAAGACTTTTGTGTGGTTATCTATCAACCTAAAGCTAGTACTGGAATGAGCAGACCATCAGGATACTTCCCTACCTTGCAGGGGAAGGCTGTGTGGAAATGGGCCATCAGACAAAGCAGAAGCTAGCTATGGTGAGAACATCTGTACCCTCTTCATCTTCTCATAGTCTTAACAAATTAATGTGATAGCTGTGAGTCCTGTGCATTTCCCCGTGGAATTTATTATTTTAAAGCAACCTTCTGATTGTATGCTTGATACCACTGCACCTACAGCTGGAAGACTTGAGGAATTGGGTATCTGCTCTGGATTTAAGAGTCTGTTATTGGTACCAGGTCACAGAGTCCTAAACACTGACTGCGCTTTCCACAGCCTGTGGGCTATGCTTTTTTACTGACCACCCAGAGACCAGACAATGCTTCGGAGGCTCGTGGATAAGCTGCTGTGGTGCTGCCATGGGCAGCCTATGCTTAGGTGAAATCAGTGCAGAAGCGGAGTGTCTGGCCCCAAGCACCAGAAAACAGCTGAAGCAATTTCTCCTGAGGTGTCCTGGCATGTGTAACGGACAAAGGCCGGTGGGTTTGGTGTACTATTCAGTGTTTAGGAATCTAAACTCCAACAAAAATATGCATTTTTCACACGTGCTGTTAAACAGAGATGAACTCTTGCAGGAGTTTGTAGGTGGAGACCTTTCTACCCTGTACTTCATCAGGAAATTCTTTGCGAGAACAAAAATGTGCAGTAAGGCAGGAAAGTGTGTAACGATTGAGTGAGCTGTGGAGAGTCTGTAGCATTTGCTACTGTCACCCTCACATCAGATCATGGCCTGTAACTGCAGCTGTAGGCTCTTCTGGAGGAAAACTGGGTTTACGTGGTGGTGCCTTCCTCTGCACCTGAATGCCATTGATTAGGGCCATGCATCCAGTGCTTCCAGCTCCATTTTTCAGGGAGGGAAGAGGAGCTGTGGTGGAGTATAAGGCCCTCCTATGACTCTGCTTGGTAAGGTACATGTGGGTGGGAGGAGTAAGACTAAAGGTCTAATTCTGTGTGTGCAGATGCGGTAAGGAGACTGATCCCCTAGGAAGACAGAGCAGTGCCACTACTTGATGTGAAGGTCTTATTTTTCATAATTGAATGAAATCATCTAGTTTCTCTGTCAGGCAGGAAATAAAAGACTCTTTTGGGTTTCTGAATTTTTACACATGGAAAGCTGTTGTCCTGGCTGGCAAGAACTGCGTTTAGCCCTCAACTGGATCTTAGTTTGTATTTTAGCAGACGTGGCGCTTCTTTGGAAATACCATGTCCCATAGCGCTGAGCCCCACCAGTGACTCGGTGCTGACTCAGGATTCTGAGAGAGTGCCATTCACTGAATCAGCCACACAGCTGAGGTACGAGCCAATGTTTCCCTTGGCTGTCTCCATCAAAATAGTGATCAGACATGTAGATCTGCTCAGCTTGCTAGGTAAGATGAGATCACAGCTGAAGAGGCTAAAGTCACATCAGGGCGTATTTGCAATGAGAAAAAAGCCCTATTTTCATAGATTTGCTTGTTTGCACAGGATGTAGAGTGAGGTATGATGCAGGGCACCCAGATTTGGAGCTCTCTGGAAGCTTCTTTTAGAGTTTTTCGAAGGGAAATCATCATTCACGCTTCAGAAATGAGAATACACGGGTACACTTTCGGGTCTTTTAATTGAACTGTTATGCTAATATTCTGCCTGACTTGGATTCTGGTGTCTTCCCTGCAGGAGTCTCCTTCACAATGGTAGTTTTTGTTTTTTTGTGGACCTGTTCATTTTTCAAAGTTACCATCATATCAGCTGCAGTGCTTGTCATAGGGAGTAGTGGAAAGTTACTTCATGACTGTATAAGAGTCACTTTATTACTCGCCTTTCTGATGTAAAAATTATGTACTGAATTATGGGGAATGCACAACATGGAAATATCACATTAAAAGAAAGGAACGATACTGAGAAAAGTAATTTAAAGTTGAACTTCACAAAGCAGTTTTGTCAGATCTGTTATTCTGCAAAGTATTTCCCCGGAGACGGGACTGAGAGAAAATCCTTAACACAGCATTTGACTGCACCTGTGTGGAGTGTGCTTCTTCAGTAACAGTGCAAGTAATCATGTCTCCCTCACTGCTGGTGTTTGTGATCACAGCAAAAAGAGTTGAATATTTGCTCCCTATCTATTTAATACCATGATAAATTTACACAGGGACACTGCTGACCCTGACATCCATCTGTTTTTGGTACTGGGCTGCCACATAGTGGCCTCCTTCGTAAACCTGGAGGATGGGGAAAGGGAGGGAGGATATCAAGTTGATAACAACAATGAGCAAATACAAACCTCATGACTCAGTTTATGGTACCTGTTAATTGCTTACTGGCTGAGGAAGCAGAATTTAATTTTGTATCATCCAAAACACAAGAAACAAACATGAGAACACAATAAAAAGGGGTAGGAAACCCCTGAGTTAACTAACAAAAGGTTCTTTCAAGAAATTTATAAAGGAGTTTGTATGGAAGTAGAAGAGTTTTCTCCGACATACTAATACCTGCTTATTTTTCTTTGCTACCTCCTTTTTTTCTCTCTAGATACAGACAACTAAGATTTGAAGTTTCATCCTTTTAGATGAGCTCAGGTTAGGAGGAAAAGTCACAAACGGGTGTTTATGTGGTGGGAACAAATGTTTCCTCACCTCTGGCTCAAGCTTGGTGTTCAGGGTGGTAGTTTGGTTTTGGACCAGTGGTTAATTGGAGAGCAGCCCCTCTGTTGCACCGACCCATATTCCCAGCTGCACCCTGTGCTTGCGCATGTCCTGACTCCCCCCTCAGCAGCGCAAGGCATTGCTCCTGACCCACACTGGGATGGCTGCTGAGGCATTTTCCCAACTTACCTGGGCACATGGACCCTTCTCATCTAGCTGCCCCGTGCTCTACAGCTTGGTTCTTAGAGGTGACTTGCCTGAATAGCTTTGCCCTTCTTCCCGTCTGGGTCTGCCGCCGGGGGAGGTGGGCATGAATATTCATGCTCCTGCAGTGAAAAGAAATCTGATTTTCCAGGTTGGGGAACTGTCTTGTGCAGAATAATTTTTGACTTTTTGTGAGGCAGTGGAGAAATCTTGTTTGGATCCAGACCTGTAACCTGTCTGATTCTAAATTTCAGCTAAAGTGTTCCTAAATGCAGGTTCTGCCTTTGTAAAATACCCAGAACGGAGGTGGGAATGGAGCCTGTTTCATGCCTTAGGGTCTTGCCTGGATCAGTACTTTGTAACTATGGTAAAATGAGTAGTTTTTTTGCTGCCCTATAGGTTGAGACTTTGATGCCCTTCGCTCCTCTATGCCTGCCTCATTCCTATAAGCATGTAATCCATTGCAGGTGGTCAGCCTTGGAGACGGCAGATTTGGTTCGGTTTGTGCATAGCTGCCCATGACAGCCTTTTGTGAGAAATTATATGAGATGATAGAAAATCTTAAAGGTCTTCAATCTGGCAGTGCATGGCAGTCTGATTTTCTGACACACCAAATATGTGCTTTAGACCATCAGGATCCCTTAAGTGAAAGATGGTATTTAGGAAGTTCAGACTTCAGTAGGGCTCCTAGTGTTGGTTATGATACTTTGGTCATGAGTTAATGCCAAGTCAGGAAGCGGAGAGGTAGGAAAATGAGCTCTGTCCTTAAGAAAAAATTGTTTTAAATCTTAAAAATAGTTTAATGTGACTATATGGTGAGCTTAGATCTACTATTTTCTTTAATCATCTGTGATAGAAATGTTGAGCCTCTTTTTGTTTTAAGAGTAAGCATCCTGTGCGTTTTGATTTGTCATGGTGTAAAAAGTCTGATGTTGTTTACAGTAGGTGGATGTGAAATATATTTCTGTAAAAGCTCTAGGATCTTCATTTTAACACATACACATTAGTGCTATTAGCAGGGTGGTGAGTGTTTACTTGGTGAAATTATGACTTGTTTTGTTGTGCTTACAAGGCTGGTTTTATTTTGTCATGAATTCAAAAGTAGGCAGACAATCATAGGTGACCGAGGCAGTCGTTGCAGGCAAATCAGTCCCTACTTGGGGAATTTTTACTTAATCAAATTTATTGCCAGTTAACATAAACCTCTGATCACCTGGGTTCTGGTGTTGAAAAAAAGGACGACAAAACCAATCATATAAACACTTCATTCCTCCCCCTTCCCAAGGCTCAGCAGAAGCCAAATACCTATTATACCTCGTATCCAGTCTCACCTCCCTGTATTTTTGCTGTGGGTTATACTCAGCCCACCCCAGCCCCTGCATCAAGGCACCAGGCATTGAGGGAGGGCTGGGGCCATGTGCATAACCGTTTCTTTTGGCTGCTCTTTGCTTCTTTGGGTTTTCCTGCTCCTCCGCTTCTTCGTGTCCCCATGGGCTGCAGTTCCTTAGGGGTGACCTCACTAAAGGTAAGGAGAAAGTAAGGTAAATAGCTCTTACTGATCAGTATTCACGGAAACAAATGCCTGGATATAACCAAAGAGAGACAGAGAATTGAGATTGTTGTAAAGGGACTTGGTGGGATGCCTCCTTTTCTGGATGTGTATTTTCAATAAAAGCAACCACTTTCTGCAACTTAGTATATGTCTTTTAATGGTTTATTTATCTGGGAAACAGGGAATAGGCTAATTTTAAAAGGAAAAGCCCATAGTGGGCAAGTATGTACACTGAAGATCCCAAAAGGAAGTATAGAGGAAACCAAATTCCACATTTAACTCAGTGAAACTTTTAGAGACTCTTCTCATGAAAACCCCAAAACAATTAGCTGGAAAAGAGTTTGTCAGAAAAATCTGATGAATTCTCTGTGTGGAAATTTGCCCACGTGGTTTCTTTTTCAAGAAATTTCATGAAGAATTTTAAAAACATGTTTCCATTTCAGAAAAACATATTTCCATTTCATTTCATTGCAAAAAGAAATTGCATATCTTGCCTGAAACTTGATTTTCTCTTTTATATATGTTCTGTTAGTAAAAATGTGATGGAACTTACAGCAGAGAAAGGCGTTTTAAGTAGAATGAAGAGCAAAACCTTCAGTGTGTATTGAATTGCTACTGTCATTAATGATTTTCAAAACTGAATGTAATGTTTTATGAATTAATGTGAGTTATAGTCAGTTCCTGGCATATCACGAAATAATATAAGAACAGTACATATGAATTAAGAGATACAGAATTTCTAAACAGTGCTTGAAAATTCCTAGTTATTCTTTTTTAAAAAAAACTAATGTCAAACTTTTTATTCCATGAGAAAATTTGGAAATCCTCTTTTCCTCTCCCTTTCAGAGTAAAACCTCATTGAAAAAGATGGTTTTTCCCATGAAATAAATGCTAAATTTTGAGAAACTTCAGCTCAGAGTTTGAAGGAGAGCCACCAAAGTGTTTAGTTTCCAGCTGTAAAACAGGAGTTGAGTTCTGAAATCTCTGGGCACTAGTAAGAGAATTCTCATCTGGCAAAAAAGAAAGGAGAAAAGTGCCACCATTGAGAACTGGAACCATCTCAGAAGGCATCTCTGTGCCTTCTGAAATGCTCATCCCATTGTTCAGGTTTGGAGCCCAGAACTTTTGGTTGGGTGTTTGGGGCAAATGGAGGCTACGATACCCATGTAAAAGTCCTACTGCATAAGAGAGAGGGTGCTTGCATGTGAACACTCCTATCCCAGCTGATTTAGGTCCCTCTCACCTCTCACCCTCTCACCTCCTGCCATGGCATCTCCTTCATGGGAGTCTTAAAAGAAGATTTGGCAAAGGTCTGCCAGATGTGGTCTGAGTGTGTGGGAACCTTCCTTGGTGGAGGGAGGGGACCCTAGATGGCCTGTGGATATCCCCCCAAGCCCTGCCTTTCTACGACTTTGTTACACATACGTGGGTGGCACGGCGAGGAGACGGTCTGTGGCCTCCCAATGGCATGTTGTTCTGCGGCGCCTGTTACTGTGGCTGAGTTTGACTGGATGACCCTGGGGGCCCCTGCCAGTCCTGTATTGCTATGCTTTCGTTGGAAACTTGTTCCTTCAGACTGTCTCTTCATCAGTATTCTGGGACGTTATGTCCGGTCCTGCTCGTGTCTTCTCCTCTGGAAGTTTCCCCCCCGGGTACGCCCTCCCCAGCTGCGGAGGTTTCTCCTGCGTGCCTGGTCGCTGGCAGCATCTCCTGTTAGTGGTTTCCGTTCTTTCAACAGACTGCCTCCTGGAGCTGGGCTATGAGACGGACAAGAAAACAAACCACAAAACAAATAACCTGGGGGTTGAGCTAAACACAAAGCTAAAGTAGCGGTAGTTTTAAGTGTGCTGTTAAATTCATATGGTGGGTTAGAGCAACAGTGGGAGCAGTGCCATCTAAAACAGCATTAGTCTACCTGGCGTGGCGGAAGGTAGGTTGCTACTGGCGTGCTCCTGGGGAAAGAGTGGAGTTCCACAGAAGCTCAGATGTTTTTCCTTGTATCTCATGCCATTTAGGTAAATGCTAACTAAAACTATTTTATGACCAGGTGACTATTTGTATTCCCGGCTGAAAAGACTGTGAAACAGCCATTGTCAGCCCCACTGAGACGTGCTGGTTGCAGCGTGAGTACAGTCCTGATCTTCAGTAGATAAAGAGAACCAATTTTATTTGTGTTGTAGCAAAGCAGGAACCATCATGCAATCAATTGCTGCCTCTGATCTGAGGCATGGCAACTTCTAGCTGAGGAAGAGTGGCATTTGGGACTTCTGCAGCAGTGTCACGGCAGAGAGCCTGGCTGTGCCCTGACTTTTGCAGTTCAGCTGTCAGTAAATAATGTGGTAAACGAATACTACAAATTCTTACTCTGTGGTGCTGTCCTTCCCCACAATCTGCCCTTCAGGTGCTCTTATGCAGTAATTTGTGCAAGTTTGAAGAGGTTTCCTGCTTTTATTAAGCCATATATTTTTCTTGAGCTTCTCATCATTCCTGTAATGGCTTTTTATGACACTCAATTTACTTGTTCAACTGGAAATGGGGCTATTCTAGGTGTAATTTTGAGAAATACAACTTAAAAAATTTTAACTGATACCACAATTTAGTATGCATCCAGTGTTGGCAGTATTTGGTGTGTCACAAAATGTTCCTTTGGTGAATTTTACTCAGTCTAACTAATGTCTGTGTTGCTGTCCCAACCCCTTTGCCATCAGTCACAGTGATTTAATCAATTCAGAAAGCACAGGAGTGCTGGAAGAGTCGTATGTCAAACCAAGCAAAAGTAAAAGTGGAGTTCCAAACTAGATACAACGTCTATAAAGATCTCCTCCTACATCATAGCTAATGGCTTTTCATGATCCTTGTGAATTCAGACATATTGTCAGGTGAGTTTTAGCTTGTTCAAATTTAAGAAACAATGTCACCTGATTTGAGACATTTCTGAAGGAAGGAATGTAAGTATTAACTAATAATCTTGGATTATTTTGTTTATATAAGGAGCTTCCTGTTGAATACTGTGTAGGTGCTACGCTTTGTAATACTTTTTATAATACCAGTATTTTTCACAGCAGATTGCTGTTACTCCCATGTTTCTCTTTTTTGCCCAGAAGCCCATGCCTGATTTAATGTAGAGGTTAGGTCCAGAGACATACATTTAAGGGGATCTCAGCAGTGGACCTTTTGCAGTGGTACAAAATGGAGCTAATGGCAGTGTTTTATCTAGAGGTAAATGTACGAGGGCAAGACCTGTTTAAATTGGCTGGATGTCATTATGGATGCAGACACCCAAAGGGTCCCAACTGAATTAAGTAAATCACCTCACCACATCTTTTGATTTAAAGCCTTAATGATCATTATTCCTAGATTTTTCCCCACCCACCACCTCCTTTAAGGACTGCAGAGGAAAGATGACCATGCCAGCAGTGATGACAATCCATGGCTCATTCTGGGACAGGTCTTCTAACCCTGGGGAATTGTATGCAATTGGAAAAATATGGGAAATATGCAAAACTAAAAAAAAAGGTGTCTCTTTTTTGCTAGAGCATGTATTTGTTTAAATTTCGAATCTTTTCTGTTTTGCTGCAAATTATTATTGCTACTGGTTATGTCCTTTGGAGTGTAATCCAGCAATCTGAGTAGTTTAGGGAATAGAGGGTTTATTTATATGCCATAATGAAAATGAAACTCTCTTTAAAAGCCAGTGTACAGAGTCTTCAAGTGGGACTTCTGCTGGGCTCCCTACCCTGCCCCAGGGAGGAAATGTAGCTGAATATAAGTATGCAAGTGAGTAAGTGATTTCAACCTTTGGTCACCAGCTGATTGTAAAATGCTGAAAAACTTACATAAAGGAATGGTAAGAGTGCTTTTAGGACTGAAATTTTAGAATTGGCGAGACCCACATTGCTTTGCCGTCCTGGCAAAGCACAATAAAGCACAATGCAACTTTAGTTTTTTTCTTCCTTAACCAAGGAACTCTGCTTGTTCAATAGCTCACTGGCTGAATGGGTTTGCCTTACATGAGGAAAAAGTAACCATATGTGGGGTGTGGGGGTGGCGGAGTTTCTGTTTAATTTGCGTAAGGTTAAAAGTGGTGTTTTGGAACTTATTTGCTGTCATTTAGAAGGTGTTACAGAAAGCTTTTGAACAAGAAAAGGAGAAAAAGAAGGTTGCACTTCTTTGAATGAAGCCCTTATTTATGGGCTACCAGAGGGCTTAAATAAAGGCTAAAATAAATTATGCATGTTACTATGTATAAAAGAAAAGGAAAGGGAGAAGAGTGATGTGACAGTGAAAATGTGAGATGTCTCTGTAAAAGGCTGTCTTTGAATTTTGTACAAATATGGCACAGTGTTGACAGCTCTTTTGACTTCACGTGATTTAGATGATGTCAGAGACTTGGTGTCATGTGATTGTGTATTTTAGCTTGTATTTCTACAAGGAAAAGATAAACACTCAGGTTTTCTTGAAAATATGAAACATAAAGGCTCCAAATTAAATAGCAGATAAAAATCGCCCACATTCCCCTCCAAACTGTCTTGCTTTGCGGTCCGTGTTCCAGTCTAGAGGAAGCTGCTCTACATCACCCAACCTGGGGAGGCAGTTGTAGGCACCAAGGGAGGGATGCTCTTCTGTCTGTTTTGTGCTGAGGCAATTCCTCTGGTTTTAATGACATTTCTCCTTTTTCTGACCAGTGAGGTCAGAACTGGGACCCCAGTATCCAGTTGCAGAGCGGTGACATACTGAGGAAGTTGCAGCCTGATTGCTTGTAGTTAATCAATATAGTAATTCTGTACGGTATACACTTATCTATTCTGAGTACTGATGAGTGTAGGAATGTAGGGGGGAAAAAAGCACCCCTCAGGTAAGAAAGTGAAGTTTCACTTTCACACTGCATCTGAAGAGCTTCCTGGTGCTCTGCTGGCAACAGAATGGTGATTTGCTACTCTGCTACTTCTAAATGTAAGACTAAAAGTACTATTAATGGTGAGATGTTATGTTAATTATTTAGTTGTTCCTAATAGCTGTTTTTACTGGTGTAAGGTAAAGAGATTTAGATCCAGCTATGCATATTTATTTATAAATCTGGAAGAGAGGAGGGTTTTCACCTGTTTGCACGCTTCTAGTTGGATAGATTTTCTAAAAACCTGATTTATAGAGAAAAGATAATGACAACAGACTTCTTCAAGATTTTTCCTTTTGGGAACCCAAAATCACTAATTACTTTTCAGTCCTGCCTGTTGATTTCTTTATTTCTGTTGGCCTTTTTTTGAAGAGAACATAAAATAACTCAGGTACACTGTGCTTTAGTTTTTCTAACTGATTATACTTCTGCACTTAATTTGTGAGAAATTAGGGTAAATAGCTCTTACTGATCAGCATTCACTTAAACAAATTCCTGGGAATAATGGAGGCCAGATGAGGGGGAGCGTGAAAATGGAAACGATCTGAAAAGTAGCTTGCTGGGGCAGCTGCTTTCCCAGAAGCGTGTATTCAGTAAAAGCAGCCATGTTCTATAACCTAATATGTGCTTCTTACAGGTTATTTATTTGGGAAGTAGGTTAATTTTAAAAGGAAAAGCCTGTACTGAGGAAGTGAAAATCTGCTCTTAACATCCCAACGTATTGTTTGTGAAAAGCTCACCTTTTGGTCTTCAAAATTTGGCTGGTCTTGCAACATGTTTTGCAAATAGGTGGCTTGAATTTGGGGGGCTGGGGGAATTCCTATGGAGTTCAGGTGATCGTAGTGGGGTGTGTGATTCCCGCACGAGGAGGTACAGGGTAGCTGTATACTGAAGAAGCACAGAAAAGTATGTATGTAGCTAAGAAGTTTTACAGATTGCAGGCAGTGGAATAATGTTAGGTTTTTAAAAATACTGAAGGTAGCCCAAGTACGTCAGTTCATTATCTGGTGCTAAAGACTTGTATAGCATCACAGCATATGATGCTCTTTCTATGTTACAAGAAAAAATATCAGCACCAAAGCACACTACTACCTTCCTTTAGTGTTTTAAATTTCACCATTGGTTTTTTTATAAGGTTCTATTGAACTGAGCTGTATCTTTGAACAACACAGATAATTACGTTATCCCTGAAGTGTATTCTGGCTCCAGATACATGTTACATTCAATAAGTTCACAGTGCATTCTTGAAATAAATGAAGTAAGATTTCTAGAGTCTACCTGCTGAAAAAATGTATTATGCATTGCCAGCTAGCTCTACTAGTCAGATTTATGTTGTTCATATACTACTTTGTTTGTCTCACTGCGCTCTTACTGTTTTACAAAGTAGATTGCAGATGTCTGAAGTTTAAAAACCTCCCAAATGCCTGATGACATGCAAGAAAATTTAGGAGAGAAACCAACACAAATGGGCATTTTAGGAACTCACTGCTGTTATATCATTGAATAAAATGAATTTGATGTCTTTAATGAAATGAGACAGCCTGAGGGCAGAGAATAGCTCATGTGTTTACACTGTTGGGAGCATTGGAGAGGCTGTCTGTTCCAAAATTCAGGGTACAAATTGTTTTGCAGCTAAGGGTCAAGAAGAAAATACCCTCGTTTTCCTCTCTCCATATCCTGCAAGACGCTATAGAACAATTAGGTTCATCGGGGGGGGGNAGGCAGGAGACCCTCTTAGAACAGAGGATGAGGGATTTCCACAGTGGAACAAACCAGCTTTTAGTCTTGCCTTTCTCTTGTTCTCAGCTTTTTGTTAATGAAAGGTTTTAAAGACCTGAAACACAGAAAGAAGTGTGTCTGTGCTTGAAGGGGTGATTTTAAGTAAGAACTTCAGCCAAAATGAATATTATAGACCAGACAAAGGATTTGTTTATTCAGAGTGGGATGAAAGAAGAAAATGCATATCAAGGGTCCTAAGACCATTTGATCTTTCAGATACTTGGGAGTAACATTAGTAATGTCAAAACAGAGTGGAAGTTTCTTCTACAGAGTAGAAAAGCAGGGGAAGGAGAGAAAGGGCTGGTGTGTCTCAGAAGGACGTTTCCCCAAACACAAGTTTAAAATGATGAGTACTTACAGTTTGCTTGGAACTAACACTTCTTTTTGTCTTTATTTCTCTGTAATGAATTTCAAAATACACGTAACAGATACATACTCAAAAGTGCTAATTTTTATAGACCCCCGTATTTCCTGGCTGAGAAGTTATTTTAGAACAGAAAACCTGAAACTTCTCAAGTCTCAAGAAAGCCAGACCTGTATATAAGAAACTCCTCTAGTATGGTAATTTTACATGGATTATTTGGCTTGTGCTCATTATGATTTCTGCATGCTTTTCTGATGAGTCCAAACAGAAGAGGTTGATTCTGTGGTAACACTCTCTTCTAGTAGAGAGTAATCAGTCTTTGTAGAGATATACCAATATGATAATTTTCCTGCAGGGAAATGGTTTGTCTTGATGTTTTTTCATCAAGGCTAAGTGGGAGGAAGCAAACTGAGTCTGTCTCAGCTGACATTCTGAACTGACTGAAACCTGCATACCAGACTTAAGGAATTTATTAAATGCAACTTGTGTGGTATATACTATACTTTTAAGCTTCCTGCCTGTCTCCTGCCAAAAGCTATTTCAGTTGGAATACTTTATTTCAAAGACTCCCCCCCACCCCGTCTTTAATGTATCTGATTTTGACAGTGGTATTGTTTTGTAAATATATGTATGTGTTTAGCACAAACTAAACTAGAACTGGCTGTGCTGGAGAAGCTAGAGTTCTCTTCATACATCTATTAAAAGCCTTTTTCCCCCCAAGAAGTTATGAACGTGTTTTCCGCTGAAACTCACCGTGTGTGTGAGTAAATTGACTTGATTTACTTCAGATTTGTTAAATAACACTTTATTTCTATTGAATTGGATGCAACCTGATTCTTTCTGTGAACATCCTGTTCTCAAACTTCTATCAGCATGTTTATTATAAATTACTATTATCAAATTAAGCTGTTATGATGTAAAAATGTAAAAAAAAATTTCTTTCATGTGTAAAGTAAATATTGTGACAGCTGTCTTACCCCAGCCATCTCCATAATCCTTCTCATGGGATTTCATATTAGTGAGATTTTTCTGCCTATAGGCTTGATTTCATGGACACAGGACTGCCTGGATATCTGACTGCTGCTGACTCCCTGGGCTTATTACTATTAGCTTAAGTACAGCACCAGCCTATAAATATGCCACCTCTGTGTGGGAGCTGACTACAGCCAGGACAAGAAAGTTGGTACCTGTCTTCAAAAGACTGTGAGGACATGAACACAGTCTTCTCATGAACATGTGAACAATTAGAGCATCTGCTCTGTGACTCTGTATAATGCATGCCGCACAGCTTCAGCTGCACCCTTTGCACTGGGTCCTGGTGTTTCTGTTTGATTATTGACATGGCTCTTGTGAGCCACTTCGGCCAAATTTCCAGCTAGGATGTTTGCTTGAGATACGGATGTAAGACTTGATTAATATCAAGTCACCTAAAACTACAGTTTCCCTTTCTCCTAGAAGCTTTGCTTAAAGCATTCCAGGAAAGAAAAATAATTCTCTAAAGGGTTACCTGATCCTCCAGAGACCAACTGCTGTGATACCAAGAAAGGGCAGTTTGCTGTCATTACTGCTTACCAGTTCAGGAGAGGGTGAAGTCAAATCTCTGTTTATTAATGACTTTCAATATTGCAGTGAAGTGTGTTCTTATTTCGATGCCTGTGAGAAGTGTTATAGAAACTGAAGAGTATTTTATATTCTCAGAGATATTGCAAGTCTCCATAAACATGTATAGAGACAATTTGTCTGTTTCCCAGTGTGATCCCATTAGATGTGATGGAGACTTATGTACCCAATTGTAAGAAAACTGGTCATTTCAAAACCACTGAAGAAACAGAAAAGGAGTTCAGAATAAAGCAAGCAAAACAAACGAAAGAATACAGCAGCTATTTCAAAACTGCAGCTAAAAGTATATTCCTGTTCTGATAGAAGTATCCAACCTAGTCAGTCTCAATCTGTGGGGCAAGGAAGGCTGCTGAAAACTAAATCCTACAGCGGCTGAAAACCAGAAGTAGCTAATAAAGCACAGTTATTGGCTGTGGTTTGTTACAGTGCTTTAACACACAAAAAAAGGCTGACCTGACAAGCTAAAATTCCTTTAAAAACCATCTATAATCTTTTTACATTACCACTAACACTATGCAGCACTTAGATAATAATTAGGAATTCCTCTGGTTTTCACTGTCACTGTATGAATCATTTGGTTTAAATGCGGATACCTTAAGTAGGTCTGAATGATTCCGCTGGAATCAGCAAATTAACTAGACCATTTAATCTTCTCAGCCATGTTTACATGGCTATAGGAACTGCAGCACAGACATTCTGAATGTTAATTGGAGACTTGTAGAAATGAAGGTTCCTCTTACTTTCGTAGAGGTCAGCAGAATGAATGGTACAATTCACATCACTTGAAAAAATTAAAATTGTTTTACAAAGTGTCAGACGTGGAAAAAATAGTATTGAAATGGAGAAACATGTGAAGGAATTAGGTGAAATGGATACAGAATTTGCTTTGGGACTAGGGATGAGCGACTAGTGGGATCTATTGAAGAAAATCTATTGAAAATGGGGAGATAAACCAAGGCTGGGAAAGCTGATTCTAAACTGACAACTGGTCTGTAATCTCTCCTCCCCCTCCCCCCCGCCTATTTTTTCCCCATTATTGCATATGTGGTCATTGGTCAACCAGAATTTTTAATGAGTAACAGTATATATTACACACTTTAATGAATCAGTTGTGAGACACAAATAAAGAAAACCCTATGGCTGTACTCTAAAGGTAAAATATGTTATAATTACTAAGTGTTGCAAATCCCACCACTTTTCCCTTGGTACTAAAATAGGTGGGCTTGGCAGTGCACAAAATAACTAAATGTATGATGCATTGAATTATTATTTAAGTATCTACTTTGAAGTAGTTACTATTCTTTTGCTTAATAGGAAAAAAACAACTTTCTCTGCTCATCTTCTGACACGTCCCTTTGAATGTTGTATTTCCCACCATTTTCCTGTTCTAATGATTTTTTAAATTTCTTGCTTGAAATGTCAGTTTCTGTTTTCTTCTTTTAGATTTTCTTCCATGCAACTGCTTCAGTGCCACTTTCCTCCCTCCCTTCCTGGCCCCCGGACTCGGCAGCATCTGTGGGTCAGCTGTGCTTTGCGCAGACTAGCACGGAATCAGTGTAGGAGCGGAGCTGGCTGCTTTGTGTGGAAGGAAATGCTGCAACCGCTTCATGGAAGGAGCTTACATTTCTCACCTGAGGGGCTACCAGTGGTTAAATCGGTTCTGTCAAGCTGTCTGTGGATTCAGAGTCCTGCATTTAGTCAAAGTCCTCTTAACCATAACCAGCATTTAACTTTCTTGCTTGTTTGAAGTCTAAGACTTTGAGGCCATCTGCTCTAAATGAATCCTCAGCTATCACTATTAAAATATCAGCAAGGGATATCACTCAAGTCTGGGGTGCCTTTGCTCTAGTTTCTGTGAAAACACAGACAAGGAAATATTCGCTGCCCCAAAGAATGAAACGGGCAAGACAAAGCAAACAGAAGCACCTGGAAGGGAAGAAACTTGGTTGCAGTCACACAGAGAATCAATCCTTGGCAGACCTCGAAGTCTTTTGATTTTTTGTGTGGTTGGTTGATTTTTATTTTTTTTTTAACTAAATGCAACAGTGATTTGAAATGGTATCCACAATGTCAGAAATCCCCTTTTTATTTCTGTTTTTTTGGCGCATAGCTGGAAATACCCTTTCTGCCATATCAAGGGATCTCACTGACCTGCTGCAGTCCACAGTCCCTATCACCTGCCCCTCTTCCTTCATCTACCCTGTGATCTAGACAAGGTGTGAAAGAATAGAGCGTTTGTTACCTTGCATCAAGAATCATTTACCAGACACTATCTCCAAAGTGGGGGAAAAGTGAAATACCTTACAGTGGCCTGATTTATAGAGACTGTAAATCTTTTGCAGGCCAGGAATTTGGTCAATTTTCTTTAATAATGAACAGATCCAATTATAAATCAGTTTACCTAGTGTCACAGAGAGGGAAGAGGAATAGAAACAGTGGAGACCACAGACATACTCTGTTTTCATACTGTTTTTTCATCTGGTTTCGTTACCTTTTTTACATATTGGTTTCCTCACCCATCTTCCTGTCTCCCATGGTGGTATTTTGAAGCACTACTCTACACCTTTATGTAGGAGGTCTCCACCGAGACGGGTGAGTGGAGCTGCAGAAGCAGTACTACTCAATTTGCCTTCTGGTGGAACGTGCAGATCCCTCTGCCTTCAGCCTGGCTGTGTTCCCTTATCTTTCATACTTGGCACACTCTCTCCTACAAGTGTGTGGAAAAATAATAGGACAGTCAGGAATATTACCTTTTTTTAAGATTTGGGCTGAGATTTGCACGTGTAAACTTAGGATTTAAAAGTAATTTGCTTTATAGTGATTAGGTCCCTGTTTCAAAAGGCACTTTGAGGTCTCGCTCATGCAAAAAGCCATGGGAGAGCCACCACAGCCTGAAAAGACAGCAGCCGCTGGCAAAGCTCAGGCAGTAGTGCAGGTTCAGGGACTGAATGCATGTCCATACACCGTGCAACCAGTCCTGCAGCACAGACAGTGAATTGCACCCTGGTTGCAGCATCAGCCTGGCACTGCCCCAGGGCTCTCAGCAGGGCTAATGAGCCCAGGGCCAGCGCCACGATAAGCTGGATATGCTGGTGCCTGGCCCATGCGTTGTGCACAGTCTGCCAGGCTGAAGCCCCATGCGCGCTCCTGCCCTGCGTGGCAGAGACATGCTGTCAGCCACATTGCTCCGTGTACCACTGGCTTTGTACAGAGTCCAAAAAGGGCTTCCTGGAGTCTCCAGAGGTTCCCTTGGCCCAGCAGGAATGTAGCTTTCCTCATCCTCCTTACAGCTCAGCTGTTACCGGCTAAAATCAACAGTTTCTATTCTGCAGTCAAAACAGACTGGGGATCACTTTATGTAGGT
The DNA here is from genome assembly GCA_013398815.1 of Ibidorhyncha struthersii. Lineage (NCBI taxonomy): Eukaryota > Metazoa > Chordata > Aves > Charadriiformes > Charadriidae > Ibidorhyncha > Ibidorhyncha struthersii. The sequence continues at coordinate 961,813 of VZSZ01008659.1, forward strand.
GGAAATCTTCATGTACTGTCTAAAATACATAGGTTATATTATTGCCATGAGGTAGTTAACAATTATGGAAATAATTGAGTATTAATAACAAATTAACCCTTAATCAAACACGTTTTGCATTGTCTGGGCTCGTCAGCCTCACGGTGGTTGAAGCAGAATAAGGCATCTGCTTCCAGTTTCTTTCCTAAATCTGTAATAAGCATTTTAATGTATGTAATCGTGATAGACCCCATATTGTGGTATTCTGTCATATCAGCTGACTGGTTCTGCCTGTTTTACAAATAATCTTTCTCTCGTAAAATGATCTACTTCCTCTACATTAGTATGAGGGTCCATCTGCAGTAGTGGATGCATTCAGGCATTGTAAAATGTATAAGTGGCCATTTTTTAATTTAGTAGCACTTGGAGGTCTAAGTTAGGGCCAAAGCCCCATTGTGCTAGGCACTGTAAAAACTCACGGTAAGGAAAAGCTTGATTGGAAATTTCTTTTATCTGAGTATGCAAGAATAGCTAAATTTAGGAGGTGAAATAGTGGTGCAGAGAAGAAAAGCATTTGCCAAAGTCATGTCTCAAGACAGTAAAAGAGAAAAGAAATTGAACCATAGTCCTCATTCAGTGTCTTATCCAGAAACCCTGTTGTTTTTCCTAATTAAACTATTAAACAGTAAGATTAAATATTTAAATGAAGACAAGGAATAAAGTAGAACCGTACGCCTCAAATCACCTTTCTGCTTTCTTTGGTGCTCTAGACTCCTCTTTGCTGCTGTTTGCCTGGTATTTGGGCTCAGAGTTGACATGAGGAATGTGAACTTTCACTCTGCCCCAGGTATGGGCTTTTAAATCTTCCTGTTCTTTCCAGCATGGAAACTTTTGATTGCCTGTCCTCTTCTTTCTGGTGGGGAAACTGACTGCTGTTTCGTTTGAGGATACGCATTCTGCAGGGCTTCCATGTTGTTGGTGCGTCTTATCTCTTTTGATGGTTCCAACCCAGAGCAGCTGGGGTGCTTTTCCCTGGCCTTGGCATTTTCCACAGAATGCCTGTTGACGTGCTCAAGCTTGGTGGTTTCCACTTCCCAGTTACCCTCATTTCTAACTCCCTTGCTGTGGCTGCCTGCTCTAACCTGTGTCTTGCTGCAGACTCCCCTGGTACCTTTTCCGTTGCATGCTTGCTGGTCTGATAGCTGGATAGTTTCCCATTTTTGTGCAGTGTCCTGGGGCTGGGGCTCCTTTGCTCCAGGGAGGTGCTTGTGTCCGGAGCTGGGCTGGTGCTGGATCCTGGCCATTGCTTACGCCTGGGACTGCTGGTGCCGAGGGACAAAATCCTGCCATTGCAGTCCCAGGGCTGAGTTGCTCCAGCCACCCCAAAGAAAGGGGCACAGCCCAGGAGCGCTGAGTTAAGAAAGCCTTCCAATAAGTTATGATTGGTTCAGGATGACTCTTCCCTGCCTTTACGCCTGCCTGTGCTTCTTCTGACCAGAAGAGGTCATTTAGGCTCCTTGCCCCTGTTGCTCATAGGCAGGGTATTTTTCACCTTGCTTTTTGTCTTGCTTTGTGCCACTTTGTGCTTTGTACTGCGACATCTCCACTCTCAGCCAGTCACAGGTCCTTTACCTTGTTCTGTGCGAGTGTCTGCACTTAGCATGATTGTTTTCCTGCAACAGTTCAGTTCCTCTTGCTGTCTGTGTGCTCTTCCCTTGGGGTGGATCTCAGCTGCCTGCTTTACAAACTAGAACTTCTCCTGTTTGCTGGAATAAGCGAGCCACAAATGTGCCTTTCCTTAATTAAGGAATCTTTAACATCTCCGAGGTATGTGTTGGTGTGTGAGTTCTTGGGTCCATAACATGAGCATACAGCTCATATTCTGCTGCCTAACTTCTAGTTCAAGGCCTCTTTGCAGCCCTGTTCTGTTACAGGGGTCGCGGCTGTCCACAGTTGGCCTTGTGTTAACTCCTGGCAAGAGCATGTGTCTTTTATGTCCTTTCTTCCCAACAAGAAAGCACAAGCACCACTTTTCTTTTCCGTGCCCTGCTCCCTATCAATATGTTTGTTTATGGCCTTCATTGTTGTTACTCTTGCTTCAGTGCTCGAGCAGAGTTGTAGACTCAGAAATGTAAGTGCTGCTTTGTCTGCCTGTTTAATCATAAATTCTGTCTTGGTGTGTGTTCTGCCCGGCTGACCATTGGCACTGTGTTTCTTATACATTTATTAGGGAATAATAAACAAGCCATAGTCTCTGAAACTACATTCGCTCCTTGGCAGGGAAATTATTTACAGAGATGCTGCAGGTACTGCTAGCTCTCCATTTGAGCACGCACACATGCTGGTTTCTTGGCCTCTTCCATCAAACTGTTCTGTTTAGGGTTTTACAGTTTTACAGTGTAGCGGGAAAAATTAAAGGGTCCTGATGAGTGGAGTCCTTACCTACTGTTTGCTGTAGCTCCTTCCTCTCTAAAGTAGAAGGGCTGACACCACATGGGAAGAAACTAATGGTGGGGGTGATAGTAAAAGTAGAAGCAGGAATACAAAGCAGCGAATGCCGTGCAATGCTGACTGCAGTATGAAGATTTCCAACGTAACAGCATTGCCAATGCCTGCACTAGGAACTGAAGGATTTAGGAAGAAAAATTTTCCTCGGTAGCGGGTCATGATTTCCCTGTGTATTCAGTTTCTTGTCCGGGACTGGCAGGTGCTTAACATTGATAGCAGTAGTAGGAGATCCCTAACTATGCCCTTCTTCATCTACAATTAGACTTACTATATTTTGCTTACTGGTCAAGTTACTAAAACAAACCAAACCCCTTTGTTATTATTCCTCTCTTTGAACAAAATTTTTTGGGGTCAGATACAGAGTAGGGATGATACAGACACGAGCACTGTCCTTACACATTGCAAATCCTGAGGGCTTCCTTGCAAGAAAGCATCTCTGGAAATAGAGTGCCTGTTTTGCAGCTTGGGAGACTTAACTATGCTGATCTTTCCACTCATGGCATTTTAGTTGGGGTTCTTTTCCTCATGCATATCTTTTGACACTTGCATGACGTCTGTCAGTACAGAAAACCAGGTGTGGCGCGATGAAGATAAGGACTACGTTACTTGACAAGTGATATAATCTTAAAATCTGTTATCGGAACATAAGTTTTGGAGTTAAAAGATACGTTAGTTGTAAGTCTGGTTAGATGTTTATATTTTATTTAGAGTAAATGTTTGGATGTTTTCACAAAATGACTGGAATTATAGGCATTCTGTTAAACCCTTTGCCTCTTCTACTTGGTTGCTTCATTAAATGCTCCAAAGTTTTCCCATTGCATAATATGACGTGCTTTTATGTTGCAGCCATGTTGTGCTACACTGCTCCTCAAACAAGTGAAATCTTTGGGAAATGATACTCCCAGCAACTTCGTCACTGAGCAGATGCAAGTGTTGTAAAGAAAGTTCTCTGCTGCATGGTTATTTGGGTTTTTTTTTTTGTTGTTGTTTTTTTTTTTTTTTTTTGAGGCTGGCTTAGGCCTGAGATGGGCTCTGATTTGCTGCTTTCCCATCTGGGAACCTAAAATGTATTTCTATTTGTTGTGCTCCTTTATCGTATCCGTCTCTGTCTGATCATCTGCCTGTGCTTGTTGAGCGTGATAAGGAAAGCTCTTTTCTGGCAACAGGTGGTGACAGGTCAAGGCCCTAAAAGACCACTGCATCACAGATCTCCAGCATTGCCAACCCTGAAGAAAATGGTCCAGGTGTCTGCCCTGGGCGTGCTCTGACAACTCACTGCTCTGAGAAGTCCCCAGAGTGGCTGGCCTGAGCTCTGAGGTGCCTCCTCTGCAAGTGCTGCCGGATCCAGGCAGGGTGCAGGGAGATAAGAAGACCTCTATAGCTTTTCTCCCTGACATAGACTGAACCGTAGGCTTTGTTATTACCCCTTTGTAAGAGCCCTGCTGATGTCCTGCCCAGCATGGATGCCACAGGTAGACTATGTGGTAAGACACGTCTGATCAGAATCGAAGGAAATCTTCTATGGGAAACAGCCTAGTAATAGGTTTGTCTTGTGTCCTCAACAGCCCTCAGCTGAAAAGGGTGTTTGCAGAGATGAGCGCGTGTTGCTGTTGATTGCTGTGCTCACACACTCACAGGGAGTGGGAATGCTCACCTGAGGGTTTTCTGAAATGGAGCTGTAGTGGCCTGAAGAAATGTAAGAGGTGCAGTTGCTAACATTACCTAGCAAACGCGGAACGTAATTGCTGCGACTCTGACTTTGCCAACTGTGAAGACAAGTGCGTTCTGTGACTGGAGGTGTGTTCTTGCATGGCTTCAAGAATAAGTACAAAAGATGGTGTGGTTTCACAAACTGAAAGGAAAGGGAGCTCTGTAACAAGCAGACAAGCCAAATGTCGGGGTTAAATCTGGGCTTTGAGAGGGTAAGTCAGGTGAGAGGGCAGCTGAGGTTGAGCTTCTTGGCTTGCGGCACCGGCAGCACAGTTTGCGCACTAACAAAACGTTTTGCTCTGCATATTATGCTGGTTATGTCAGGCTCTGCAGGTGCCCCAGAGCAGCAGAGAAACCTCCCTGGCATTATCTTGGCACCAGCCAGGCTCCCAGCAGCAATGGGAGACAGGACCAGGGGTTGTCCAGGCAGGGGTCCAGAAGGATGCAGTTATCCTAGTTCAGGGCATGTATGATCTTAAACGTGAATAGAAAAGACTGGATTGTTTATTGTTCTTTTTTTTTTTTAATGTGCAATTTACATCACCTTTGGAGTCATTCCCAAATGATGGGTGTTTAGTCATTTCATGTCATGCCCACCTGCTATTTTCAGACATTTCAGAAAATAACTGGTTTCACAATGGGATTGCAACATATGTCAGAGAGGGACAGGGACATTAGGATAAAATTAGAATAGGAGGAAAACATTAATGCACCCAGAGCTGTTATTTCATGTTAATATGCAGACGGTTTTTATTACATAAAGACATAGGGAACTCTGCAGGACTTGCTCTCCACACTGGTTTTGTCCTGCTCCTGTTCTCCAGTTTTGCTTTTTGTCTGATGGTTGCATCTTCTTGTAACTAAGACTGCGTATTATCCTTGAGGCGCCATCTGTTTACTTTGTATGACATACCACCATGGGACCTGGCACTCGTGGCCTCTGAATGGTCCAATGACACATATTAATAGCCTGATGCAATAGGGTCATTCTGCAGTTCCTTAATACCCCTGGATGCAGAGGGTGAACAAAACAAGCTGCAATAGAGGGAGCTCTTAATTGCTCTTCAGGCAACAAGAATTGGTGCTGGTTTGGAAAAACAGATGAAGATCATAATAAGGTGTTTGGATTGCTATAGAAGGTTTCTGTTCAGAGTATATTTAGGAGGAGTGTATTTTCTCATGTAATGCAGTCTGAAAATGCAATTCTTATTGCTCATTTCAGCTGAGTTAGAATCTGTCTTTGAGCTGCAACTTCTAAAGCTCCTAAATCAGTTATACCCCACTTCTGAAGTGTGAGAGGAATCCCATTTTCCCTGACGTTTTAGCCTATTGTCAGTAACTCAACATGATCTTCTATAAAGATATGACAAACTCAAATTTTCCCTATTACAATTTAGAAATGGCCTCTCTAAGCAAGAACATTTTTCTCAGACCGTATTTCTTGGTTTGTTTTGCATAGCCCAAAACTCAGTGCCACAAAGGAGTAATCAGCAATATTAGGCTTTTGGAGCCCGCATTTTGTGCGGTTGTATATGTCAGCGTCCTTCATTTCTACAATGCAGTAAACCAGAGATGAAGGATATCCATAATCAACCTTATCAGATATCCCTTTAGTATTTAAAGAGAAATATATATATTTTTGAAAAACTATGTTTTCTGAACGAAAGCTGAATTCTGTTTGCTCCAAGCTTTCCATCTTCTTTCAAAAAAAAACCCATAACTTTGGCTGTAAAAACGATGGAGAAGCATTGTGAATGCCTGTAGAAAGAAGATAATAGGATACCACCTGAGGGCAGCAAATACTCAGCTTCTGTCTTTGACAACCTAATAAAGTATCATAAAGAGATAGGAGACTGTACTTTCATTTTCCATTTATTTGTCATGTACTTTTGATTTGTCTTGCAAAGAGTATTGTTTCCAAATAATTGCACTCATAGAAAGAAAAGTCATTTTTGTATAGCTGCAAGAATTGAAAAGTGGATTTTGTTCTGGGTTTTTATTTTTGCTTTGAAATTCAGCAAAAATACAAAGATCCATGATACTTTTTTAAGGGGAAGGAGTCCAGCAGCAGCAGCTTCTTTTCACCAAATACTTCCTCATAATACTGTATGACAACATTTGTGCAAAATCTTCTCACTAGAAAAAGCAGAAAAAACATGAACTTGAAAAAATGTATTTTCCGTCAATACAAATGATAGTGTGAGATCATGTAACTTTCAGATACATAAAGGATGAAGACAGTGTCAAAATACACATTTGAGGATGTCAGATTAAATCTGCACAGCAACCTTTAATCCTAGCATAGACTAAATTCTTATAGCACTTGATTTCATAACCATATCTTTTTCTAAAAAATCATAGCATGGTTTAGGTTGGAAGGGACCTTGAAGATCACCTAGTTCCAACGCCCCTGCCATGGGCAGGGACACCTCCCACTAGATCAGGTCGCTCAAAGCCCTGTCCAGCCTGGCCCTAAACACCTCCAGGAGTGGACCTTCCACAACTTCTCTGGGCAACCTTACCACCCTCACTGTGAAAAATTTCTTCCTATTGTCTAATCTAAATCTCCTCTCTTCCAGTTTGAAGCCATTCCCCCTCGTTCTATTGCTACATGCCCTTGTAGAAAGTCCCTCCCCAGCTTTCCTGTAGGCCCCCTTCAGATACTGGAAGGCCACTATAAGGTCTCCCTGGAGTCTTCTTCTCCGGGCTGAACAACCCCAACTGTCTCAGCCTGTTTGCGTAGGAGAGGTGCTCCAGCCCCCTTATCATCTCCATGGCTCAGTTTTAAAATGCAGCAAAACGATGAAACAAAATCCGTCATCTGAAACTAAATTTATGCCTTCGTGTTCCATTAACAGCTTTAAAATTTAGATATAAAGCAGATTTAGCAATTAGGGTAACAGAGTGATTAGCTAGGAGGTTATTTGGGAACTTGATGGAGAATACCACGTTTTGTCATTGTGCTTCAGTTTGATGATGACGACAGAGAAATATCGTGTTTCAGTCTAGGTTTTTAGTGTCTTCCTAGTCCCATCTTTCCTAAGCTGATCCATTTTGCACCTTTTCTTGTACCAACTGCTGCCTTCCCTGTAGCCCTTTCATCCTCATTGATGTTTCCATTTCTCCATTCTACAATTTGGGCTGCTTGCCCTCAGCCCCTCGCTCCCCGCTTGTCTCTAAGCCTCTTCCTAGCTCCTTCTCCTCCTCCACCTTGCTGAAGCACCAGGACGGGGGTGGCCAGAGTGCATTGGGAGGAAGTTTTGGCCTCAGCTCCTCTGCCTGGTGCTGCAGCATCCTCAGCTTGTTGGAAGATGTCACGAGGAGGCAAGTCCTGCTCAGCCCCATCAGCTGTGAGCATGTGTGTGAGTATCTTGGGACCTCAGAGCCTTGCACAGCAGAACCTGAGCAGATTTTCACATGGGTTGTAAATACCAGCCCTGGTTTCACCCAGATCTTTGCTGAACTTTTAATCTCTGGTCAAAAGCACAGAGTTACTGAAGAGATTTAGTTTTATGGTGGTATTTATTTTAATGTTGAGGTTAGAGAAAAAGTGAAGTCGATTTACCATTTTCAGAAACGAGTGAAATGTATAAGCTAACTAAAAATATATTCGCGTACAGAAATAAAATTCAAATTCAGCTTAATGTAATTCAGCACCATAATAGGCAATTTCAGTGCATGTGAACAAAGCTGGTGAGATTTAATTCAAGGCAAGCTTATGTAATAGAAAAATGTAAAAGGTGTCTTACCTTTAAGTGTTGTTATTGGTGTTACCTCTGTTTGTCTTGTCTGAGGTCGTGTTGTCCTGCAGCCATACAGGATTATTGGAAAGGGATAAACGGAAGAATGAGTCTGTTTCACAGACAGGAAAACTACAGCTCAGAAAGACTTTTGGTTAGAGCTTTCAAGATTTGGCACCACTTTTAAATTTTTAGTTTTTCAGCTTTTATTATCCAATCTGAGAGAAAGAAGCTGTCTTTTCAAAGTGGCTTTACATGTGTCCCTCCCACTGAAAGTAAACTAGGGCTCCCAGTCCACTTTAAAAATCAGGTCTTAGGTGTTTCAGATGAAGTTTGCAAAAGCTGGCCATTACTGAAGTGTCAATTTTTTTTTACCCTATCTTGCACAGGAAATCTGTTTCAGAGCCAGCAATGCAGATTGAATCTCAGGACTTCTACACCTTTGGTTCAGCAACAAGACCATCTGTCACTTCTAATTCCTGCTATGAAAAAGACAATCTAGTTATCTTTGATGGAATAATTCTGAATTTACAAGCTATGTTCTTCTCCCTTTCCCCAATTAGATTTTCCTCCTCTCATATGTACTGGAATCTCTATTTGAAGGTTCAGCCTTGTATAAAGCTAAACCCAAAGATAATGATGCATTTTTAATCACTGTCTTCCCACTGGATGTGAAGTAAACTTGTAAAACATGCTAACTCCTCTCACCAAAGCAATCTTGACTCAGTTTCAAAAGGGAGAGAAATCTGAAAACAGGTGAATTCCTTGTCACTTTAAATTTCACTAAGGATGTGCAGAACTTTAGCACCATTTTAAGCTTGATCTATGTTTTGGAAGGTAGAAGATTTATAAGGAGGGGCTGGATATTTTTTCAGACATGTCTACATCTTAAGTAGCATCTGCATATCATTCCAAGACTGCTTTTTAATCTACTGGGTTCTCACTCATCTTTGTTTAAACTCTCCGAGGCAAAGTACTCTTTCTCATAGCACCATTAAAAACATGACTAGATTCTCTTTCATAATGAGGAAACAAATCAAATTGCTTCTTTGGAGAGAACCATCCTCATGTGGGTAAAGATATGTTTCCTGAGATCATAATGTGTTCAGCCTTTTACATACATGTTTTCATGGTGTAAACTACAGATAAAAAGCACCTGATGTAATTTAATCATTTGAGTGGCCTTATTTTTCATGACTGTAGGTGAGGGAATGTCTTGGGCAGCTCCTTCCATCCAGCTATTGTCTTTCCCACCCATCTATACATGAATACATTCCTAAAGCACAAACTCAGTTGTGTTTGTATAGTTCAGGGCATGTCTCCACTGTTAAATTTTAATGAAAATACAAATGAAATTTTGGGGATTAATGACCGCTTGGCAAAAATTCAGCTGATATCTACTTTATCTGCACCAGTTCTTCCAACCTTCTTTCCACAATGAATAACTAAAAAGGACTGAGGAACTGAAAGCTGTTTCTAGGATACAGTATGCAGCCCTTCCTACTCTTGGCTCACTCTAACTTCAGCCTCTCAGCTCTGTCATTTTTTTCTGTCTATGAATTTAAAATAGTTTTTGCCACCATATAGTGAAGTGAAAGCAGTAGCATTTGTCCCAGCTGTGGGTGGAATCACCTTGCTACTGTGGTGAAATCGAAGGGGATGATCTTCATGGGGATTGTGTGGTAGGGTAATTTCCACACATTACTTGTCCTGCTGTCTGGAAAAAAACCTTTCTGCAGTGAGTTCAGAGGCTTTGTGTATAGATGTGAGCGCACATATGTCCCTATGCAAAGCACGGCTTCTCTGCATTGGCATTCCAGCTGGCAGTTCCTGGAAAGCTGTCTGGAAAGTCACTGGGCAGCTCCAAAAACTACTGCAAAAGGGAAATCACGAATGATATGACCTCCCTCCCGCCGTGCATACCTATACTGTCCCTTCTGCACTCCAGTGCTTGCGCACAGGCAGAATGAGCAAGAGATCATTGCTTTTTTGTAAAACCATAACACCTTTTTTGAGGGCAGAACAAATTCCTCATGGGGCTGCTGTCTTTGGGCAGTCCAGCTGAGGGGAAGAAAAGGTCTTTAAACTGTGTCGCTGCAGGTTGATCTGAGTATAAACACTCTAGGTACATTGATGCATTGTAAACTCCTGGAACAGGAACAGGATGCAGGTATAGCGGACAATTATTATAAAACAATTGCTACTCTATAAACAGCCAGTTTACAGCTTTCTGGTGTCCCAGAAATATAGGTGTTGGTCTCATGTTCTTGGCAGACCTCCACTCCATAAGTCAAGGTCCCTCTTTTTGACCGGGAGCTGGCAGGAGGCTAACAGGTCAGTGGTAAAGGGCTGCTGGGGAAAAGCTACCCTCAAACTGGAAAACTGAAGAGACTTTTTTGTCATTTAGGTTTGGGAGACAAACCCCCTCACCAGCATTTTGCAGTTGCAGTACATGATTACTTTGAGATTTAGAAAGCAAACAAACAGTAATCATTAAGAACAGTTTATTAAATGAAATAAATTTCTCCTTGTGCCGTTGACTAAGGAGCAGGCAATTTAGCTGTTCCTAATTATGGCGCTATGCCTAGATTTTTCTAAACTGACAGTTTATATACACTTTTTTTTTTTTGAGGTTTCATGTACTTTTTGAGAGTTTTACACAAATGAGCTCTTTTATCTCTTCTCTGTCCAGAAGTGCCACCATGTGCAAGTGATTGAAAATGGTGGTGTAAATCTTGGTGCTGCTTCTAGGCAATTACAGAGCCTTGAAGACGTGGCACATAGCCACAGGCAGTGATCTGCCCTGGTGTTTAGCAGAGGGGTGTTTTTTCTCAGCCAGTTCAGGCAGGGCAGATACACGCATTCACTCCAGGCCCATGTTTGGGATGGTGAAATAAAATAGTTCCCATGGTTATTCCTAGAAGTTAATTAGCTGTGACAGTGGGAAAGTGACAACCTCATGATTCTTGGATATTTATAACGAGGCTGTCACTTGCTAGGTTAGTCAGGTCATAGAGGAGACAAGTGTGTGAAGTCAGGTTTCTGGCAGGACACAGAGCTGAACCTGCATCGTTGTGCTTCCCTGCTGTTGCTTAGATGTTGGCAGAAAGGATCTCTTGGTGCAGCATTTGTAACACTACACCAGCGTGTGATCTGTATCTTTGGGAAACGTGGCTTCACCGTGCTGCAGAGCTCTCTAGGTGCACACGCATTGCCTTCGTCACATGCCTTTAGAGTTTGATCTGGGACTATTGAAATAGTGGTGTTTTTTCTGCTCCTGCTTTCACGAGCACAAGGACAGACTTCCAGCAGCAAAGCAGAGCTGTGGCATAGGAAGGTCATGGAGGACATGAAGAAATGCCGTACTGCCATCCCTCGGTGTGCATGGTCTGCTTAGGTGGGTGCTACAGCATTCACCATGCCTGCACCGTAGTGGCCTTCTGCATCGTGCACTGGTTGCTCCATGGGTGACGTGGACAACTGGTTTGGGATCTTTTGCCTCTACCTTGTGTATTTAGCAAGCGACACTGCTACTACTGTGCTTCAGGACTTACTGTAACTATGGAGTGTCCTAATGCAGGAGGAGATGTTAGAGTTAGTTTGACTCCCCATTTTTATCATGTAATCAATGCTTCATGTGCTAAATGTGTTCACTGTACACTGGTAACAGCACAGCTGAGCATGACTTTTTATTAATATGTGGAGAGCTGCTCAGGTCCAGAAAGGCTGCTGGGGATATTTCTGAGAGCATTTTTTTGTGCGCGTGTTTTTTGAGAGTTAAAAGAGCAAATGAGTTACAACAGGGGAAAAAAGCTCTCAGATTACACATTTTGTGCAATTCACAGGTATTTTATTGGTAATGATAGACTAACCTGGAATAGATTATTTCAAAAATCTCTCTCATTCGGAGTACCATTTATTTGCTACCACTCAGAAAAAGAGAGATCTCACACTGCGAAATATGAGAGTTACCATTGTGATAAGGAAAGTGTACAGAAGTTGGTTCATTTCTGTCTGTCATTCCAGTTCTTCATTTTTAGTAGGAAAAATGATCATACAACTTTAGCATGATCTCTAGAGTGTGGTTTCTCCATGAAAATTTCCTGCCCATAAAAACTGTGCCAAATTTTGTAGTGGATTTGTCACCTGCCCAATATTCTTCAGAGAAAGCAGCTGATTGTTGGCTTCCCAAATTATTTCTTCTTCTCATATTGTTTCCTCAGAGCTCGCTTGAAGGGGGAACAAACCCCAACTATATATAAATAATCAACTAAACCCAGACATTTCTGTCAAAGAAATGTAAAGCTTTGAAACAAGCAAAAATAGTTTCATGCAAATTTCTCTCTCTTAGAACTGGCAAGATTTCAACAAGCATTTTCTGAGAAATATTTTATTTTACTGAAAGGTGGGACACTGCTTTTTTGTGTTGCTACAAGCCCCCACTGGATAGCAAAGCTGGGAAGCTGCCAAACATCTCATACCTGCTGTGACAATGGGTAGCCGTATCAACACACACAAACCCATACTTAACTGAACTGTTCAATTGAATTCTAATCTACAGCTAATCGCTAAGCTTTTTTAAAAAATCTCCCTATTCATGTTTGATTTCTAAAAAATACCTTTATGATATAATGCAAGTGAATTAATGGATGAGAGACTCAAGCACAATATGCTGTCTACAAAGCTAAATGAGCTGTGGGGCTCATACTTTATTAAATATTTTACTCATGAAACTCTCAGTTTACAAAGAATCTTTAAATAGAGATTGGGAAGTCACTGAAGGACCCTTTTAGTGCTCCTCAGGATAGAAGGCGATACAGAAATGTGTTTTTGTTTTGCGCGATGGCATCCCAGGGAGAAAGCATTTCCAAGCCTCCACACAACTCAGTGAGAAGATTACAATAGAAGAAGTACCAGCGGTCACCATTTTTGTGTGTTAGGTATATTTTGTGTTCAAAATAGAACTGCAGCCTCCTGAATGTGTGTGTTGTAGGGAACAGAGAGAGCTTTCATCTTTCCTACCTCAAGATTATATGCAGAAGAAAGCGTGCCATCCCTGAGCCTGCGCATCAAACTTGCCGTCTTCTGTGTGACTGGTAGCATCCAAAGTAATTTCTTCTCAGTACTTCTTAATGGGGAATATTACAAAAGTGAAGAGTGCTCCTCACTTGACTTCTTTGGGGGCATAATTTGAAGTTAATGATAGGGGAAATATGGGATTAAAAAACACAGTCCCTGTTTACAGTCAGGACTTGTAACACAGCGCCTCGTCATCCTTCACAAGCCTGAATGGGTACCCTGACTCAGTTTTACCAAGGAAGCACTTGATGTTCCTGATAAAAACCACTTATGTGGAGTAGATGCCTACCTGTTATAGAACCAAAATATAATCTGAGGATGTTGTGGAGCAAGTGTGGAGAACAAGACTTTTGTGTACAGCTGGTTCTCAAGCACAGCTCCTCAGGTCTCTCGTACACCAGAAAAGTGTATGAAAAATGGAAAAGTCTTCCCTGGACCTCCTAATTGAGTTTAAGGTGCTTACCTTCTAACTGGGTCCCAGTTTCCATCTTTTTTGCAGACCTAAACATAAGGGCAATCTGATCTGTGCTAGTGGTTGGTTGGGGCATCCAGCAAAACTCTGTAAGTACGATGGCTCTCCTTTGCTGATTTTAAGAAATTCCTTGCAAGTGGCTCATTCTCATTCTGTTTTTCCACCCAGCAAGGCTGGGCATATCCTTAATTTAACCTGCCAGTGAGAAGTACTGACATGTATTTTGAAGTGACTGTCCCTGACCCAGGTTTTATGCTTGTGTGGAAACCCTGTCAGTGAAAATAGTTTTCCAGTGTCTTTTCGTTTGTTGTGTTATGATACTGTGTCTCCAAATCTCTACCTTTTCAGTGTGAATAGCCAATGTGACCTTCTTACCAAATGATTATTGAAGAATACAGCTAACAAAGCGTTCTAGGGGCTATCAAATGTCGCCGAGTTAAGGCATGCATAAAACATGAACACGTGGTTGTAAATAACCGGGCTCCTCTTCATTTATTTTAAAATAATGATGGTTGTTTAGCCGGCTTGAAAGGGTTACTCTTTCACCCCTAGCTTGTTCTGAGCACCGTGGGAAAATGACATGAGCACTGTTTAGTTTAAGGGATGTAGTCATGCAAAACCTTTGCTGTACTTGTGGAGGAAGCTGGGGTGTTTCAAGAAATAATGAAGGTGTGAATCATCACAATTCTGAATTGTCTGATAAGAAAATCTTTTAATCTCTTGTAGTAATGTAAGAACTCCAATTGCTGCAATTCTCTTTATAAATTGTGCAATAAAATACGGAATCATTGCAAAAGAATCCAGGATTATCAGCAGTCTCTTACTTTGATATCAGTATTTCTGAACGGTGTTCTTTAAAGGCTTTTGCTTGTTAGTTTAGTTTTAGGAGACAAGTAAACTAATTAGGGTTTTTCTTCACTTTATGGTTTGTTCTTGGCACACTGAGAAAACATTTGAACTCAAACAGTTCATTTTCAGTTGTGCCCGTTAGCAGGAAGGATTTCCATTTTTCAAAAACAAGAAAACAACTAGGATGAGATACTGCTTTCATTAAAAGTATATGCAAAGGATGAGGATTTTGGTTGCTTACTTCACTTTTTCTTTAATATATTTTAAATGGCATTCAAAATGTACCAAAAACCTCTTCAGTTTTATATGTCTCTGTTCAGTCAAAAAACCCTCAGATGTTCCCTTTTGAAAAGTACTTATTTCTCATTGTTTCTGGAATTTGGCTCCTCGTGCTCTATGTGATATTACAGGACGACATCTACGGTATTTTACCAAGGTTTTACGTTTTTATTTATACAATAATCACACAATTCAGTAGGATGTCAAGAAAGTGAACAGCTTGGTAAGATTTAGGCTTTTGAGTTCCTTATATGATCAAGAAAGATATAAAATCATGTAAATCACTCAAATTGGAAAACTCAGAACCTAGCTTTGATATATAACTCCTCTCATAATATACAACGAGACTTTGATTACAGCTTTATCATTTCATTTATCACTTCCTAGGCAGCACCTGCCCATTGACAAGAGAGGAAATCAAACGTTTATCCACCACTGCCTTTGCCTGTGGACAGTAAAAGGGTATTTATAATATATGACAAAGTCCTGCCATAAGAGATTAGAATAGTGGAGCTAAGCAGGAAGAATGAGCTACAGCCATAAAGTTTAAATGTTTGGGTCGGATTCTGTTGTGATTTGTCTGCCAGCTTCTTGCTCAGGTTGTGGTATGTCCCAGCAGCACCCCCCCAGGTAAGGGCTACAGAGAGAGGTGCATCTTCTTGGTGGGTGTCCATGCACATCCTCCGTGCACGCTGTTCTTGAAAGGCTGTGAGAAAGTGGCAAAGCAGTTTTTGGAAACAGCATGTGCACTTGCAGTTTGGATGTTTTGGTTTTTTTTAATCACTGGGATATGTGTTATAAATATCTGATGAGTGTCTGAAAAAAATGTGAAAAGTCACATTAATGGTATGATTGTTTATGGTGCTTTAATGTATTCAGTCTTTTTATTTTCCACAGAAAGTTATTAGGTAAAACACCTTTCTGTGCAGACTAAAGATATGTGACATGCTCTGGCTAATAGCTCAGACAAGGAAGAGAAGCTGCCTGGCCCTTTCTCTTTCACCTCCCTCAGTTCATACAGCTGTTTACAGTCAGTAATTGGCTTGGGAAACAACATGTAGTACATCCACTGTTTATATGTCAGTCACGAGTGATTCCTTTCCACAAATAATTCTCACACTGGCTTATGAAAGTACCAAAACAAAGCTACTTGAGTGCTTGTTTAGCCCAGATTGCTTCACCGGCTGGGCCCTGCTTGCTGGAGGGAAGAAACCAAGTGACTGCGAGCTGCTGGGAGGAGTGATTGCAGAGCAAGTGGGTTGGTAGTGGCATGGGGAGGCCACCTCTGCCCAAGGTCCTGGATATGTTTTGTCTTCTGGGACTCAGAAATAGGACCTGTGGCAGTCTGATAGTATAGTGTCCCTGGGAGGACAAGAGAGGTCCTGAAGGCAAGATGAGACCCCTTTGTAGCTGAATAAGGGGATCTTGGTAGGTGGTGAAGGCACACCTTCAGGAAGAAGTAAGAGGACTGAGGATATGACAAGGAGTAGGTGAAGGACAGCATCTAGCTATTTTATGTGCAGTTCATAGACTGAACTGGAGGACTTGACGGGCCTGAACTCTTCTCACAACCTCCCAAAGTGTTAATATGGGGAGCATGGTAATGGACCTGGGTGGGGAGGGGGCTGCTCAGGGTTAGCCTCCACGCAGATCTGCCTTGTGGTGAGGCCAGCTGGCCCTGTCTGGAGCTCTGTGATGTAGTAGTGAGGTCACCTTGTTATTCTCCTGCTCTGGATGCATTCATGAGCTCGTGGTCCCTGTCATGCGGAGCAGTGAAGGAGCTGCATTGCTGCAAAAATTATATGGATGCCTGTGCATGTGTGTGATCATATTCTAGCTATAATGGGCTTCAAATACCGTCTGATTCAGACGTTATCTAATACAACATTTTGGACTGTGTGTGAACTGCTTGATTTCCCCTTAGGTTTCTTTAAATATGAGGCAATTGCACAGCAATCTAGAGATAACCTAGTGTAGAAAACGAATAGAGATGCTTCTGTTGTTCCCTTGCCATTTTTTACTTCCTTTCTTTTTCTTTGAAGCCACCAGTTATTTCCCTGTAGAGCTATGAAGTAACAGGAAAAAAGAACTCCCCAGCCAAGCAAAGTCTCTTCTGCTGAACTACAGGAGATCACGTCCTGTAGAAAGGTTAATGAGGAACTGAGACTTTTGTGTGTCAAGATAAAGAGAATTGCCCGCTTTCTAGTGCACTAGAAGCATCTGTGAAACCTTTTAGGAAATGGCATAATGTATTTTTAGTGTAAAATGAAGCTAGAAAAAAGTCACAAAAAGCTGTACCACCAGTCCTGTATTTGATACATCAGACACTCAGTGATGGCATGTTTCCTGCTTCCTTATTTCATTGAAAATGGATGCAAAGGACTTTAGAAAATATCTTTCTTCTCTCATTTCCTCATCAGGCTCTCCCTATAAAACACACATCAAGCCGATGTGTGTGAGCCAAGCTGGTGCTGGACACTGGTCCTGCTGGCCACCAGGCAGAGAGTGCAGCGCAGCCCTCTCTTACGCACCTCTAAGAGGACTTTCATGGCTCAGTGACCATTGCCATTTCCCTGTCTTCCTCTCCTTGCCTGCAGCAGCTGCTTCCAGGGCTGCTACTATGCACACTCAGAGATATTCTTTTTTCACTCTCTGCATTTTAATTACACATCCTCCATTTCAAAAAGCTGGATGTTTTGAGATAACGAAATGTTTCCACAGGTCATGCTGCTTTCTATTCCTCTGGATTGCTCTATTAACAGAAAGCTACTGGTTTCCAGAAGGAAATTGTCTTGATTCTTTATAGCCTCAATCTGTTCCCACTGAAGCCACTGGCAAACCTTCTGTTTATTTTTTCAGGGTTACAAAACTAAGCCAAATGCCATCAGGCAGAGATCAGCGCATATATTGAACCATGAGCAAGGCCTGGGGAGCCTAGTTAAATCATTCATTAGAGCTACTTTGAAATTCCTCACTAAATAGGTTTGGGTTTGTTTTTTGCCAGTAGTACTAACTCACTGAAATGGAAACGTTTTGTGGCAATCTATCAATTTCTGTTATCCAGAAGGTTATTTTTGGGTCCCAGGTTAAAATTTATGGGGAGCAAAGAAAGAAAAGAAGGACTTTTTATCTGTGATACTCTACTGAGCAAGTATAGCTAACGTGGCTTCTAGGCTAGAGTTGCTTGCAACTGTGTGAACACATTTAGGTAGACAGACTTAGCCCTTACTATCAGCTGTCTAAATTGAAAGGCACCTGAAAGGGGATTGGACTAAATGACCTTCAAAGTTCCCATTCAACCCAAGCCATTCCATGACTCTGTGAAGTATCTATGTTTGTGATGTCTAATTACCAAATGTTCCTTTTTACATCTGGTCATGAAAAATAATGTTGGAGTGGAGCGGGCCATTAACCTAGGCAAAACAGAAGCATCATGGAAGCCCACTCTTTTTGTAAGGAGTTAGATTCCACATCATGACAAAATGTGACACTCCCTGTCATAGGGCACAATGTTAATTCAATGCTCAGAAAGCAGATAAGGCATCACAGAAGAAGATCTTGTCAAGAACTATAAGCAAAACCTGCTTTTAGTTCAAGAAATTGCTGGAAACTGGGATAGTACGTCAAAGTAATACCATGATAGCTTTACCTTGTTCTTATACTTTTCTCTAGGCACGTGGTCACTGTCCAAGCCTGGATGCTGCATGTTCAGTCTGATACAGCTGGGGGTTTTATGCTATTTTAAAGAAAGTTTATGTGAAGGCACCAGAGAAAATCATTCCTGCTCCCCCTCCAGCTGTGCCTGCTCTCTGCAGTTAGTACTGGGTGTCTGTAGCTGCATCAGCTTTCGCAGCTGAGATCTTCTACAAGGCTCCGAAGGCATCAGTGACAGAAAAATGATAAATAGAGACATGAGAAGTGCTGAGGCTGGAACAAGACCAAATACCTATCGACATTCCACTGTTTTAGATCCATGGGCAGTTTTCGATCCATGACTGACGGTAAACTGCACTCAGGGGTCCACATTATTAACGGTATTCAAATACCTAAAGATCACTGAAATCTCTGGGAGTAAAGTGTCTGAATATTTTCATAATCTCAATCATAATAAAGCCAATGAATAGTGTTTGTGTTAAATCAGAGTAGTGATTTGGTTGACATTCAGGCCTGATGGGAATACAGGAAAGTAATAGTTACTCTCAAAATGTTTGAAAGATCACATGGCTATCTTGCGTTCGAAGCATCACCATCAGCTTACCTCGCTCTTGTGTTGCATTGTGTTGATGTCACAGGCAGTACACAAGCATAAAAAAGAAGTAGCTAATGTTGAATTTTCCATGATTCTTGTATTCCAACAAAAACGGAGGAAGATTTGCCTTTTATTTTTATTACAGTTTTCTTTATAAGTAGGACATATTCTAAATATTATTAATATTAAATAAGCTAGTCTATCCAACGGTATAAATATGAAGTTCCAGATTTTTTGCTTAAATTCTGAGTCCACATCAGTTGTATCCATGGTGACAGCAAGACTCTTGTTCTGATTCCTTTTCAAGTCAGTGTTGTGATTCTTAGTGATTTTGAAACTGCTTTTCAGTAATGCTAAAAATTAATGGTTAGGCAAATAGTCTCAGCTTTGGCTCAGTCTTCAGTGTGCACGCACCCATTATTAAGTAACAATCTACAGCAGCAATCCCTTTCATTGTGGTTTGGGTTCTCATGTTGTGTCTGTAGGGATAGGATAATCTATTTGAACAAAATCTTTGGTGCTATTGCACCAAAGCTTGCTACATGCTTTACTGGGAAATATAAAGGTCAAGCTCTTTCTTTGTCAAGATTGCTTGCTCCGTATAGCTTTAGTAGTAGGAGTGAGCAATAGGAATGAAGGAGTGTAGTGATAAATCAGAGGAACATTTCCTTCAATAAATATCTCTCTTACAGTTATTTGCTTATGGTAAGATATTTAGGGTTTGTTTATCGTTCTATGTTTTCTGTGGGTGTGCAGCCTGGAAAATTTTTTGGGGAAAAACCCCAAAAGATGGGACTATAGTGAGAAGGCAGACTATATAGGTAGGAATCCCCATGTTTATGTGGCAGAGGGAAGGAGTGAGGAAGACAGGCGATGGTAGTGCAGGAAGTACAGCAGGGTGTGCAGAAGCAATACTATGGAAAGCAAGTGAGAAATATTCTCAGTTTTGACAGCTGTGGAATTGGGAAACTTTGGTTGGCCACCCCATGTAAGGGAGGACATGGCACATTACCCCAGTGGGACCAGTAGGAGCCTGGGTTAGCCCAGAGTGTTGGACATTCCAGTGGGAAAATCAGTGCGTGACAGCTACAGCTCTTCCTCCTGGTGTCTAGAAACTTTTCCCAAAGCTTGGACTGAATCAAATTAATACACGTCTGATAGGAAACTTGAAAATCTTCCTGGTATTCATCAGGACCTGCAGGTTTCCCTTTATTGCTAAGCTCTGCCTGAACAAAATGAGGAAATGCTCCAGAGATTTACTGTACTGTGCCCTTGAACAAAAGTGAAGCTTAAAAAAGCTTTAACAAATTTGTGCACTTTTCAAATGCTTATCTGGAGCTTTTGCTTCTCCCTTGGCTGAAGCTGAGGAGGCAGGAGCCTGCACTGTGATTATTCCCCCTTGAGAGGGCACCTGAGTAAAATGGTTCTTGTCTGGAAGAGCCCAGTGAAGGGTCCGCACTGATGCTGCTACCTGCATGGTTTGTCTCTAATATATATTAACAGTGACTTACAGTTAACCTGATATCTTGTTTCTGAGATTGTGTGGGGCTTTTAAGGTTTCAAGCATACAGCAAAATGTTTTCTCTGTTTCCTCTTCAAGTGAACGTGCAAAATGTTTGGCTCTGGCCGTTCCTCACGCTTACTGTGAGTGAGCTCACCCCTGAGTCAGTGATGACAGAATGTGGTCCATTTTTTAAACTGGGGATTTGCAAACTAAAACACATTCACAAATCAAGTTCAGTCAGGAGATTCTTCACATTCCTGCCCTTGAATGGTCTCCAGACTCTATGAAAAGTACAACTGGTCTGCACTCCCTATGACCATGGTTTTTTAGTTCACTCATGGGAATGCCAAACAATAATCACTATCAGCCAGTTTCATAAATGGCTAGAAATTATTCTCAAAGAAGAGAAAAGAGTCAGTGCTATCAAGCTAGAAGACATCTAATGCATCTTATGCTACTTCTGATGTACAATGAGATGCAAATATATCTCTTTTTTACAAACAATTTGACTGATGGAAGAGTTGCTTTTAAAATTTGACACTTGAGTTGGTGGTATTGCAAGATCTTCTGGAGTACGTGATCAGAGTTCAAAATTAACTTGGTCAGACAGAGAGGTGAGTAGGTGAATAAATGAAAGGATGTTCAGTGTACCAACTGTGACATTTAGGAAGGGGAATACAAATGCCAGGTGGGTCATGTCTGCTAAGTAGCAGTATGGCAGAGGAAGATTTAGGGATGAGAGTAGAACAACAGTATGTATTAGTCAGCAACATGGCTTTGCAAAAAATGGAAATGTCACCCCAGGCTGAAGTTGAGTTTTAAATAATTTGGTAGTGTTAGGAGTCCTTTAGCAGTAATTCTGCAATAAATGCCTCATTTAGGACTAATGACCTCTTATTCTTTGCATAGCTGTTCCATTCATTTTTACAAAGCTAACTCATTCATTATAGCTTGCTCTTAGTAAAGTGAAGCCTTCAGCTAGGTAGGTTGGCTTATGACAGTCAGCTTAAAGACAACTCCAAATTTGTTTTCAGTTAGTTGATACAGGCCCAGTGTAACAGTTCACAAAGCCCTTGTGCAGCGTGAAGTTCTCATCTTGAACTTGTTCTGTGAGAGTGAATTGTTCAGTTGAGAGAGACATTGTGCTGCAGAGGGACATCCCGGGGAGCCTTCCTAGGACTCTCATAGTCTATGAAGGAGCCCAAGGAAACCCACCCAGCATAAGGTAATTTTTGTGGCTGCCTCTATCCAGATGAGTTGACATATCTAGGTTGATGATGAACATATGACTTGTATGTTGAATTCATCTGAATTCTGCACTTTATTAACAATAGTGTGGACTAGCTAAGAACGATCTTGCACATAGACTCAGTTTTTCTTTTTAATTAAAGCATGAGGAATACATATATCTTCCTTAGTTTCCCAAGGCTTTCTTTATCTGTACATAACTCTTTAGCTGGTACACACTTAAAGAGAAAAAGCTTCTTCCCTGTGTAATGTGTATTGCACAAATTTGCCAATAGTTTAACTTTTTGTTTTAGCTTCTCAAAGCTTGGTTTAAGCCCTTCCCCATTAGCGCCACAATCTACTGAAAACAATGAACCCCATGGCAGTTACGAGTGCACAGATGACTTGACAGCCATGTCACGTTTAAGATGTGATGGTGTATCCTTGGCCTGAATTGGTGCTGGTGATGGAGCTGTATACCTAGCTGGAGTTACACTACTTTAAGCAAATAGAAGTGGAGAAGAGAACAAAAAGATTGGTGGCAGGGTTAGCTAACGTGACCCATGAAGAAGGCTAAAGGAACTAGAGTTGTTTGGTCTAGAGAAGAGAAACCAAAGCAGGAGCGGGAGAACTTTTAAAATAGGAACACCTTTTATAAAGGAGATGATGATCAGTGGTTGTCCACAACTGCTGGAGGAAGGACAGGACAGAAGCAGCTTAATTTACAGCAAAAGGAAA
The DNA here is from genome assembly GCA_013398815.1 of Ibidorhyncha struthersii. Lineage (NCBI taxonomy): Eukaryota > Metazoa > Chordata > Aves > Charadriiformes > Charadriidae > Ibidorhyncha > Ibidorhyncha struthersii. The sequence goes on from VZSZ01008659.1 coordinate 984,147, forward strand.
CGTAAGGTGAATTTCAGTGGAAGCAGAACAGCCTGTATGATAAAAGAGTGGAATGAGTTTAACTGAGCAGTATAGGTTCCTCTCTCAATGCTAACCTCTTGCTTTAGGAGTGTCACAAACTTCTTTTAGGTTTAACTTATGAATATTTAGTCCAGACTCATCAAAGGAGGGCTGGGCTAGATAACATCCTTGAAGTCCCTCACAGCCTTTAATGTCTATTATTCTGCTTCATTTCTGTTGCTTGCAGTATTGCTGTATGCCTTCAAACTCCTTGTAGATTTGTGCCCACTGAAAAGTTGCCTGTGCTAATCTGAATACAACATCAAATGAAGCAAAGCACTGAGAAGCAGGCTAGCTGAGTGAAACATTCAAAATCTAGTAGCTACTATATCTCGTCTACCCGTGGACACCCTGTGCGTTGCAGCCTCTGCGCACTGCTTTGCTTGCACAGGTAAGTCTGTCTTATCTGGAAATGTCTACATACTTGAACTTTATAAGCAAAGTAGATGTGCATACCTCCTCATACTATAAAGTAATCTGTAAGGCTGGACTATCTGGTCTCATAAACCAGGAGCTGTCATCAACAATCTTCTTTTTGAAGTTGCTGCATGGGTTAACTGTAGAATGGTATCTCCTTCTGAAGATAAAATCTGAGACTGGACCATCTTCGAAGCTGTAGTTAAATGTGACAGGCAGGGTTTTTTACTTTTTTTCTTCCCTCTCTCATACAAATGCATACAAAGCTAAACAACATATGGGGAAACGAGTGGAAATAATTGGGACAAAACAATCTAATATAAAACCATTATCAACAGCTTTGGCCTCTGCAAAACTTTAAAAGCATTTCTGGCTGATTTAGTTGACAAACCCCCATCACTCCAAATCTTGTTCCTGGTATATTTACCTTAGTAACCAGGAAGATGTCTCCCAGAGAGACCATTGCACTTATTTTTCCTACCAATAGTGCACAAATTACATAGACCTACAGTACTGTTCTAAAACCATTGCCTGAAGTCAGAAACAGGACTTAATGTGCTGTCCTCAAGGAACGTCAAAGGCAGGTGTGGGTATCTCTTGAGATGTGTGGGGTTTGCAGGCAGTTCCAGCACAGTTGTTATGCCTGGGCATGTGACTGGCAGCAAGGTTTGCTACGTGGGGGTCTATGGGGCTGAAACCCATGCTCAGCTGTGGGGGTAAGTGGACCAAGTGGAGCAGCTGAGGCTGAAGTCCCTGCTCTGTCCTTGAGCCTCATCTCACGATGGAACAGCAAAGCCCCCTCAGGAGCCACTGCCATTTCCTGCCTCCACGCCTGTTCCCAGGGTTTTCCAGGCTTGCCAAGGTAGTGTGTCTTGGAGGTTTTCTTCCTTAAAAGAGAAATGTGAGATTTCTCTGACCTTTGGAGAAAATTATGGCCTCACCACAGAATGTAACTGGTTGGAATATTCTTAGGGCCTGTCTTTTGGACTGATCTTACCAAGATAAATCAAATCTCTGGAATTCAATCCTTCCAGTCCACAATATTCCCAGCCAATTAATTCTCAAGCACTTCATTATTACGCTTGTCTGAGCTCAATAGCTATGGAAAATTGTCTTGATATTTTGGATAAATTGCAAATACTTTTTCCTTATACTCTGGAATAAGCATGCATTATCCCTAAAACTGAGAACTCTTGTATTTTCCCCAAATGGAAGTTTAATATTTATTGAAATCTTCTGTTGATTAAATGCTCTGAATAGTGTATCCAGAAGACTAATCGATATTTTAAATGCACTCAGACATATTAGCTGCGTACTGGTTACACAGAGAAATAATGAACTTGCTGTATGAGAAGGTAAAGTTCATGAATAATTCATAGCCATTAATTTATTCAGTTTTGCCTTTTGAATTGATTTGGCAATTATTCTTGTACTGCACATCATTTACAAATGCTTAGATATAAATATTTACAGTTGCAAATTTGTGGTCAAATCATTTCTATTCTCTGATTGAATGGCTTCTGTAGCACACCAAGCAATGCAAATTGTGAATTTTATTGTTAAATATACAGCTTGGTAGAATGTGGGCGATTGAAAGATCAAATAAAGTGGATACATACTGACTGTAAATATCGTCAAAGTAATATATTTCAAATCTGAATAAATATTTGCAGGCAGGTTTTTCTTCATCACTTATTGCAGTAAGAATGAGGCAAAGATCTCGTGTGTTGTGCTGCCACAGACAACAAAGACCAGTGTCCTTTGGCACTGATATTTTTATTGTTTATTCAGCTCTTCTTTCTTTTTCCTTTGTTTGCAAGCTTTTTTTCCTGCCGATTGTGTTCTACATTTTTCAAAGACGATTGCAACATTCAGAAAAATGAGAATTCACTCTAGATGTGGATGACTGGCAAAATGCCCTTTTTTTCCCTTAACCCCACGGTAAAGCTGCGTAGCTAGAGACTCCACAAGCAGAATGTTATGGATCTGTGAGAGAACTGATGGTCTTGAGTGAAAGGGCTAATTCACAGTGGCTTACTTCAGCCAAAGGAGACTTGCCTCCTAAACTCCCCTGGTACTTACTGGAGAAAGAGACACTTCTCTAGAGGATGGTTCAGGAAGGGAGCCTAATTTTAAATGCTCTGAATCACTCTGCTAGTCTGCTTATTTTGAACAGTGCAGTTTATCTTCCCTCCATTTCCTACTTGTTGCTCTGATTGATGAGTCAGGAGTTATGTGGAATGAATGAATTTCACCTTTTATGAATAAAGTATAGCATTGTAATAATTTAGAGCACTTGATTTGAGACTAAAGAACTAGTGAAAGCATTAAGGTATATTATGTTATATATTTCTCTTTCTGAACAGTTAGAAGAACCTTGAAAAATTCCAGCTTTAAGCATTTAAGTTGTTTAGTACATTGCAATAATTCAAAGACACTCAATGTGATTTTCAGTTTTCTTGAAGCACTCCAGAAAATTATTTTTCCGAAGTTTCTTCACTTTGAAATGCTTCCACAGAAGCACTTGAGGCTGAAAGCGAAGTTAATCCATTTACAGATAGCACGTTCAGAAAAGAACAAAACTTAAGAAACTACAAAGAGTTTGTTCTGAAGGAATAAAGATGAACGCATTAGCATCCAAAGCAATCCTAAAGTAAAACTAGGTATTTAGTTGCAAACATGTTTGAGAAATGAGAGTGGATGCTCAGGTGATCTTAAGGCTAGGCCAGTGATAACCTTAGGACTCCTGTGTAGGGATGTACAAAAGGAAATTTGCTCACTGTGTGCGACTCATGAATGGGCGTGAAACCACGTTCAAGATTTTCGTGGCTATTCCCATCCTGGGATGAAGCGCTGCTGCTCAGAGCAGATCTTCACAACCACAGCAAAACTGCTGAAACTGCTTTTTTCAACTCTTCACTGCTGCTCTCAGGGGAGCAGCGTCATGGGGCTGGGTGAGCACCTCACCTCTGAGTAAGTGCTGGGTCACCCTGCTGAGCTGCAGCTGACACTCAGGAAGGAAACTCCTGACCAGCAGCCTCCATGTAGACACAGGGCCTGCTGTAAGGGTTGTCCACAGCCTTGTTCTTCTTGGTGGACCCTCTGTGTCTTTTTCCATGTGGAACTGGGGACGCATGGTGTTGTAGATGGCATTCTTCTAGCACATCAGCGTCTCGGGACAACCACTGCTGATGCCTCCAAATTGAAATTAGGTGAGTAACATGTTTCTACAGGTGTTGCATAGTGCATCTATGTATGGTGGCCCCCAGCAGGACACTCAGGATGGATGTCCCTCTCAGGACATCCAGCTGCCAGGGCCTGCTTTGCAGGTACCTCCTGCCCCAGGCACCTGCAGGTGGTCCCACTTCCTACACTAGTTGCCTGCTGCCATCTGCCAGCTTTTTCCCAGTGCCTTTGTCACCCCTGTACTCCCCGGGGGCTTAGTAGGACCTCCAAGCAACCTCCTGAATGGCTTATTATAAAATGACTGTTTTAACTATGATTTCCATCATGGGCAAGGTCCATGTGAGGTTTGCTCCAGTTCAGAAATGCCATAGCAGGGGAGCAATGAGTGAGGTCCTTAGGACTGCGTCAGGTGCCTGTAGTGTGTGCATGTACTCCCCTTGGTTCACAAACATGAACTGAGAAGAGGGGAGGCCAAAGGGGTGTTACATGGAGGTGAGAAACTCACAGTGCTGGTGAGCACTGTAACAGGATAAAGGATGCTTGAACTTGGCTTCCTGCTCCTGATGTGGTACATTGTGGGGTAGTGTGCCTGTGATTAACTCTTCCTCCCCAGGGTGAACAGACAGAAATGATATTTGCTTCTTAGTGTAGTGCCAAAACACTTTTGTAGTCTCTTCACATTTTTATCCAAAACGTAAGAACAAAACTCCCCTGTCAGTAAAATGAATTGTCAGAACAACTGCATGTACTGAGTTTAATTTCATTTAATATTTAATGACTAGCTAGCTTTTCCTGGGATAATGATTTCAGAAGAAGAGAAAGATCAGAGCAGACCTCCTGCTAGTATAGCACAGCTACAGCAGGAACTGCAGAAATGCAGGGTCAATACAGCAGAATGAGATTCTGACATCTGTAGTAATTGTGGACAGCACTTCACTCCTCAAGGGTCTGCATGTGGGTCAGTAGGAGTGCTGTAGAGGAAAGGACACATTCAGTACACATTGAGGCACAGAGTTTGACCCTGACTGCAAAACACTCCCTCCCTTGGAAAGAATAAACTGGACATGGTTTATGGCAATCCTCTATATCTCCTGCTTTTTATGAGAAAAGGGTGGGATATTTCCTCCCAGATCTCACACATCGCAAGGCTGTGCTGTCCAGCCCTTTCCACAGCCACAGAAATGCCTCACTCAACCGTGTCATGGTGATGTTATTTTATATAAAGAGGACTTTTATACAACAATTTCCATAACAAGTTTGGAACAGAAACCTGCCGATATTTCTGTATGGCAAACAATTCTAGAAACACTTAACCGTCATACGGTTTTGACATCAATGTCAAAAGTAATGTTTCTACACTCAGTAGGTTAGCAGATGTAGGTGTTGGTGGTCCATGCAGCAGAATAGACGCTGATTTGTTTTCTCACAGTTATATTGGCTCTGCAGTATTATCAGTCTTGTTAGTTCTTGTCTTTGGCATCCTCAGATGCATTCCTCTGAATTTTGAGCATTAGAAGAACCATTAGATACGAGGGAGGAACAAGAAGACCCACAGCATATGTTCAGTCTGCAGGCGAACAGTACTGCCTGTGCTAACCCTAATCCATGTGTATAAAGATGGTCTGGGAAGCTAATTATGACAGGCAAAAAAAAAAAAAAAAAGTAAGGACTGGAGGAATTTGCTCCAAATGACAGCAAAGGCAGTTGGCAGAATGAATGAAACTCAGTCCCTGAAGAATCCCTCCAGGATATGTAGCTTTCCTGACACAAAGTGAGTGGGCTTATTAGGTGGATTTAATGACTTTAGAGTTATTTTCTACCCATAGCCAGACTAAAACCTGTAATTCTTCCTCTTTTTATTTTTTTTTTCACCAATTGGATAGAAAACAGCTCCATAGATCGGTTTGTTTATTTGTGGTTTTTTTTTGATGATGAGTGAATTGACTGATAGTGTCATCACCGCCTTGTGAACCCAAGGATAAATTCACAGGCTGTTAGCAAAAGCGATGCCTGTCATGTCTACTGAGCAGGCATTGCTCCCTGCTCCCCAGTCTCTCAGGATGGCTTGAGGCTCCTTTTCCTTTAATGTTTTATTTTTCACTGAACTGCACCCTGTGGTTGATTCTCCTTCTTACTTTGCAGCTTCTCCTCACCAGCCTGCACCGTGATGTGGGTACATTCCACTTTCAGATATCACAGTTTGCCAAGCATGAGGCGCAGTGAGAAGCAGTGGCACAGATTTTAGAGGATCTGTCTACTTTCTCTCCTGGCTGGCATTAAGGAACAAATAACTGAAGATTTGTACCTGTTCATTTGAAATAAATCCCAAAAGATTTGTGAAGATATAGGCAAGATGATTTTCAGGTACTGCCCTTGCTTGGCTACCGGAAGCCAACAGGGGGAGTTTCAGCTCTGTCTCAGATTTGTGCTTCTGACAGTATCCTCGCCTTTAGTGATATTGATCATGAGGGATAAAAGTTATTTATTTTCCCACATTTCAATAACATTTCTTAACGCCTCTTTCCTTTAAAGAAACACTTCTGTAGCTCTTCTATAGATTGAAAATGAAGGCACAGTTCATAACTCTTGCTGAAATCCTTTTAAAAAGAGACCAGTGATGGAAGAATGGTTCTACACCTTGCTTTGCTAGAGTGAAAGAAAACTAATTTGCCGCTGAGATGAATCAAAACCAGATTTTAGAAAACTATCTCCATTTCTCCCTTCCCCTTGAAAATCCCAATGACTGAGGCATAGCTGACTTCTCTTGCTCATTTTGTATAAACTAAGATTTGAATGATAAGATCTTAGAAAAAAAAAAATCTGCCTCTGGCCCATCAGTTTAAATCAATTAATTCATAGCCAGATATTAAAAAAAAGTGGAAAAAATATCTCCCTGTGATTTATTTGTTTATTTGTTTAAGGGGGAAGTAAATGGGTAAGAACTTCACTTGTGGGGAGGCAGAATGACATCTCAGGGAAATAAGGCTCTGTCCTTAGAAGGGGGATGTAAACCATGCTTGTGAAGAAATGAATGGAGGAAGACTTTTTGGAGAGACATTTTGTCTTTTTATAAATAGGACAGAATATGTATGTGCAGTGCTGCAGTTAATTCTGCCAGGTCCCAGCAAATTGCAATTCCTCATTTATTTCTTATATGAAAAAATGTTTTTGAAATTATCTTCAAAGAACAAGGACTGCATCTTTTCTGTAACATAAGCATGATATTTTCAGTTGCTACTGAAGAAAGTACCTTCCGTATACTGAGCCTCTAGGGTTCACTCAAGTTGCACGTCAAGCATTTTTTGCTGCCATCCAGACCAGACTTTGGCTTCTGAATCTGCTTCATTTTTGGGCGTGAAAACATGAACAGATTAAATCCAAAGCTCTTCAGGAGAAAACTGAAATGTCCTGAGTCATCCAGTGAGAGCTGACACTAGCTCCTCTTTTCAAAGTCTTATTACCTCTGGTTCTGAGCATCAAAACTATAGCTGCTCTCATCTATGGTGTCTCAGCTGACAGGGTCTAGAGCCATCATCTTGTCAACAGAAGCCAGGGTGGAAGAAATATTCCTTAGGCAGTCTGTCCTCTCTGGGGGAATCCTGCAAAATGGACTTCCTCTTAGTCTGTGGAAGGAGCATTTTAAAGGGATTAAAGATTCTTCAGCTTCCACTTGCCGTCTGAATTTTGAATTCACAAGCTGTGCCATTCTCTTCATACCCACACACAGGAGGGCCATGCTCTGTGTAATATATAAAAATGTGTAAGTAAAGATGCGTGTATATATATAAACTGTGATTGCTTACTTCAGAAATCCAAATTAAAATTCATATCTATAGCAGTGATGCTCATCATTTCACTCAGTCCAGTTTCACAGTCAGTTAAAAACCTTTTTAATTAGTAGCTATCAGCAATTCAGTGAGTGGGTTGCTGGAGTGGAGAAGGTTAACGCCGTATCCAGAGGTGGGAGAGTTAACTTACCGCTGTAGGAACTAGGACATTTTTCTTGATTTGATGAAATTACGTTGGAGAGAAATCCACTGTGTCTTGATATTGACATAATTGCGTTGCATATGCTGAAATGGTCCTCTGTAATGGGCTGATCCTGCGCATGTACCAAAGGGCAAGGATGGCCCAGTGTGGCTTGCCGAGATGCTCTGTCTATTCCCATGCCAGCAGCTGAGCCAGAAGGGGTGAATGGTTCCAGGGGTATTAGGAAGGGTTCCAAGATCAGTCAGGGCTGGCAGGTTTTACTGGGACAGTTGCAATATTGCTGTAATACCTCTGCCTGGGCCTGGCTCTTGAGTAAGAAACGGAGAGTAAAAGTAATTCCCAAGGATAGTGAAGTAGGTCATCTCCATCACTGAGTGTGACCCAAATATCTCCCCTGAGAATGAAGCCTCATTTCACACCGTAGCTAAACAGCGTGGAGACAGGGCTGGGAACCCTGTGTATGAACTTCTGGTTAAAGCCCAGATTGTTGTTCAGACCACTGGCAGTGAGTGAAAGAGAAGAAAGGCATATGGATGTAAGAAGGGTGTTTAAATGAAGAACTAAAAAAGGCTGTGTCACAGGATTAAGGCAGCTATGCAAGCTTGCAAGTGTATTTCCACTTGTGCTGTCCTCACACCTTCTCTGAAGGAAGATTTCTTTCCCAAAACACGCGGACAATGTAGGTACATTGCAGGATACATTGCAGCGCACCACGCAGCCGTGGCTTCTGGCTACATGTCTGCTTGTGTGGATGAGCTGGTTTGCACCATGCCAGCATGCGCCCTGCTTTCCTTGAGAAGGAAGACAGGGGGTACATGGGCAGGGGAGGAGCTGAGGTGCAGCAAGGATGCTGGTTGGGATGGTTATGGGTCCAGGCCTGTAAGGTGTGCTGGGGAGCTCACCGTCCCGTAGGCAGCACACAGCCAAAGGTCATGCCAGGAGATCAGGGCTGCGAGTGCACAGGTGCCCGGTGAACACGAGTTTGAGGCAACACTGCTATGGCTGCACAAATGGGTCTTCCAAGGTATAATGTGTAACTGTGGGATTTGGGCTGTGTTCAGGAAGCGTACAAAATATTATGGCGGCAGCAGGACATGGGATATGTTTTCTGTGTCTTGAACCAAGAAAACAAAATTGATGGTGTTGCACTAGTGAACACTATATAAAGCACTGAGGATTGTAGTGATGTTTTAAACAAGATAATCAAGCCAGTGGGTAGGCTGCTCGTTGTACCATATGCCTAACTAGCTTTGTATATAACTAAATCAAAAGCCTTTTGAAAGACTAAGTAGGAAAACTATGACTGAGTTAACTTACAGTATGAAGGTAGACATTTAAGTTAAGTACATCAGAAATTTTTTCTGGTCAGGGAAATATCAATGGAAAATGGCTTATGCCTCTATCTCTGACTTCTAGACAGGCTTACATGGACATTAAATGAAACAGCGTGCTTTTCTGGAGTCAGGCCAAGATGCTGTCAAGAATCATATATCTTTTAGTCAAAAGTGGTATAATATCTCACTGTCTCTAAAGAAAAAAGGGCTGTCTATGGAAGAAAGTGAAAATATCTCTAGGAGAATTGTTGGTTGAACGCCGTGTGTTTAAAACACAAAATCCCATGAAACATTGCCAGGAATGGGAGAGGAATGAGAGGCAATGCTTTAGAACAAAACAAAACAACAAAAAAAAAGAAGCAAGTAAGGGTTGTGTCTACCATGTGCTTAAGAACAATAGCGCTGAGTCAAAACCTGCTGGACTCAGTTGGAAATGCTGTGGTTTAGCTAGCCCAACTGAGCTGAACTGGAATGCTCTTTTTTGTCTTTCAACAAGCCTGTAAAAGTTGGCAGAGATCTGATCAGCTGTTTAAGCCCTGCTGAACAGCCCTCAGAGTTCAGCCCTTATATCTGGTTAGGGGCCCAGAAGAAAAATTAAGGGTCAAGCAGGTTGTAGGCTTAGCTGGTGGTTGTGTTTGAGAAGTGTGTGGAATAAGATGTTTTTTTCTGCACAAAAGAAAAATGTTTGTTGTCTCAGAAAGGTGTATACACATGCACCCTTCTCTTCTGAAGAAGGAGCTTACTGTGTAAATAGAAATGTAAGCAGTAGCTTGGGGAATTATTTCATGCGTGTGATGTTACACAGACTAGTTTAGCTCTTTGTCGAGGGGTGCACGTCCAAGGAGATTTAGGTCGATTTAAGTTAGAGATATCACAGCTTAGTCCTGCACCTTGCTCCCTCTCTCCTTGCCAGCAGTGATATTTGTCTGATCTTGTCATGAGTCAGTTCAGGGAGATAAACTAATTGAAGACTACTGCTTTTTCCTGCAGAGTTACTTTTTACCTGGTTTAACTCCCTGAACCAGCTCATGGCAGGGTCATAGCAAGGCCTAGTACTGGCATGCACGAGCTAGCTGGAATTTGTGGCTGGGGTGAGAATGAGACGGCAGTACTTGGATTAGTTGAGTTCTTGGGGAACCTCAGCCTACAGCAGTTTACCCTTCCTCCAGCTCCACTCTATCTGCTTGTAGATGTTCAGTCCCCTTATGTATTTTATATCCAAGTTTATCTGACTATGGAGGCTTTAACTGAAACTATGTTGTAGTGCACCTGCATACTGCTGGACGTGCTGTCTCCTTCACAGTCAGACTGTGCTCAGAAAGGATGGACTTTGCGCTCAGCAGCATAATGTGTCCACCTAGGTTTGTGAAATGTTGTGGGTCCCAGCCTGAAATGATTAAATCCCACTACCCTGATGGCTCCCACTCAGGTCAAGGCAATGAAGGCATATAGAGGAGTACAAAGACAGCCTGCACTGCAGCTGGGGTGATGCTATATTAACTTGGGCGTATCTTGGGAAGGCAAATGGGCTGGTGTCAATGTCTCAGCCTCATCCTATGCTGGCTGGTCCTGAGTTGAGAAGGTTTCACCATCCCCAAACCCATGGGCTTTCTTCTATACTCTCCCCTTGGCTGTTTTGTACCCCGACGTATGCTACACACTCAGTGTTGGTGGAGGCAAGGCTGACAGGGGCATGGAGAGTTTGATCGCATGCGCTAAAAGTGCTTATGGTGAATCTTATTAACATCACTCGTCCTCTGGGCATAGGTAGGCTATGCAGTCACTTCCATTTTGTGTTATGAAGACGGCTATGCGAAAAAAGCAATAGAGCTCAGCGTGGTAATGATTTGGTCCTGTCTTCTCTTTTAAGGTGTCCAGAAGTATCAATAAAAATGTGCACTTTGGGATTAGTAGAAGGAAGCAGTGCTTCAGGGCATGGTCTCAAATGGTGTCCCCAGGGCACTTGCCTTACCAAATGATGCCGACTCCTTCAGTTCAAAGAAACTCAAAGTATTTTCAAAATTTGGCATGTAAGTAATAGCTGTAGTTGCTGCAGAGATATTGAGTAATTGTAGCTGAGCATGGGAAGTGGCCTGTGATATTGTGAATGGTGGGGAGAGGTCCCAACAATTTCTCTCCTGAGTGTGTGTTCCACATTTTGTGAAGGCCTGTAATTTCACCTTTTCTGACAGTTTGACTTGTATCTCCACTTGCTGACTGATCATTGTCATTATTTTAAGCCTTCGTCTTTCATCTGTTTGCCTTAGCAATTTCTGTTAATGCTAGCCCAGCCTACATGTTTTAGTGACTAACGGTTTCAGATGGAGGGACTTGACCTTCCTGCCTTAATGTTTTCTCAGTGTTCCTTTGTTGCTGGGTATGGGATGCAGGAATTTTTTTTTTTTTTTCCTCAGAATGAGGCTGTACTTACCTGAGGGTTGAAAAAATGAACATTGTAATTCAAGGCAACAGCACACAGCAATGAAGAATGTAAATGGTGCTTTTCACTTAGCCTGGTTTCTTGCAATCCCTTTTTCACCAGAAGCAGACAAATGACTATTCCAATAATTAAAAGGAATACACCTGGAGAATTAGCCATATAATGAACGCCCCAGAACTTGAAACTTCAGCTCTCTGACTGTGCATTCAGTCCCCACAGGCCTAAAATGCAGAAGCCAAATTCCAGTTTAGAGCTGCTGCTTTCAGATGGTAGCATGAGCTCTGGTACCAGCGCCATTTAAAGTTCTTATATTAATTATCCTTTTCCAGTGCATACCTTGAAGTGACATTTAATGGGAGCAAGAATAGGGCAGAAATAAATGCTGAAATGTGATAGCATGCACTTTATCTGGATTATCCATGGTCAGAAGAGGAAGTAATGATCTGATAAGGGTTTCAAGTTCAAATATATCTGAAAAAGGGAGAGAATAATTGCCACAATGGAGTTATCTATGGCTATTCTTCATCTTATGGGAAATATGTAGCTTCTATGCCCATGGGTGATAGGACAAAATCTAGAGTAGCTGTACTCCTTTATGTATGAGTAAACTGGCTGTATTTCTCTCTTATTCAGAAGATATTCATCTTGCTTTTTAATCTTAGAATATAACCAGTGCTGAAACTCACAGAAAAGGGTTGAAAACCAGTAAGTTTATTTTTCATGTTATAGAGCTTTGGACACCCTTTTAAGAATAAAATAGCATGGCAAAGTGTGAAGTAACAAAGGAATGGTAAGCAGTGGCCGGCACGTGGAAAGTCAAAACTGTCTACAGCTGAATAATGTTATTATTAGAAATGAAGGGCAAACAGGAGTGTATTTTATTATGGCCTCTCTATGTTGCTTCAGAGATCACATAATCCAAAGTAAAAAATGTCATGCATGTGTTCCCTAAAATATTCTTCAGAATGGAAGAGCTATATATCAAAACCTTATTTCCTGGTAATGAATTTTAAATAAGTGCCCAGGGCATCAGGTCACCGATGTTTCCACTTTGCAAACTGGGTGGGCTACAAAAGCCCCTAGAGCCCTTCAAAGGCGCCTTAAAAAAGATCCCTAGCTTTAACTGACCAAACTTTTCAAGAAAAATACCTGAAACAATTAGGAGAATGAAAACCAGGAGGTCAGATTACTTGGCCCATGGCTGAGGATTTACATAAATAGGCCTAACCTTTGACTTGAAAATAAAAGGTAAGCACAGAGCCCTGACAGAACAGCAGGTCATTGGTATTTACTCTGTAAAGTACTGCCTCTGATGCTATGACAAAAATGCCAGGAATTCCACTGATCACTGTGTGCTGATAGGGCTCAAAGGTATGCAGCCAGCTAACAGAAACCCAGCCTACCTGACTGATCGAAACTGCATTACTCCCACGCATTTATAACCTGCAATCTGCAAGCGTGGGAAAGTGTGCGAGGCCTTAGACTAATTCCTGAGGAAAAAAAAATGGAGAAAGTTGCTGTCTTTAACAGTTTTTTGAGTTTTTTTTCAGTTTGAGCAACATATAATAAAATTAACAAAAAGTGTCTGAGTAAGCATCTTAAGACGCTTCCTTCACTGTGCGTACTGCTGTTCAAGAGACTCCAAAATTGGTGTTGCACGTGCAGGCTGAGATTGGTACCACATTCAGCATCGCGGGACTTTGTCAAAGATAATCTGTGCTTAGAAGCAGCCTTCAAGTGTCGAAACGGTAACAAGCTGCAGGAAGCCAATCCCTGGCTTAATTTTTAGGTGATGAAACTCTAGACAGTAAACCCACAGGAGAAACTGTATGCTGTGTGTTTGTGCTGTACATTTTGTCAAGCAATGGCTCTGCGCTCACAGGTCAGAGAGGGAAAGGTGAACCAAAAAAATTTTTCTGCAGTTTTATATCTGGCACAATAACAAAGATGTTTTAGATATTTTTTCTTTTCTACATGGATAACAGAGGAAAGAGTACCCCCGTGAAAGTGGAAACAATAAGTGCAAAGTTTTTATGTTCATGTTTTATAGAGAGAGATTCGGTTTCCTGTTCCAGTTTGAGACGCAAGCACACACCAGGTATCCTGCAGGCTGTTTCAAACTTGTTTCTCTAATTAATCAAAAGTGATCCATTACAGAAAACCTGCAGGAATGTCAGAGATGGATGCTTCTGCTGTACTGTTTTTGAGTTGCTTGTTGCAACAGAGGGAGAAGCTGTTAGTGCCTGTCTAGTAAATTATCGAAGGATGGTGTAAGAGGGCCTGCCGCCTTCCTCTTGAAGGGCCAGGAAGCCTGGGGCTAGCCAGCCCCATGCTGCTTTCCCTGTCTGCTAGACTGCTGCAGGATTTTGGAGGGAGGTGGAGGAACACCCCACAGCTGGGGACTGATCGGGGGAGAAGACGAGCTAGCTCCATGCCCTGGGCACTGCCTGGCTGAGTCCCCTCGTTGGGAAGCTGAGCAGGCGGTGATGAAGCAGGAGGAGCTAAAGGGTGATCAAGCAGGGTGTCCTGGTGAGGAGACAGTTGTCAGTCCCCCTGTGCCCAGGGAGTTTGAGCACTGTGAGAGGAGAAGACCAGCCCAGAACTCCTCTCTGACCAGCACGGCCTTCACAGCGTACTGCTGGGCATGTCTCCCTTCCCCCTCTGGCCAACAGGCATGAACCCAAGGTGTAATTTTGAAGGGAAATTATAAGTATTTGAAGGACATCCAGTCTCTGGAGGGTGTTTGTGGTGACTTAGAGACCCTTTGGGTATGTCCCCTTGCCAGGCTTAGCTGCGTACTCCTAGGGACCCTGCCTGCCCTAGGTCTTCCTGGGCAGAGCAGTGGCCAAGTGTCACCTCCTCTGCATCAATTCTGTGATCCCCCGTGTGAAGTATAGGCCAGTCTGTTTGTACCTCCATGTGTAGTGGCACTGCGTGGTACTGGCACTGTTTCGCTGATGCACAGACTCAGAGGCAATGGGGCAGAGTTGTTACCTCTCAAGTCCTGTACTGTACCATGAACTGCTTGATGTCTTGCATGCTGAGCTGTGGCTATCTGCCCTGCTCTGTCAGTCTGAATGCATCTGGCAGAAATGGATTTGCTATGTATAACTACGAGGTTAGCAGTAGCGGGGCTATCTCAGGGAACTGAGGGCAAGGGTTCATAGACAAACCATTTCCAAGAGGTGTGCAGTCCAGGACAGGGAGCTGCCACTGGTGATAAGACTATCTTGCAAAATTATGTGAGTGAATCCCTGATTCAGGGTAAATAAGGAGTACTTCTGTCTTGCTTGGGGGTGAAGAAAGGACAGCTGGAGGCCGAGACAATATTCCACGGCCTCTCTTGCTCATCTCAATCAGCATTTTGGTATCTGCTGTGAACGTTAAGAGCGCCTTCAGTGCTGATCTTCACATAAGCCTGCTCTAAAACACCTCCGGACCTTCTTGATTTTTCAATCCCTAACCATTGTAACTTCTATTTAACCATTTTTCCCCTAAATACCATTCCATGTCTTTGAACACAGTTCTGTCTAGTACTGAGTGCTCTGCCTTACCTGGGTAGCAGTAGTGCCAGGAGTATGCTATCACAGAGTCTATACTAGGAATCTGGAAGACTTTGTACACGGTCTTGTCCTCAGCTGGCTCTGTGATAAACATTTTCCATGTTTCGTTCTGAGTCTGAACAACATTTTTCTTTCTTCCCTTTTAAATTGCTATGTATATAGTTTCGGTTGAAAAGTTTGCTTTGCTTTTAACAAAGCAGTTTCCCAAGGGTAGTTTGCTTAAAGACTTCCTCCATAGCCAAAGAGTGATGCACATCCCATCAGCGTGGTGATGCAGATCCAGGTGCATTCACAGGCAAAAGGGGAACAGTGCCTGCAGTCCCTTTACCTCTAGAGCAATCATATCTGGGCAGATATTTTTTCTCTTATTATATGACTTTGAGACCATTTCAAAATTGTGCATTTGGGAACTCTGTGCTTCAAAGAAAGTGACCAGGCTTTTCCTAAGCTCATATTCCGTTTCTGTTTCCTACATTGTAGGTATAGGAACATACAGTTTAAGAGGAAGATGGTTTGCTGGGGCCATTTTGGCAATGGCAACAAGTTACGTATAGGCAGTCCGCAGACAAGGGCCAATGCCCCCTGTTCTCCTTGACCATACCGTTTCCTAGGTTTTTTTAGTGTGCATGATGTAGATGATATCACCCCCTAACTTGAGCTATGAAACTGTGGGAGGACAGGATCAGTCCTTGGGGATCTGGACAGGCTGGACCGATGGGCCGAGGCCAATGGCATGAAGTTCAAGAAGGCCAAGTGTTGGGTCCTGCACTCGGGTCACAACAACCCCATGCAGCGCTACAGGCTTCGGGCAGAGTGGCTTGAAAGCTGCCTGGTGGAGAAGGACCTGGAGGTGTTGGTGGACAGCCAGCTGAATATGAGCCGGCAGTGTGCCCAGGTGGCCAAGAAGGCCAACGGCATCCTGGCCTGTATCAGGAATAGTGTGGCGAGCAGGACTTGGGAAGTGATCATCCCCCTGTACTCGGCACTGGTGAGACCCCACCTCCGAGTACTGTGTTCAGTTCTGGGCCCCTCGCTACAGGAAAGACACTGAGGTGCTGGAGAGAGTCCAGAGAAGGGGAACGAAGCTGGTGAGGGGTCTGGGGGACAAGTCTTATGAGGAGCGGCTGAGGGAACTGGGGTTGTTCCTACATCATCCTCACTGGCAAGCTTAGGAAGTGTGGGATAGATGAATGGACAGTGGGGTGGATTGAGAACTGGCTAACAGATAGAGCTCAGAGGGTTGTGGTTAGTGGTGCAGAGTCTAGTTGGAGGTCAGTAACAAGTGGTGTCCCTCAAGGGTCAGTACTGGGTCCAGTCCTGTTCAATATATTCATCGATGATCTGGACGAAGGGATAGAGTGTACCATCAGCAAGTTTGCTGATGACACTAAACTG